>QEPC01012163.1:838938-866911 GCA_003113815.1 Sphenodon punctatus | reverse complement strand
GTCAGGAATGAGATGCCCAGTAATAATCTGGAGAAGATCCTGGCTCTTTTGTTCATTAACTCAGGATCCTGTGCCTGCCATATCCACTTAAGGAGGGCTCTTAATTGTTAAATAGATGGACATGATGGTCATTCTCAGTACTGTGGCTGAGGTCTCTAGTCCCTTCTAAGGCTAGCCTCCATCCCTCTGTCGCAGGGATCCTTAGGGTATAGATCCCCGTCTGATGGGAACCCCGATCGTCGGGCAAGGATGCAGCAGCTGCATCCACCTTGGAGATCCTGAACACGTCTGACTTTGACTTGGTGATGGAGTACATGGTTTCCTGGGATTTGGACAGTCTCGCTGCCTTGCCTGGGTGCTCCCATTCTGCTCTGATTAGTCCCTCAAAGGATTTGTCTAGGGGTAATCCTTTGTGCCATGGGTTTTTGGTAAGTATTTTCTGGCTGAGTCCTCATCTGAGGATAAATCCTCTTCTCCTAACTCTTTGGTGTGGACTGCCTTTTTTATGAATCTGAATAGGGGTTCCCTTAAGGATGAGGCAAATTCCCTATTCTCTTCCTTTGTATCCTTCCTTGTTGGGCGGTTGGAAAGCTGTCCCTCCTCTATGGACTCAGATTTGTGGCCCTGACTGTCTGCTCCTGAGCATTCATTGTGTTCCTTTCCTTCCTCCTGTTCTCCTCGGTCAGAGGAGCTGTTTGTTAGGGCAGCTATGCCCCTTTGGAGGTCAGTTTGATCCTTAAGTGGGGAGGATTCCCTTTCAGACTCTGAGTCTAAAGAGTCTATCAGGAGGAGTTTGCCCTTCTTTGCTGGGGCTTTTCCTTTTCCCTCCTTCTGGGATCAGCCCTCATAGGCTCTGTGGTGGGGAGGGGAGGGAGAGCGCTTTTGCTTTCGTTTCCCTTTGGGGTGGCCACGCTCTTCTGTGGAGAGGCGGCTGTTAAGTTTCTCCAGGGATGCTGTTAAGCACTGAGAGTTGCAGTATTGCAGCTTGGGGTTCTTGGGTGGTAGGGGCTTCTTCCTCTCCCTCGGAGTCCCTATTTTGGCGGGGGGAGGGGGGGGGGCTTACCGGTGTTTCATTGCTCTGCCTTTTGCCATGGCTTGGTCAGGTGCAATTTTCGCCTCAGAGGGGAACTCTTCCCACTCTGCCTCTGTTTGGGAGGCAGGTGGTGTCCCGGAGCATGGGCGCGTCCCACTGCAGGGCCTCTCTTCCCCTCTCCGGTCCCGCGCTGCTAGGTGGGGTGAGGAGGCAAAAAGGAGCCGCCTATGATTTCAGGTGAAACTTCCTTGGCTAGGAGCCTTTTAGCTTCGGTGGGTCCCTCTGTTCTGGAGGGACTGATCTGGCCTACAGACCTGAAGAAAAGATGACGTGCTGCGCGCTTGCTGCACTCCTTCCTGGTTGGAGGCAGAAGAGTAACTGGAGCTAGGGGGGCAGTCCCACGTGGATATAGCCAAACAGGAGCTCAGTGCTGTGTCCTACTGGCTGCAACGCGGACTGTCCCTGTGAGTGCCAACTGATCAGAGTGACTGACCAGGACCCACAGAGAACACATTGTATTGGGATTGCTTATGCTTCATTCATTAAGCGTGTTTTTCACTATCCTCAATTTTTAGGCCCCTTTCAAATGGGCTGCAGTGCGGGGGGAATGGGGGGATGCCACAGTGCATGTGCAGTAGGGGGGTGACCATTAACGGATGCACACCCATCTCCACCCACCACCATGCACGGAGTCATCGTCGTTTTGGTCGATGGTTCCGTGCATGGGCGAGAGGCGGAGGCGGGTGGAGCACAGGAGCATGCATACACCCCCCACCCACCCACCCCGGTGGTCACACAGGCAACCCCCACCCATGCCCACACAGCGGATCTGCGTAGGCATTGATGTGGGGGGGGCATCGCATGTGAAAAGGGCCATAGGGGGAGATGCTGAACACAAAGGTTAAAGGGACTTGTCCAAGAACATGATCTTGTGACAGAGATGTGAACCAAGCACAAGTCTCAACTCTCTGTCCAATGACCCAGGCACGGCACAAAATGCTCCCACCACAACTCTAGTTTGGGTCCTTTAGTCTTTGTTCTATGAATACAGGCTCCTATAAATGGTACATGCTCTTCAATTGTAATAGGTGCCATCGGTCAGCAGGGAGTGCTCTCTTGTGAGTACCACCTGCCAATCTTGTCCGTACAACAAGGGCCTGCAGAGAGAGGTATTCTTGGTTGCTGCCCCAGTATTATGGATCTCCTTTTCCCCCGGAGGTCCACCAGAGGCCAAGCCTGAGCATATTCTGGAGGTAGTGTAAAACTTTTTTTGGGGCAAAGCATTTGGCAGGTAGAGTTATTAGTAGGGGGGGGGGGCGTGTTTAGGGACAAGGGGGCGGGTTACAGAGTTTTTAGAGGTAGTTTTATTTATTTTTATTGTATTTTGTGTTATGATGTAAGCAAGCCACCTTGAGGCTTTGGGGAAGGGTGAAGTAGAAATTCAAACAAATGAATAAATCTGACTTTAGGTAAAGAATAAATCACCACATTGAAAGATTGCTTGATAAAGGCTTGATCTAAAGCAGAGGTTCTCAAACCACAGATCAGGACCTCAAGTGGGGGTCATGTCCCCGATGGGTATATGATCAACAATGCAAGACTAACTTGATGTCTGGGGTCATGGGATTAGATTTAAGTCTTAAAGTGGTGTCATGCCAGCAAACTGCTTGAGAACCTTCAGAATGTCATTTTTGGAAACCTAGAGCAGATTGTGTTTCTTGCTAGAAAGCATGCCATTTCCTAAAAGCTAACTCAAGTCATTGGTGCTAGAGGTGTGCACCAGGGATCCATGTCGTTTTTTGTTTTCGTTTATTGTTTTTTGTTTGTTTTCATAATTTTCAGCTGTAACTTTTTTTTGTTTTTCATTATATTTGGATGACACTTGGAAGGATTGTACCTCCAGTGGAAGGCATTATGTGTACCAAAGTTCAGAATGATTGGATAAAGGACTCCGATTTTATAAGCAGTTGAATTGTGTTATCTTGCAAACATCTGTGTGAGGCTAGGGAAGCCTCACAAGGGGGAAAGGTAGGGGAACCGGAAGAGGGGTCTAACTGTCCTTTCGTACGAGGGTTACGACCACGAGACAGTGCCTGGAAAACTACCCTCAGGATCGTAAATGGCTTTAGGCTCGAAAAGAGATCCCAGCCTGGATCATCACTGGGTATCTGGGGTAGCGCAAGCCTCGGGCCAGTTCCCTCAGCGCAAACACTCCAGGTCCCAGGAACGGAGAAGGGCATAAGGGATGGTGGTGCGGGGAGGGAAGTGAGAGTCCCAAGGTAAAAGGAAGGGGGTCAGGCCAGGACGCTCACACCGGGGTTCCCGGAGCACCACCGTGAGAAGGGGACGGGCCTTGCTTAC
The DNA here is from genome assembly GCA_003113815.1 of Sphenodon punctatus. Lineage (NCBI taxonomy): Eukaryota > Metazoa > Chordata > Lepidosauria > Sphenodontia > Sphenodontidae > Sphenodon > Sphenodon punctatus. Next base: position 863,517 of record QEPC01012163.1, on the reverse strand, counting down.
CTGCTGCACTCTGGTCTCAGTCGTCCACGCACACACACTCGTTCCCACCACCAACACTCGCTCCGTCAAACACACTGTAGCACACTAGAATCCATTGGGAATCACAAACACTGCGCACACAAACGGGGGGCCGGTCTCCCAGGCAGAGCACCGTTCACCAGCGGTGAAGGTTTGCTGGGCTCTGCCTAATATTTGGTCGGCGAGGGGCAGAGCCGGAGACGCTCTGACCGGCACAGCACCGTTACAGGGGGCGTGGCTGGTGTTGCGGCTGCAGGCATGTCGGCTGGTGTGTTGCCGGAAGAGCCTGTGTCCGCGGAAGCCTTGCTTGCAGCGCTGGGACCGCTCTTCTCCGGACTCCTGTCAGCCGCTGGCTGTTCTGGTGGGGGTCTCTGATCAGCCTGTGGTGCCGAGCTCTCTGAGCCCCGAGGTTCGTGCGGCGTGCTGGGGGGGTGTCCTCGGGTTTGGGCAGGCCGGATCCTGACAATCTGCATATACATTCATGGCTGTAACCTTTATGTCTCCCATCTAATATGGATGAAACTTGGCAACTTTATACCCCTCCCCATGCTTACCAACTATGCCGAATTTCAGAAGGATTGGATAAATGGTCCTGGTGGTATAAGTAATTAACTTATACATGTATGTCTGATTGTAACATCTTTTTAGTTTAACCAGTGTACATAAAATTTGGCAGGGCTGTATCTCACACCTTCAGAATCCTCTCTGGCAAATATGTGATAGAGGGTCCCAATTCTATAAGCCTGCACAGTGTATGCAGAGAATGAGCCTATGCCAGGGATTCTCTTACGTGTCACTGTGGTATAAGATCTGTTTGTGATGCCAGTTGGCCAGCAGAAAGGGCAACCAAATATCCTCATTCTGTGCTGTGACCATCCCAACTTCTCTCCCACACTTGTTACTGGGAAGTCGAAAATTTCTGTTTAGGAAAAAGCCAATAGAGATTCTTTTATGTCCTCTGTTACAGTGCTGCAGGATGTGATTGTGATTATAATTGGCCAACCTGGATATGTAAATCATGTCTCCTGACTGCTGGGATACTATCCCCAAAGTCCCAGTTATGTCCCTTCTATGCCCGCCACAGGGCCGCCCCCTATGCCTGCCTCGAAGCCACCACTGATTGGTCCTGTAAAGCTGGAAGCATGCAGTAATTGGCCAGTCAATGTGTCTGTCACTGTCGGTCTGTTTATTTATTTATTTATTTATTTATTTCCTTATATTTATATGCCGCCCCCCCATGCCTACGGCATCTCAGGGCAGCTTCCAACATAATATAAAACAATTTTTTAACATAAAAAAATCTACAACTTCTTAATTAAAACAAATTTATTGCTTCCCATTCTCCCTCCTACAGCCTCCCTCCCCTTGCCATGCCAGGTGCCTGCCTCTGACTGGCACTGCATGTGCTATTTATCTGAATAATGGTCTTCAAGGGGACAACTTCAGTTGTTGATACAATTGGGGCCCTTTATCAAATTGTCCTGTGTTTTGACAGAGATGACTGGGAAGGAGTGGGATACATTCCTGCCAAATGCCTTGTAAACAAGATGGAATATAAAAATGTTACAGGCATAAATGAATGTTTAAGTTAATGGCTTATAACATCAGGACCATTTATTCAATCTTTCTGAAAGTTAGCAGGATTGGTAAGCTTGTGGAGAGACATCATATTCCCAGGTTTCATGCAAATTGAACAGAAGATAAAGGGTATTTTCAGACATGACGAGATCACCGTGAACCACAGTGAATACCCACCTGTGGTCACTGTGCCCTGCACGTCTGTTCGGCGGCTGCCAGATGTTCACCACACTGAATACCCACCTGGGGTCAATTTCAACCACACTTTCCGGGCTCCCAGCGCAAGAATCCGCTGAAGCGTGGTGAAAGTGATTCCAGGCGGGCATCAATAAAAAGTAACGTCTGGCCGGCAATCACAGCCCGGAATCCCCGGCGGGATTCCGGGCCGTGGTGAACTCGGCCAGACGCTGTGGCGGCATTGGGCTCGCCGCCCGCCCGTCTCCCCGGAGGGCGGGCGGTGAGGGAGCGTGGAGGGGGCGGCGCCGTGTGGCCGCACATTGAACCGCATGGCCCCGCCCCCTCCCTGATTCCCCGCCGGGATCCCCGGCACATCCGTTTGCCGTGCCTGGGTGATCCCGGCGGGGAATCTCTGGGTTGTTTTCGGGACGGGGCGAAGCCGCCCCGTTGCGTCTGAAAACACCCATAGAGGTTGTAGCCAGGAATGTGTATGGAGCCTTTTTTAAAATCACAACATTCAATTGCTTCTAAAATCGGTTCCCTTTATCCAATCTTTTTGAACTCTGGTACACATAGTGCCCTCTGTTGGGGGTACAATCTCCCCATGTTTCATCAGAATTGAATAAGAAACAAAAACGTTATAGCCAGAAATATGTTTTTTAGTGTTTCCCCATTATTTCAAAAACAAAAATTCATTTTTTGGGTTTTCATTATTATTATTTGTCATTTTTGTTATTACGGTAATGAAAAAGAAAATCAAAAATTTCATTATTGTTGTAATAATGAAAAGGAATTTCACACCCCTAATTGTTGCTTTAAAAAGCAATATCTTTTTAAAATAATACATTTTTGTAAAGATCCAAATTAAAGACCAAAGTCATGTGTGATTTGTACAGAGCGATGGGGGAGCAGGCCAGATTCTTCATAGTGTGTAGTTTCATTTTACTTTGATGTTAACTGGCTGATACATGGCAGACTGCAGTACCATGGCTTAAAGTAATTTCTGCTGGATATCCAGCCTTCAAGCCCAGAACAATTATTCAGTGTCATAGTGCTCTGTACTTTAGCCTACTTAGTTATGAGCTAAACTGTGGTATCTCTCCAACTCCAACTCCCAGACAGGAAGGAAAGTTGGCGGTGCTTAAAGATTCTTGCTTTTTTCACAGATCATGAGTATGTTTAACATGCTCCATGCCCACAGCAGCCAAAAATCCCTTTGCTTCAGCCCTCAGGCATAAGCAACTCCCCCAGGGACCAATCTCAGCACAAAGAACTGTTGTTAAAAGTTTAGTGAGGTCATATGTCTGGCAAGCCTAATGGCAACAAATTAAACTACTTTTTAAAGAACTTGTCTTGAAGATTGCCTTGGAAATCCAAAACAAAAATCTTTAACCCTTTGTCATCCCCACAGAAACCAAGTACAACAATTCTCCAAGCGAGTTGCTCTCATACTGCTTGTAATTTTACTCCAAAAATTTACAACACACACTCTCTCAATGATCTAGTCAGTTACTCCCTAAACTATTAATACAGCAGGATGATTATTACAGATGTGCCAATGTCAGGAAAAGGCTCAATTTAAGAAGTGAGAGTAGATTTCTCTCACCCTGGAGGGTATTTTGTTGTATGGTCTGCTAAATTACTTTGTTAATATTTCTGGATTCAAAGAAGAATATTTGAAGCTGCACTGGTGAGGCTTAATTTCCATGACCAGAAATGTAAATTGGACAGAAATAAGCAGCTTCTCTGTGTAACACTCTATACAACTGTTTTTATTTAAGACTTCTATGGATTTCTAAATACTCATTAACCTTTTATATTTTATATATTTGTTTACACTATTAAGTAGAATCATAGGACCAGAGGGAACCTCCAAGATCATCTAGTTCAACCTCATGCATTATGCCTACCTCCCCAACAGATATATTCACCAAATTGAAGAATATAATCTATGATATAATCTGTCACAAGCAGAGAGGAAGCATGACCAGGGCATATCAATTTCTGAAATGAGAGGGAACAAATTTGAAGATATGCCCAGATGATAACTACAATTACAAAGCTTAGGTCAGAACACCACTGAGAGAGTAAAAATACATACTTTAAAAAAAAATAAAAAACAACTTCATCCTCTTAAAACATGTTCCAAGTTACTTAAGATTGACAGAGTTCTCATTGCATGCTTATCACTTCAGTAAGCCTGTCAGTCATATATCAGATTGCGTTAGGCACACCCTTCCCCGCCTATTTTATGAGCTAATGTTCCTTATTATTATTATTATTATTATTATTAATATAGTGCCAGCAGTGTACCTGGCACTGTACAGGCAAGTTATAGACAGATCCCTACCCAAAGGGGCTTACAATCTAAAAGAGAAAAGTGGGGAGGAGGGAAGGGGACAAGGGAGAGGTGAAAATTGGGAGAGACAAGGATACATTCATATGGTTGAGAAGTTGCAGGTGCATGTGCTTAACTTAGTTACAGGGAACTAAGTTAGTAACATAGGGTATTTTCAGACGTTACGAGATCAGTCCACCACAGTGAACCACGGTCAAGCCCGTGGCGGGGCCAAAGCACCCTGAACGTCTGTTCGGCAGCCGCCAGATGTTCACCACAGTCAATACCCACCAGGGGTCCAAATCAACCACGCTTCCGGAGCTCCGGCCCGGACCATCTCTCAAAGCAATTCCCACCGGGAAACAATAAAAAGTAATGTCTGAACGGTAACCACCAACCAGAATCAAGCAAAATGATTCCCAGTTGGGGACAAAGCACGCAGCATCGCTGCCAGGCAACCAGCAACGACATAGGCCGTGGAGGGAGATTTAAAGAGCACACAGTAGCATGGAAATGTGGTGGGATGGAGTGAGGTGGCAGGGAGAGGAGGGCGGTGAGCAAGAGAGCAAGGCAGGAGGAGGAGATGGTGGAGGAGGCGCAGGAGGAGGAGATGGTCATGCTGCACATGGAGGAGGTGGCGGTACAGCAGTAGCAGCAGCAGCTGGGAAAGGCCGCCCCGAGGACAACGACCAGGCCAGGGCAGGGGGCACCCCGGCAACCAAGCTCCTCCCTACCTCTCAGACCTAATTTCCCTACGCACTCCTGCTCTTCGCTCTTCCTCTGTCCTCTCCCTCACTCTCCCTCGTTTCTCCTGCTCACCTAACCGCCTTCGACCCTTCTCCCTCACTTCCCCCTGTGCCTGGAACTCCCTCCCTGCCCAAATCTGCCTTGCCCCCTCCCTCCGCTCCTTCAAATCCCTCCTCAAGACCCACTCTTTCCTCGCCACCTTTCCCAATGCCTGCTAGTCGTTCCAGTATACCTACTGTCTGCCCTCCTCGGCAGACTGTTGTAACCAACCTGATTGTAACCAAACTAAGCACATGCACCTGAGACTTCACATCCGCTTGAATGTTTGTTAGTCTTCTCCCCGGTCTCTCCCACTGTCCCCTCTCCCTATCTCCCCCTCCTTGTCTTTTAGATTGTAAGCCACAGGCAGGGACCGCGTCTATTTCTATGTTTTGTACAGCACCAGGTCACACGTCTGGTGCTATATAAATGTTTATAATAATAATAATAACAATAATAAACATGGGAGGCGACCCGGCGGCACAGGGGCACCCAGGGCGGAGGACCGGATGGCTGGCAGGAGAGGGGGGGATGGGAGCGGGCCACAGGATGGGCAGCACAGCAACCAACCAACCCCCTATGTCCCGCAGACACGGAAACGGGCCCAGGAGCCTGAGCCCCCGGAGGAGACGGGCGCTGCCCAGGAGGAGGAGGTGGAGGAACCGGAAGGACCACGGGGGAGGTGGCCCTAACACAGAGGGGGGCAATGGGGGCTCAGGGAGACCCAGGACTTTATCCGTATCTGGGGGACCCTGGAGCATCAACTGGAGCTCGCGCTCAATCAGCGTGTCCCGGGAGATCATGCGGGAAATGGAGGCGGCGGGGCATCATAGGACCGTGGCACAGTGCCGATCGAAGGCCAAGGAACTCAAGAAGGGGTACAAGGCCATTCGGGACAACAACCGGCGGTCCGGGCATGGAGCCCGGACGGCCCCCTACTATGATGCCCTGGACCACAGCCGCCACATGAAGGGCTCCATAGTAGCCCCACACCTCATGGGGAGTGCCATGGTCCAGGGCAGGGAGCGGGCCGATGTACCCCTTCCCCTCGCTGCCCCCCAAGAAGGCACCGGCTCCAGGGCCCCCGACCCCCAGGAGGAACACCCAGGGACCTCGGGGACCAGCAGGCCCCCCACCAGCACTAGCCCGGAGAGCCCCCACCCCCTGGCCCAACAGGACAACTCTGAGGCCGGCACATGGGTCACCCTCAGCCAGTGGTCAATGGGGGAACCCCAGCTACACAGAGGGGCCGGCCTCAGAGGGGTCAGAGACAGACATCAAGGGTAAGTGAGCAGGTGGGAAGGGAGATGGACCAGGGGTGAGGGGGGGGGAGGAGGAAGGCCCGGCCAGGGGGCAGGCCCCATCCACCTCAGACCACAGAACGGGGCCCCGGGGGGCCGCCTGGGCACACCTACAGCCTTCTTCCACCCACCCCCTCATGTCCCCACAGGGCACGGCATGCCCCAGCACCAGAGACAGGAGGATGAGGAGGCCAGCGGGGAACAGCCCCGGCAGCAGCCGGAGGGCCCAGTTGAGGCACACCGGCAAGGGGGGGGGACAGGGAGGGGGAACCAGGTTATGCGGGATGGGGGTGAGGGGCCTGGGGCACTGGGGAAGGCCATGGGGGGCAGCTGCCAACCGAGGGGGCACAAACCCACAGCCGTGTCCCCGGCCAGGGGGCATCTGGCTAGGGCAGCTAACCACCACCATCTGTGTACTCTACAGGGCAGCCCGAGGGGCCCCAGCAACCCGGGGCCGTGCCCCCAGCACAACAGATGAAGGGGCACTGGGCATGGGTATGGCACCGGAGGGAGGACCAGGTGGAGGACATAGTCCGCTCCATCACAGAACGGGGAGCAGATGATAGCAGCCGTGGATCGCATGGAGGCGGCCACAGAGTGATCCTTGCAACAGGCGGAGGCAAGGGACCGGCGGCTCCAGGTGGAGGTGCATCTGGAATGGAGGTGGGAGCACCAGGACCACAGCAGGCAGGTAGAGGCATTTGGGCGGCTGGAACTGGCCATCGAGGGATGGTGCAGGAGCATTCCGCAAAAATGGATAGGGCCCACGACATCGTGACCTCGCTGCTCCTGCACGCTGGCACCATGAGTGCCTATGTGATGGCAGCCGCCCCGTCGGGCTCCCTGCCTGCCCAAGTCCCGATGCCGGGCCCCTCTGTGCCCCCACCACCTCCCCAGCCACCACGCCAGCTGTGGCTGCGCATCCACCTCCCGGTCCCGGTAGGCCTCCGGAGGGAGCAGCCGCCGAGGGGGGCCCTCCGGCTCTGGGTCCTCCCTTCCTCCCACCACCGTCTGCCCCTCAGGACACCGAGGCCTCCCAGGACACCGTTAGGGACACGGACAGTGGGGGGCAGGGGAGCACGAATGCGCTTGGTGTATTGGTACTCCCTCGGGTTGTCCGTGTTCACATACAGAGGCATGGGTCCGGGTGGGCAACAGGGCTCAGGGTATTCGAGGGCTGCCCCCTCGGTCTCACACACATTGTGCAGCACACAGCAGGCACCTATCACCAGGGCCAAGGTCTCCACCGTGTAGTCCAGCCGGCCAGCGAGGCTCCTCCAGCGCTGCTTGAGGGCCCCAAAAGCCCGCTCGACCATGGTCCTGCTCTCACACAGATGGGAATTGTACAGCGCCTGCACTGGGGACCTGGTGACCGGGTATACCTTCATCAGCCACCGGGTGAGGGGAGAGGCTGGGTCCCCCAGGATACAGGGGGGCATCAGCACCCCCTCGATCGGGTCATCCCCATGTCCGCAAAGTCCCCGTGGTACATCCGGACATAAAATGGTCATGATCCGGGCATCATGGCTGCGCCCAGAGTTGCCCATGAAGATGTCTATGAACCGCTCCCGGTGGTCCACAACAGCCTGCAGCTGCAGGGAGTGGTAACCGTGTCTGTTAACATACTCTGCAGCGGAGGGGTGGAAGATCGCTATGTGGGTGCCGTCCACGGCGCCCATGCAGTTGGGGAACCCTCCAGCCGCGAAGTCGGCCATCACGGCCTCCTGGTCCACCAGCTGGATCGCTCGGTCCAGGAGAACGCCCTCTACAGCCTCACAGACATCCTGGAGGATACAGGCAATGGTGCTCACCCTGACACCAAAGTGCTGCGAGACGGATTGGCAGGAGTCGGGCGTTGTGAGGGCCCAGATCCCGATGGCCACTCGCTGGACCATGGGGATGAGGTTCCTCATGGGGGTGTGCTGTTGCTCCAGCCAGGACATGAGCAGCTCCTCAAGCCGCAGTAGGGTGAGCCTGTCCATCTGAAAGTGTGCCCTCCAGGCGGCCTCGTCCCACTGAGCCAGCGCCTGGGACCACCACCCCTGTGTCCGCTCCGTGACCCATACCCGCCGCGCAATGGGCATTGCGAGCTGGGCAGCGCGCCTCATGGTCTCCCTCCGCCATTGAAGGTGCCCGGCTGCCTTGTGGAGCACAGCGGCCCTGTTCCAGCTGCAGATCAGGACCTGCCGGTCCGCCCCGGACACCCTCTGAGCCCTGAGGTGGGCCAGGGAACGCCTGCAGCTGTGGTGGGCTCTCCAGGCCCTAGCAGCGCTTCAGGCCATGGCAACCAACAGGCGGGTGCCCAGGTGCACCTCTGTGCTAGGAGGCGCAGCTGATTGGTGTGCAAGTGGTACCACTCGGCACAGAGCACTAGGTGCATCCCGCAAGCGCCCAACCGGCCTCGCTCCATGGTGCCGGCTGGCCCGGGTGGGGTTCAGTCGGCCCCGTTATAGCCTGGGCCATGTGTAGGCCTGCCCTCGGGTTGCAACCTGGTGACTGGGCAGGGGCACCCGTGTGGGCCTGGGGCGCCTCCCCTGGCTGGCCCTGGCAGCTCCAGGTGGCGGGAGGGCTGGGACATTGGGCGCACCTGCTGTCCCTGCATGGGGCCTTGCGCACGGCCTAGCGTGCGCCTAGGCGTGCTGGCAGCAGCTGCATTCCTGCTGTCATAACCTCCCACCTGTCTGTGTTGGCAACATTGTGTCCTCCCCGGCCTGATTAGTGTGTCGGCTGTCCTGTCTGTGTGCTCAATTCCTGCAGCTGTGCTGGGTCCACACCCCACGCCTTGCTTGGTTGCCATGCCTTGTAGTGGCCTGTGGCCTTATTGCTTGGCCTTGGGGCTCCCCTGTGTCCCCTCCCGCCCCTCCAGGGAATGTGCCCCCCCCTTTCCGTCGTGTCAGTCCCCCTGGCTTGCTGGACCATGGCTGGCTGCGCTTTCACCGGGCTCCCGGCCCCCCTGGGGCCCCCCATACGTGGACCTTCTGCGAGACCATGGCCCTGTGTGACCTCTGCCATACCCCGGACGTGCAATTGCTCCTGAGCTGCCTGGACAGCCTGCCGGGTGCATATGCGAGCCTGAGCTCTGGCCTTCTTACTTTGGCTATGAGGTGAGCGCCCGCGATTGCCGGCTGCATCCTGAGATGCTGGGGCTGGTTCCCTTTCCTGATGGGCGCATTCCGGAGATGAGGTGCTCGCATGTGGGGTGTGGTCAGCGGCGGAGACCATGTCTGCTCTGTCTGTGTGCAGCCTGGCCGCCTACACGGTTTGTCTGGCAGAGGGGGGCCCTGCCTTGGCTGTGTCCTACTTTGGCTGCATTCACGGGGCCCGTGGGTACCAGTGCTCCCGTGGGGTGGTGTATCACTGGCTGTTGGAGCTTGGTCACCTTCTGTGGCCCCCCGCTGCAGACTTCTGCATGTCTGAGCGCACCGCGGCGGAGCTGGTGGCGCTGTCATGTGTGTGGTCCCATTCCGATGTGCAGTTGGGGCTCTCCATGCAGGATCCATTCGAGACTTACTACCTGATTGCCCAGCACATGTCCGTGCTGGGGTACTGCCGGGGCATGCTTCATTGACTGCACTTCATTCACCTGACGGGCCCCCTGGCCCCCTTGTGGCCCCCTGCAGCTGGCTGTGAGTCCCCGTGTGCCTTCCAAGTCCCTGTTGCTGGCCCCGCTGTGAGCTCCCGCCTCCGTCCTGTAGCCGTAGACTGCTGCCTGCTCCCTCCTTGATTTCCCGCCCATGCTGCTGTGCTGGCTGCTTCCCGGGGTTCCGCTGCTCCTGCCTGTGGCTTCGGGGTCCCACCAGGGGCCCCCCCGTCTGCCTCTGCAATTGTTGTTCCCCTTCGTGGCTGCCTTCTCCAGTGTCCGTGTCCAGCTCTCCGAAGTGCCCCCTGGCTCCCCTGGGTGCTGCTGACCTTCCTCGTCTGCCTGCGCTCCCTTGTGCGCCCCCCCTTGGGTACCTGTATGACCTCAGGGTTCTGGGGCCCCCGGACTGCACCTCCCGGCTACCTCCCAGGGTTGTGGTGTTTGTGCCTTTGGACCGACTGCACGGCTCCGGCTCTCCTGCCTCCCCTCCATCGCACCCTCGCCGGTGCTTAGGGTCTGTGTGTGCCTCCTGGACCGTGCTCGGGCCGCTCCCTGTTCTGTGTGGCCTTCCCCTCTGCCTGTACCCCGACCTTTCAGGTTCCCCCCATTCCGGGACTGACTGTGTAGCTGTGGGGGTGCCCATGCAGGCTGTGCTGTTGCTGGGGGTCTGACTGCCGTTCCCCATGCCTGTTCCCCCCCTTCCCTGTCCCACTGCCCCCCCCTTCCCCCCTGTGCCTGTTGTGCCGTGTGTGTTGTCTGTCCCACTGTGTCATCCCTTCCCTTCCTTTCCCGTGCGGGTGTGAGTGCGCCTGGGCGTGTGTTTGTGCTGTGTGTTCCACGGTGCCCTCAATGTCTCTGTGCCTGCTGTGTGTGGTACCTCGGCGGCTCTTCTCCCTCTCCCCCCTCCCTTCCCGTTTCCCTTGTGTGGGCAGTCCCTTTTGGTGCTTTTGGCTTCCTTTGCCCTCAGCCGGCCATCTCTGTGTCCCGCCCCTCCCCGGTGCCTTCTGGATGTTTTGACCACGGTTGGGAATCAGTGTCACGTCTGTTGCACTGCCTCGGGCCGTGATCTGGTGGCCTGATTCCCTGCCGTGGTCCCGATCCCGTCACGTCTGTTTGGGGCTCTCCTTGACCACGGGGGGTGGTTGTTCGGCTCACCACCGCTGGGAATCCACTGTGGTGGATCCGGACCGTGTAACGTCTGAAAACACCCATAGTTACAGGGAAGAGATTCTGAGCTGGGGGAAAGAGGACACTATTTGTTTTTTCTCTCTTTCCACTGTAGAGCATTACTGTGACTTCAGTGAAAGGGATGTAATGTTTTAACAGAAAGCCCCACTGAATTCGTCTAGAAAGAGTACAGATAAATATTATCTGTATAACTAGTTATTGAATGATTCCAATAGATGAATCTAAGTGAAAACTACAATTTATCAGAATCGGAGCTTGGGAACGATTGAAAGGAAAATTGGCCCTTACCTTGTGAATTTTCTTTCTTCCAGAGGAGGACAGACAAAACTTAAAGGGCTTGGATCCCCACTCCACCAGCAGGAGGTAGAACAGTTTGACGGAGCATGCTCAGTGGGATCAGCCCCCATACGGCTCCAGTCATCCCAAAACTTTGATCTGAAAAACGCACTCAGAAAATCCAAATCTAAAAAGACCACCAAGCTTCATATGCCTTTCCTTTCCCCCCAGAGCTTAGGAAGAAGAGTAAAAGAATAGCAAGAATCCCCCATATGTCCAAAGGTAAACTTATGAAATAGATAATAAATGTGCCAAATGCACAACACTGAATAACAAAGAAGATAGGAAAGTCTGACTATTCTCCTCTGGAAGAAAGGAAAATCACAAGGGCCAATTTTCCTTTTTCTCCAGAGGATTCCAGACAGTCAGAACTAAAAAGGGATGTTCCAGAGCAGTACTCCTGAATCATAGGGTGGGACATGCTATACAGGATGCTACGCCTCACAGGAAAAGTCTATGGGGATTTCTGAAGACCCTCTGCAGTACTCGCCTCCCAAAGGCCACATCCACAGATTCTAAAGTATGAATTTTATAACAGTGAGTGAAGACATGCAGGGAAGACCAGGCTGTTGCCCTACATCTCATCATAGGAAGCTCTAGCCCTAAAGGCGGCTGAAGTAGAGGCTCCCCTGAGGGAATGGGCCCAAGTATTCTGAGCTGGAGTTAACCCTTTGGCCCTGTAAAGTCTCCATGATGGCTGAGGTGATCCACTGAGAGATAACTGATTTTGAAGCTTTCCTCCCTTTGCTGGAGGGGGCATATGACACCAACAAGGCAGAGGACTGCCTAAAAGGAAGATGTCCTGTGCAAATAAACCTTGAGTGCTCTCCTCACATCCACGACGTGCCATAGCTTCTCCAACTCATAAACTGGACGAGGGCAGAAGGAAGGGTGACCTCACGGGGTCTATGTTCTCCTTGGGAACAAAAACCAAGGATCAAACCTCAAGATCACTGACTCTTTAATGGAAAATACAAAAACTGGGCTCCACAGAGAAGGCTCCTAACTCAGAAATCCTCCTGGCAGAGGTAACTGCAATCAAGAATGCCACTTTTAAAGACTAAAAAAGCGAGACCCCTCTAAGAGGTTCAAAAAGAGGATGCATCAGTGCCTTTAAAACTAAATTTAGGTTTCATGAGGGAAACCTGTTAACTTCAGGAGGAGAGAGAAGTTTGGAACCCCTCCAAAAAAACTTTTAATATGAGGGTGTCCCAATATTTTAGAACCCCTAGAAGTAAGTAAAATGCTATCCAAGGCTGCCACCGGGTGAGTAAGGGTGTTTGGCTAAAGGCCCTTGTCGAGACCTGCCTGCAAAAATTCTAGGATTGAGTCCACTCCTGCCTCAGAGGGCACCAGGTTTTTACTTTGGCACCAGATAAAAAACACCCTCTAAGTACGCCAATACATTTGTTTGGTGGATTTCTCCTAGCTGACAGCAGGGTATTTAAACTGCTTCCAAATAACCTCACTGTCTGAGAGCCCTCCTCTGTTTCCCTAAAAAGAAGCTTTTCACCCCTATAATAAGTCCTCCTACAACAGGAAGGATTCCTCCTGTCCACTCACCCACCCTTACTGTGATACGAAATTTGGCTTGGTTGGCTGCAAAATTGTTTGGTTTTCCCTCGTGACTTATTAGGTTTAGGGTGTTAACAGTTTTATATTCCTGTTCTTCTTTAGCTTGTGACTTCTGGAGCTAGGGGGGCGGGGGCGGTCCCACGTGGATATAGCCAAACAGAAGCTCCGTGCTGCCTCCTACTGGCCACAACGTGGACCTTCCCTGTGAGTGCTACCTGATCGGAGTGACTGGCCAGGACCCACACAGGAAGAAAATTCACTAGGTAAGTGCCCAATTTTCTATTTTCTAGAAAAGAGGGGGAGAAAATTGGCCTTTTGCAGAGTAGGTTTTCAGCATGCCTTGGTTCATTTTTTGAACTACAGCAAATTTAAGCAATCTTTGTATAGTTATGTTACATTGGAGCTCCAGGCATTCAGTTTACTGTGGTTAGAATGATTGACTTCTGTCATGCTGGATTTTTCTGAGTGGAACATTCCAGAGACAAGAATGCCCTGTGGGTTTGTATTAAAAGAAGGGCAGAAGTCTTTTCCTCACAGTAGCAGTTTGGACTACTCAGAATCTTTTATGATATACAGATAATATCCCAATAGTGCAGCATCTGCTGGAAAACCCACAAAATCTTCATCACCAGAAAAGCAATTTGACTAAATCAGCACAGTGAATATTGCCAACACCCTGCTGCCATTTCTATTCACTGCAGGCATTTTTATGAGATTCATAATTCCCTTTCATATTTTGAGAGGGTCCGCCTCACTCCCCGGGTTTTGGACCATCCCCTGCGGTCGGCCGGGGGCACCCTCCTTGAAGTCTCCCAGGTATGCCTGGCGGGTAGCGAATTCTCTGTGGCTTCCCTGAGGCTGTGGAATTCCCTCTTGGTTGGTGTCTGCTTGTTTCGGGATCTTCTTTCCTTCCAGAAACACTGTAAAACCTGGCTGTTTTGGCAGGAGTTTGGTGAGGGAGCGGAGTGAGGGGTTTATGGGTTGTGGGGGGATGGGGAAGTTGGTCCTTGGGCTGTATGTTTTGAATGTTGATTGAATTTTAATTGAATTGTATTGTTGTATATGTATTTTATTCATTTTGTAAGCTACCCTGAGCCACCATGGGCGGGAAGGGGTGGGGTATCAAATATTTTAATAAATAAATGTTATTATCGTGTCTTCAGTCATGAGGAGGTATTACTTGCTAATAACTTACTAGTGAGACATGGGCCACAGATTGATTTTTACTTAAACACACACACATTTCAGAATACGTTAATTTGCAAAGAATTGTCTTAAACAGCATCCTTTGAGAAGTGAGTGGGTTTAAGTCCAAACAAGGGTTAATTTAATAGCTCGCAGAATGGCTGCCTGGATGAAGTTTAGCATTGCTTCACTTCCCTTTCACACTCCCTCTGTGAGTATTTTCTTAACAGCTGTCTGGGAGCTGTTCCATTCAGACTTCCCCCAGTGTGGGCCTATGAAAACACAGAGTCTGCTGCTCTCAGTAAAGTTTCCATTGTCGCACACACCCCTTACTGGAAGGATAAAAACAGACTACATGGCTCAGGGTTGTGGATTTCCTGATACTTATTTTTATTTGTAATGTAGGGGGAAATTCCATCACTATTGAAACATGTAATGTGTTAAAGAATTTCTAGAACCCTAAAAATTCTTACCTCCTTGGTCATACCAGACTATAAACAAAATCCCTATGAAACCCGTTTAGAGTTAGGGATCACTGCTTCCCAACTTCACATGAAGTCATTCCACTGGTTCAATGGACTGGTGCATTCCACTTGCATGCTAGCTTGTTTAGTGTATTATCCTCCCAGTGTGACAAGATGCCACACACTAACTCAAGGGTCTATAAAAGACTTTCTTTCCTCCTGGACACCTAGTAAATTCAATTTTTCCTTCCAGGATTAAATCTATTTGCCACAAGGTGTTGTTCTTGGCTTTGAAGACTGGGTCCTTTGTGCCGGAGGAAGACATAACTTCAACGGTTAATAGCTGTCAGTAGATAAGGAATGTTTGGAGAAAGCAGCAGAAAACTGGCCAATTTTCCTTTGTTGGATAAGCTCTTTCCAGGAATTAAGGGGAGAGAAGATGTGGGGACAAAAGTTGCTTTATGTGGTTCTCCTGCTGTAACTAGCTGAGTTAAAGAAGAGCTGTGGGAGGGGATAAGAGCCAGAATTTCTCCCATAAGCTGCAGTTTTGTTGTTTCCATTTGTTGAACCCCAGGAGAGAGTCAAAGGGCTAAGTTATGAACATGACTTTTGAAATGGCCTGTCATTTCATCTGTTGACATAGCTGGTGAAATTGTTCGCTTTCTACCCTTCAGTAGTGGAGTATGAAATAGTGCTAATGGTTGAGAATTTCCTGTTTAGAGTCAAATTAGTCTCCACGAGGACTTGAGGGCCTTGGGGTGGGGACTGCTCAGGCTCTAGATCCCATGAGATTAGGGTGGATGGAGTTGACTGTGCGTCTCAGTGAAGTGGGCAAGGACCTTGATATTCCAGTCCTTCAGATCCTCTGAGGCTTCAGAGAGCTAGCATGTGGTTGGTAGTAGACTTCCTCCCAGTGGCATGGGTTCTTTAGCCTGCTACTTGCCTCCTTGCTCAGACCTGCAAAACCTCGAATCTGTGACCATGGAATAGATGGGTCTAGGATGGCCATACCTCCCCTTTAAAAGAGGACGCTTATGAAAAATACATGTTGCAGGGCTGCATTGGTTCCAGTGCAGCCCTGCACCATGTGTATTTCATAAGCATCCTCTTTTAAAGGGGAGGTATGGCCACCCTAGATGGGTCCCAATGGGGCTGCTTGCAGCTTGAGTTACGTAATTGTTCCATCAGCATCCCCTCCAGCCCCCGTTTTTTGGTTCAAGCCAGAGAAGTGACTGTGTGCTTGGGGACATTGGGATGAGTAGGGTGTTATTTAATCTTGCTTCCCTCCCTCTGATGGATACTTTGGCCACTGGAGGTAGTTTTTAGATGCTTTCCTCTCATGCTAAGTTAAATAGAGTGATGTGTCCCTTTGAATTAATTTTGAGAGAGGAAGAGGTAAGGATTGTGGAACTGGAGGGCTGTAGAGGAATGCACACAACTCATAAGTAAAAATGCTGATCAAGGGTGAGAGTAAATAGTTATTCCCAGCGTTGCTGATTCTACTTCGTGTCTGTTGTCTCAGCTTGGCAAGAATGACTAGTCGAGGGAAGTAGCTTCAGTTTATTTTCCGTTGATGCAACTCATCGTGAAAACCTTGCAGTGTAGATTTTAGCTTCCAAAGAAACACTGTATTAGAATATGAGTGTTGGGCTAGTTTATATATACGTACTCCTCCCCAAACCAAACTCCCCAGGGCCAGATTAACAGCTATGCTTCGTATGTTGCAGCATGGGGCCCCAATGTACTCAGGGTCTCACTATGCATACAGCTCCTGCCACCATGGCATACTACACCACTTTCTGGCTGCCCTGACACACTCCCTGAGTAGTTCAGCTACTCCTGCGCGGCCCTCCAGGAAACTCGCAGATTGCTATATGGAAGCTGGGCTGCTCTCGAGTTCTGTGCCTGAGCATCTGAGCCACTCAGTGGCGTAACTAAGATGTCTCAGATGGGGAGGCACCTGGGCAGTGGAAGGGGTACACAGCCATAAAAAGTTTGTGAACCATTGCTCTAGGGGGTGGCCCCACAGCCACTCGGGGAGTGTGTCCCCCTGGCTGCCTTGGCCTGCTCCAAGAGCAGCCTAACTGCTCCTGCGGCCATGGGTGCCGAGTTCTCAGTTTCCTGGGGAGAGGGTAAGAGGACGGCTGAGGAGGTGCAGTGGTGGGACTAGGGAGGTTGTCAGAGCTGGAACGTGCATTCAGTAAACGTACATATATAATACAACACATTCTTTAGTCACATTAGGAGTGTTACTCACGCCCGTAGTTTTGCTAGTTTATGCAATAGAGGAACTCTTCACATTCATGTACTCCAGACTCTTGGATGGGGGAATACAGCGCAGGCATGCCCGCATCTCAATACCTGAAGGGATATGGGGGCAGGATTGGTCTCCCCATGTGGTAATGGTATTTCTTCTCGCCAGCCCAACACTTTCTTCTCCTTTTTCTATGATGTTCTGGACTCTGAAATGTGGGGTGGTAAAACTCAAAATGCTTCCAAAGCATTTCCCCTCAAAATGAGGGACAAGACACTTTGGAATGAGGGACATCATTTGTATAGGATTTGTGTAAAGTTATGTGAATTTAAATAGACCATTGCCTAACTTTTAGGCTGTATCAAAAATATAAACTTTTTTTTTAAAAAAAAGCATTTTAAGGAATCTGACATTTATTTATCTATTTACTTTATTTAGCGCCAGCAATGTACCTGGTGCTATACAATAAGTAGTTAGAGAGGTCCCTGCCCCAAGGGTCTTTCAACTTAAGACAAGGGAAAGGCAGACAAGGGGAACGGGAACATAGGGAGAGACAGGGATATATTCATGAAGTTGAGAAGTTGCACATGCATAATTTAGTTACAGGAAAGAGGAGAGCTCCACAGGAAGAGGGGGGTATCCATGATGAGTGTATAGGGATGAAGAGCTAGGGAAAGCCTGATGGAAGAGGTAGGTTTTCAGGAGGGACTTGAAGACTGGGAGGGAAGGAGCAGAACAAATGTATTCAAGGAGGAAGTTTCAGGTTCATGAGACCTCGCTCATAAGCTACACTTGTCCTTTCCAGTATTTATTTCAAAGCTCTATCATGGCTCCCACTCCCATGTGAGCTCTACCATAGACACAGCTCTCCTGACAGTAAAGCTGTCCTTCGCTCCTGTGTGGATTCTCTAATAGATGAGGTTGTGTGGATTCTCTCACAGCCCATTGTCTAACATTGAGGCTCAGTTGAATTTTGTTGTCACTTTTTAAAGTCAAGGAGACTTAAAGAATGTAAGAAATTGCAACAATACTGTGCTCTGGATTCATGCGAGTTGGTTTGGGAGAAGCTCAGAAGAACAGGAAATGCAGCTTACCTTCTCTCTTTTTAAAGCAGGCTACAGTGATCTTATTTCCTTCTCTGTGCTCTTCCCAGAGCTTCAGGAACCCCAGCTGGGCTACAGATAGCAAGGCAGGCACTTTCTCACCAGTGGCATAACTTCAGGCTAAATGCTGGGCGTGAGATGGGAGGAGATGCAATCCTTCCCCACTAAAGTTAATGGGAGATGAGCCATTGACTTCACTGAGGACAGAATTCCACTCTTCATATTGCCCAAACCCCTTTGTCCTGCAAATTAAATCAATTAGCCCACAGGCAATGAGTGGGGTTGCAGAGAGTTGCCTGCCTTGGCTTCAGGACTCTTGTAGTCCAATTTTCCTCTGGACTGCAAGCTTATTTGAATCCTTACTGGACCTTTCTCATTTTCTCTTAGCTTAGTACTTTTCTCTTTGTGCTGTGGTTCTTTGATGTCCTGGTCAGCAGTATTGTGTGCCAGTGTAATGGGAGCTTCAGAAATGAATGACACAAACTTCTTAGTTTAAAATAAGCAGGCAACATTATTTTTGCTGACAGTGCAACAGAGTTTAACTAACTGCTAGCTATCTCCAGACTGCCCCTCTATTTCCTGATCCATTGTAAAAACCTGAGATGAACTGTCTGGATCGGTTACTAACAAAGGATATTTGTACATACTGGCTAGGATCATGGAATGGATCCCTCATAAACACTACAGCCACTAGAGCAGAGATTGCTAAATTATGGGTCAGGACCCCAAGTGAGGCCACACCATCTGTGGATGAGGTCATGATCCTGATTGATGTTGGATGTACTTTGCACATCTTGGCTGTTTGGGGTCACACACGAAAACATTTTGGGAGCCGCTGCTCTGGACCACACTGCATCCCTATCATGCAAGGGAACTTGCATTCCTTTCAGGGTAACCCTTTCGCCATACTGTGGTGTTAGCTTGCTGATATAGGACATGGTAGAATGATATCTTACCTTTTATGCTGGATGCTGGGGAAGGACAGGACTGAATGTGCTTTTGCTCAAACAAAGCTGCTGTGGGTAAGGGACTGTCATGGTGAGGATGATGAAGAAAAGTTGGCAAATGGTTTCCAAATTCAAGAACTAAAAATGCAGAGAATGAAGAGTGGAGCGTGCTTTGGATCAAGGTGGTTATGACTCTTATAATTACAGTTTTTCATGTCAAAGCCTCAGACAAAGGAACTGGCTCCAAGGCACAAGCTCTCGGATAGCTCTCACTTAAATTTTTGGTGTCTGCAAGAGATTTAGCTACATAACCCCTTCCCCTCCAGTACCTTTATTTGGAAACAGTGACTATGTCTCATTAGCCTCTCTGGACCTTAAAATAGGAGTTGTCTGCGAGAAACCCAACAATTAGATGCTGGGAATTCATGGAGCAAGGAGCCAAAGGGCATCGTGTTTGAATATCTGATTTGCAAAAACACTGTTCAGTTGATTAAAGCACCCAGTTACAGGAATAACTTTAGTGTCTTTTTTGCTTAAGGATCAATGTTAATGCTGGGCTTTTTAAAGACTCTGCTTAGTGTTCCCAAAGGGAGAGATTGTTTGGCTGCACATTTGTATGGTGTTTTTGTTTTGGTGTATTATTTATAGAATCAATAGGTACAAAGAAGAAACACTCTGTAGAGACCTGAGTGCAGAATGCCATTGTTGTTCATAAGAGAAACTGGATGTTCAGTGTGGAAACACCTCCTGATTAAAGGAGGAAGGGAAGCACCTCCAGCCAGGTCCCATCTATGCTACACTTGGCCTTGGGCAAATGGATTATTCTAAAAAACAACATCAAGTGTTACAAGGACCATGAATGAAAGTGCTATATCCCCACCTCATGGGAGCACAGGACCAGGTGACTGAACATGGCTACGGCATTTCTGACACAGCCCATTTGCATACCTCCCAACAATCCCTGTTTTTGAGGGACAGTTCCTCTTTGGGTGCTGAAACCCACTGTCCCTTTTTCAGGGGATCAGCATCTCTCTTTCAGAAGAGAGACAACGATTGAATTCAAGCCTCAGGCACCTCTTTCCTGGTTGCGTCCCAGGAAGAGCACTTGAAAAGGCAATGGGGAAATGATGGGATGGCAGGAAGTCAAGTGGAATGAGAAGTAGGAGAGTGGTCTCTATGTACTTGGAATATTGGGAGGGGTGCGTGTGGGGTGGAGCTTATTCACTGTGAGGCAGAACTTATTGGCCCGGGGGGTGGGGCTTGTTCCTCTTCAGCTGCTCAAAATGTTGAGAGGCATGCATTTGCTGGGGCTGTTTCTATTGTAATAGTGTGCCCAGGCCTCAACCAACATGCACTGTTACATTACATTGCCGGCAACGGGGAGAACGTCACTTTCGGCGGCACAGCTTCTCTCTTTGCGCGCGGCTCGGGAGGCGCTTTTCAGCGCCTCGTCTAAAAACGGTCTCAGTTTTACCCTGACACCGGTAATTTGAATCCGTCTTGGGCTGCTGTTGACTAAAGCCAGTGGGGCTACCTGGCATGGGGAGGTGAACTCAGCCCCTCGAGTAGCTCCGATCCGCAAAGGGCCTCACTGAAGCAACTAGGGCTTGCACCAGATCAGCACTTTAGGATCTGAGCCTCTCCATAATATAGTGGTGTCCTGTTCTTGGTAGGGGTCTGGAGGCACCCTTAAACTACATTACAGTGGGTGCTAACTATTATCCTTCACATAATAGCAAATGTGTAATGACTGCAAGTGCTCACTGCAAGGAACTTTCATGATAATCGTCCTGTGCATGCTTGCTTGTCAGCATAGAAAGAGGTGTTATGGGTCAGAGAGAACCTGAGCTATTTCCTCTCTCTCCACAGCCATGGTCTTACTGAAAGGATGATGCCTGTTGCTGGGGAGGAGTAGCTGAGCCTGTATTCCCACTGCCTGTGCTGTCCTTGCTCTGTTGATATACACAAAGGACTCCAGAGCTGCTTGAACCGGCATTTTTCTCCTGCACTGAATCCAGAGAGACCTTATGAAATAGAAATGAGACCATTAGAGGAGTTTTTTTTCTGAGGGTGCTGGAGTAAAGCACTATAAGGGAGTTTGGGTAGAAAAACCTCTGCAAATGCTAAGGAGCAGAGCAGCTGACAATCAATACTGTATGTTCCTCTTCTTGTCTTGTGTTCTGTCTCCCATCTGGTATGGTGAATTTTGTATGTGGTGTTAACTACAAGGTAGTATCTAGTGATCCTTTATGAAATAGATGAGATGATGGGAGGTCGGAGGTCAATAAGAGGAGTCTCTGCTAGAGATATAGGCCTGGCTTACTTTTGGGGAATTTGGTGTTTCCACAGTTTCGAAATGTTTTATCTTAGTAGAATTGGGAGGATGAAAATGAAAAGAGGGGTGGGGAGAGACCAAACTCAAGAGTCAATTTTCCTGATAACAGTAAGTTTAGCAAATGGAAACGGGGAGCCAGTGAAGCCTGATCCAACATCTAGAATGTGAGTTGCATTCCCTACTCGGTGATATATATTTATTAGGAAGTCTATCCCACCCTTTATCTGCAGGGACAGAGGAGTGATGGTAGAGGGCAAGGAGTATGGTTTACAGAAAGGGATACAAATGGAGAGACCTTACAAAAACGATGTGTGATGATAAAATTCCATCCCAGCTGCAAACAAAGATCTATAATGTTATTTTTATAACAAGTATTGCAGTCTGAGATAGGGTGCTGTCCAGCTGGGGCAAAAGGAAATGCTCTTCTAGGAGCCACCAAAGTGCAAGGGCTAATGGGGAAAGACAAGGTTTATAATGAAGCCAGGAGAAAAGCAGGAGTGGTGCCTATTATGGACTAAACGACTAAAGGAAGACTTCCTTTGGACACAAAGGTGGGAAAGGCCAAGGCTGTCTTTGCAAGAAAGTGCAAAGGAACAGAGGTAGAAGGAAGATGACCAAGAGGGAGACTAAAGAGTTAATGGCGTGAAGTGGTGCAAGAGGGTGTGGAGATGACAAAGGAACTTGCATGGGACAGATATGAATAGAAGGGGAGAACCAAGTCGCACCCCAAATGCTGAGGAGCAACAGCATTCTGCCTCTTCTCCCCCACCCTGATTTTTATGTATCCCTCTCTAGTAGAAGTTGTGGTGGTCATGGTGGACTGTAGCAGTTTCATGAGGTACAGCAGCTCAGTGACTCAGCTGGAGAGGAAAACCACCTTTCACTTGACAACGGGAAGTGCAGGCGCCAAGAATTTGCAAGCGCTTCATAATTAACTTTCATTTTTAACTGCAATAATTCAATTAACCTTCATTCTAATTCTTAACCCATTTAATTACAGTAAACCTGCAGTAGCTGAAGTGTGCATCCGGCTTTTTAAATATCCTTTAGCTTTGGTAGGAGGTCTCCAGTAGATCAAATTATTCCCTTTCCATTAAATTATTTTAGCAACTTGGATTGGTATTTAGTCTTCTAAGCACTGATTGTCTATGCTAGCAATCTAGTATCTGTAGAATGTGGAATCAAAGGGTGATTTCAGACGTGACGAGGTGGCGTTCGCCCCGGCACGGAATCACCCTTTTTATTCCCCGCCGGAATCAGCCCGTCACAGCCAGCACACATGCTGGCTGATTCCGGCGGGGAATCAAACAGACGTTACGGGACCATTCCCCACCACAGGGTATTGACTGTGGTTGAGCGTGATCTCGTAACGTCTGAAAATACCCAAAGACACCAATTTGGGCTCTTCTGCTGAGACTGAAAATCTGTCAATGCTACCATGCTATACCAAAGATGTGTAAATAGGGTTGCCACCTGTGGTCATTTTTTTACTTGACGCTTTCACTTTGGCCTATGGGGGTGTCGGGTAAAAAACCCACCACAGGTGGCAACCCTATGTGTAAACGGGCTAGGGCTAGTGACAGATAGGAGGAGACTTGCTGTATCTGAGGTTTTAAAGTTGCAGGTGTTAGAGCAGTGTTTCCAAAAGCGTGTGCCGTAACTCCTCTCAGCGTGTGGCCATTGTGAGGCTGGTGCGAGGCCCGTGAGGATCCTGCTCCTGGGACAACAGCTGTGCAACGCAGCCTCTTCCAGTCATCTCGTGGACCCTCCCACACCACTCGCAGGCCTGTTTATCCCCACTACTACCGTGAATACCACCACCGGAATGTCTCCCTGTATCTCCCTCACCCTCCATCTCTCCTATCCTTCTCTCACTGCTGCTGTC
Organism: Sphenodon punctatus; assembly: GCA_003113815.1. Lineage (NCBI taxonomy): Eukaryota > Metazoa > Chordata > Lepidosauria > Sphenodontia > Sphenodontidae > Sphenodon > Sphenodon punctatus. Next base: position 840,467 of record QEPC01012163.1, on the reverse strand, counting down.
TCCCCTGCTTCTCCCTCTTCCTCCTCCAACACGCTCCTTGCCCCTTATTTTCCCCCTTGCCTATTCCCCCTCCTCCCCCCACCCCCTTACCCATTTCCCTGAAAGCTCCCTCCTAGCATTCACCCACCCTCTCACAAGCTCTGTAAGCCCCATCGCTCCACATCTTCCAACCTCATCCACGTTCCCTACCTTCCCCCTGATCGACTCCCCTTCTCCTGCTCCCTCTGGAACTGCCGCTTTGCTGTTGCCAAAGCCCCCTTCATTCACGACCTCTTCCTTTCCCACCGCTTTCAACTCCTTGCACTTACTGAAACCTGGATCTCTCCCGCTGACTCTGTCACCCCTGCCACCCTCTCCTCTGGAGGCCTTTCGTTCTCTCACCAGCCCTGACCCGAAGGCCGGGGTGGTGGTGTGGGCCTTCTCCTTGCCAACCCCTGCTGATTCCAGCCCCTCTCTCCTCCCCCCTCTCTCTCCTTCCCTTCTTTCGAGGCCCACTTGGTGCATCTCTACTCCCCCTTCACCTTCATGTCGCTGTCATTTACCGCCCCCCTGGCCCCCTTTCATCTTTTCTCCTGGACTTTGAATCCTGGCTTACCTTCTTCCTCTCTGAGGATACCCCCACAATCATTCTTGGTGACTTCAACATCCATGTTGATGCACCTTCCCAGCCCTCTATTTCCCGCTTTCTCTCCCTAACCTCCTCCTTTGATCTCCGCCTCTGGACTGATTCCCCCACCCACATCGACGACCACTCTCTTAACCTCATCTTCTTCAGAAACTGTCCTGTTGCTGACCTTTGTCCCATATGCGACCATCACCTCGCTTCCTTCAACCTTTCCCACCGACCCCCATCTTCTTCCCCAGTTCCACGCCCTTTCCGTGATCTGCAGGCTGTCAACCCTTTAGACTTCTCCTTCTCCCTCTCCCCCCTCCTCCCTCCTGTCTTCTCCTCCTTCCCTGATGCTACCATCTCTTCTCTTAATGCCTTTCTTGCCTCAACCCTTGACTCTCTTGCCCCTCTCTCCTCCCACCCCATTCAACCCCAAAATCCCCATCCTTGGCTCACCCCTACTATCCGCTACCTCCGCTCCTGCACCCGGGCTGCTGAACGCCTCTGGCGCAATTCCCACTCCCATCCTGACTTCTTCCACTATAAATTCTCCCTCTCTTCTGCAATCTCCCTAGCGAGGCAACACTACTATGCCTCCCAGGTTGAATCCTACTCTCATGACCCTCGCCGCCTCTTCTCCACCTTTTGACTCCCTTCTCAAGCCCCCCTACCCCCTCCATTCTCTTCCCTTTCTGCTCAGGACCTCACATCATTCTTCACCTCAAAGATTGACAAGATCCGCCAGGACATTGCTTCACACCCATCTCCTCTCCCCGCACCTTCACCGTCCCCTCCCCCCACTCTCCTTTCCTCCTGCCTCCCTTGAGGAAATCTCCTCTCTGCTCTCTTCTGCCAACCCCTCCACCTGCCCTCTCGACCCAATCCCCTCCCACCTCCTGACCTCCATTGCTCCCACTGT
>QEPC01012163.1:821995-838808 GCA_003113815.1 Sphenodon punctatus | reverse complement strand
TCATTAATCTCTCCCTCTCCACTGGCTCCTTCCCCTCCGCCTTCAAACATGCCATTGTCTCTCCCATCCTCAAAAAGTCCACCCTCGACCCTTCTGACCCCTCTAGTTACAGGCCGTTCTCCCTCCTACCCTTCGCCTCTAAGCTTCTAGAACGTGTTGTCTGCTCCTGTTTCCTGGATCTTCTCTCTGCCAACTCATCCCTGGACCCTCTCCAATCTGGCTTCCACCCCCTTCACTCCACGGAAACGGCCCTTGCCAAGATCACCAACGATCTACTGGCCGCTAAATCTAACCACCTCTACTCCATTCTTGTCCTCCTTGACCTCTCTGCTGCCTTTGACACTGTTGACTACTCACTCCTACTGGACTCTATTCGCTCCCTAGGCTTCTGTGACTTTGTCCTTAATTGGTTCTCCTCCTACCTCTCTGACCGCTCCTTTAATGTGTCTCTTCCCAATTCCAACTCCTCCTCCCTCCCCCTCTTGGTGGGGGTTCCCCAAGGCTCTGTCCTGGGCCCTCTCCTCTTCTCTATCTACACCCTATCCCTGGGCAAACTCATTGTCTCCCATGGCTTCCAATATCACCTTTATGCTGATGACACTCAATTCTATCTCTTCACCCCCTCTCTCTCCCCTTCTGTCCAAGCTCGCCTCATCAACTGTCTCTCTGATATCTCCGCCTGGATGTCCCGACGTCAGCTCAAGATCAACATGGCTAAGACTGAACTCCTTATTTTTCCTCCCTACCCTTCCTCTCCCTCTTATTGATGGGGTCACCATCCATCCTGTCTCCCAAGCCTGTAGCTTGGCCTTTGTCTTCGACAGTCACCTTTCCTTCAAACCTTACATCGACTCTGTTGCCAAGTCCTGTCGCTTTGACCTCTGTAACATTGCACGGATTCGCCCCTTTCTCTCTGTCTCCTCATCCAAAACCCTTGTTCATGCCATGGTCATCTCTCGCCTTGACTACTGCAACCTCCTCCTTGCTGGCCTCCCCTGCTCTCACCTGTCCCCCCTTATTTCCATCCAAAACTCTGCTGCTAGGATCATCCACTCGGCCTGTCACTTTGACCACGTGCAGCCTCTCCTCTCCTCACTTCACTGGCTCCCTCTTCCTGCATGCATCCTTCACAAACTCCTGTTATTTACTTACAAAACCCTTCACAACATGGCTCCCCCTTACCTCTCAGCCCTTCTCTCCTTACACACTCCTGCACGCAGTCTCTGCTCCTCTGTCCCCTTCCTTGCTCTCTCTCGTCTCCCCTGCTCACCTAACTGCCTTCGTCCCTTCTCCCTTGCTGCCCGCCATGCCTGGAAATCCCTCCCTGCCCACATTCGCCTCGCCCCCTCCCTCCGCACATTCAGATCCCGCCTCAAAACCCACCTCTTCCTCGCCACCTTTCCTGATGCCTGTTAGAACTTCCCGCTCAATACTTACTGTCTGCCCTCCCCATTGATTCCTGCCTAACTGCATCCAGACCAAGCACGTGCACCTGAGACTTCGCATCTGCTTGAATGTTTTTATCCCTTGTCTCTCCCTATGTCCCCTCTCCTTGGGTGAAAACAGACATGACACTAACCACCCTTTAACAACCCTTGGTGGTCATTTATGCATGTTTCAGGGCTGCATAGGTCACCAATACAGCCCTGCAACATGCATAAATGACCACCAAGGGTGGTTAAAGGGTGGTTAGCGTCATGTCTTAGTCTTCCCCCTCCGAGTCTATTAGATTGTAAGCTGTAGGCAGGGACCGCATCTATTTCATTGTTCTGTAAAGCGCCAGGTACATAGCTGGTTCTATACAAATGCTTAATAATAATAATAATAATAATAATAACTCCTCCAGAATGGCATGGCTAGAGTTGAAACAAATAACAAAAAAAATATATGCATGGTTAATATCCAGTATTCCAGGTAGCTTGGCAGTTATTTGGTAACTATCTGGTAACTGTGGAAGTTGGCCACCAAACTGGAACACTGGATATTACCATTTTCTGAGTTGTCACATTACTGCATAACCAAATGAGTCCGGATAGAGGGAGTGAGTGTGTGTGTGTGTGGGGATTAAATGGTAATGTGGTAAACAGTAGTCAGAAAACAGTAATTTGGTAAATGGAAGTTGGTAAATGGTTATCCAGTTAACCTGATAGCCAGCAGATACTAAACCAGATACCATTCGGTATCGATAAGGATACTGATTGGTAGCAGATACTCATTTGGAATCTAGTAATGGTACATGGGGATCCCCTACACCACTCCTTGCTCAGTACTTTTCCACTTTCTCCTCGCCTTAGGGATCATGCTGACTTAGAGCACATGGAACTTATGTAATCTACGGACTTGGCCCCATTAGAGAGGGTGCAGAATATTTTCCTTCGGCGTATCTTAGGGGCGGCTCAGGGGGTGCCTGCCGCGGGGTTAAGAGCCAAGACAGGTACCCATTCGATCACATCCTTAGCCAATAAGGCCTTTATAAGGTTTTGGCTGAGGGTAATTTCCATGGGAGAGTCTGTCCTTGTCTATCAGTGCCTGAGGGAAGAGCTGTTTTATGAGCGTGTATGTACTTATCCGTGGTTACATCATTTGGCAGACTTGGTTAGCAAATATGGTTTCTCCCTTCCATATTTTGCTGGCCAACCCGTAGCCTCAATCAAATCTGAGATTTTGACCAGGATTCAAGATGTAGTTATTCAGGAGGACATCTCAGTGTTGAAAGGATGGAAGGTTGCACCCCTACTTGGTTCTTATAAACTTTGTTTTTCCTTTGAACCATATTTGGATACATTAGTAAGCCTGAAACTTAGGAGAGCTTACTTGCTACTGCGTTTCCATCTGATTCAAACGGCCATCCTGGAGGGAAGGTATCGCTCTGTCCCATACCAGGCTAGCTGTGTTCGTGTTCCATGGCTGAGGTCGAATCCGCAGAGCACTTTTTGCTGAGATGCCCTCGGTATAAAACACTTAGGGCGGTGTGGCTTGCCCCGCTATTACCTTTGAGTATGTCATTTAATTCCAAAGACTATTATGTTTTTCTTCTTTCCCTCTCCCAGAGGGAGGCCATGGTTGCTCTGGCCTCCTTTGTTCATCTGGCATCTGGTAAGCGCAAATCCCTAATTAGCAAGTCAGTCTAATGGGGTTGACACATGACCATGATAGGTCACGCTTATAATAGTCTCAATTTTGGAGTAAAGCCCCGTCCTTTTGTTATTATTAGGGAACTCGTACCCGATGACAGCATCCTGTATTAGGCGGTTAGGGACTCAGGGTTGATATATTAAGATTCCTTGCCACTTAGCAATTTAATTCTATATTTTTAGTTATCCAATGCATGGTGGGTATGGGAATGAGGGTAAGAGGGTCTGTAGTTACCCTTACCTAGGCTGCTAGCGGTGGTAGTAGTAGGAAGTACAGTTCCTCAGTCCTATCTCACGTGTATTTTATTATTTTATTCTGTATTATTATTGCTTGTTATCATTATTGTCAACATGTAAAAGAGGTCTTTTGTTTGTATATTTCATTGTGTGTCCGACTGTGCTTACAACCGGCCTTAGAGGGGATTCACACGTGTCTTTAAATCGCACAGCTGCCTCGGCGGCATCGTGCAAATTAAAAAAAACCCGCACTTCCGGGCTGGTGTGAATGCGCTGAGCGCGCACATTTCCACTTAGCCCGAATGTTTGGAGTGCGGTTTGAAAAGTTGCTCCGAGCAGCCTTTCAAACCGTACTCCAAACATTCGGGCTAAGTGGAAATGTGCGCGCTCAGCGCATTCACACCAGCCTGGAAGTGCGGTTTTTAAAAAATTGCACGATGCCGCCGAGGCAGCTGTGCGATTTAAAGACACGTCTGAATCCGCCCTTAGTCTTGTCTTTGTGTCGTGAGGCATATAGCGAAAGCTTGCTGCAATAAACAATTGAATTGAATTGATTTAGGGCACAATCTATAAGTCAATGGCTCAGCTCCCACTCATTTTAACGGTGGAGGATTTGCACTCTTAGCCTGTGTTTTCTCCAGAGGAGGCAAGAGGTGGAGAGTCATTGAGGGAGTGCTCATTGTCAGTCACCTGCCTGCTCCTTCCCTCCACCCTGAATTCAGCGGGAAGGAAAGGAGCAGGTCATCTGCCCAATTGGTGGATGGCCTACAGTAGTGATGTAGCAAGACTGGAGTGTACCAGAACACCATTTTGGTAGTCTGTTGGTTGAAGGGGACACTCCTGTTCCTCCCCCTCAGCTCTTAAAGGAGCAGGTGCAATCTGCCTGCACAGCAAATCAGTGTGGGGTGAGAAGAGGGTTGAGCTGGATGATGGACTGGGGCTAGGCATCAGGTAGGTGTGGAAACAATCAGGCTGGATAGGGAATCGTTTGAGTCCAAGGTGTGGGGAGGCAACATTCAGTCATCAGGGTTTCACACTAGAGCTGAGTCCAAAAAACAGGTGGCACAAGCTTTTAAAGGTTTAGGAGCAACTGCGTTACTAGAACCCTTGATTCTTTATCCAGTGTCACCACTAGAGTTGGCTGGAACATAGTGAAATTGACTAGATGTGATTTCCAAATATAGGGTTACTTATTTGTCCCCCACAGTTTGGGATCAGGGTCCCAGACTATCCAATCAAATCATTTATTTCTACGTGGCTGAAGCCATTGCACACCTATTACATTTACAACACAGCATATAAACTTATACAGAAGTACAAGTATATCATCTTACACATAAACAATTAAAAAAAACCTAATAACAAACAATTACTTAATTTTGTTATCAAAGGATATTTAAAGAACCTCAAGACCTTAATCAGAGGGCAAAGGAAGATGGCCAATAAAGAGTATCCTATACTGAGCAGCCTTCCCAGACTATGATTTTGTCAGGGCAGGGACTGTGACCTCTTGCTGAACAGCTATGGTGTTTCTCCTCAGAGGTAACTTCATTTTAGTGGTAGATGAGTGTGCCGTATTTGGTGTGTTTAAATTTGCAGAGCACTTTCATATTCCAGAATGTAGCTTCGCTCAATTATTGCTAACAATGAACTGGAGATGTCGAACCACAATAATGAGCACAATGAGCAGTGACAGCGTATGCCCATCAGCTGAGCGGGATTGAAGATCGCCTTTAAGTTCAACCCACTTTAATCTCAAGTATAATTTTAGTAGAAGAAAAGAAAAGCACAAGTCCTGGTTTCCTAGTCTTGACAGGTAACAATGCTACCTACACCTAAGCAGAAGTAGCCCTACACAATAATATTTCTTACGTGTCCAGTGCCACAAGCTGGAGCCCGTGCAGGCGTTGATTCAGGGAGGCTAGAAGGGGGCCCCAGGTGAAGCTGAAGAGATGGGCTGCTAGAGTACGATGAGAGTGTGATCCATGTGTGCAGTGCCACAAAGTTCACTGCTGATGCTAGTGACCACAAGCTGCCATTCAAAGTTCCATCTGTTCAAACCAGTCCTTATATACTTTTTTTGGTGCTGCTAATTAAAATGTGGAGGTGAAGGGGCTGAGGTGCTTGCATCGCAGGAAGGTCTGTGGTGAGGCGGAAGGGCCTGTGGGAAAGAGGTTATGTTACTCTTCTTTCGCAGAGAGAGGGTCTTTTCCATTATTTATGGATTGTTGAGGCTTAACAGTTCTTTTGGTGCCCAATTGTCTAGGGAAAAGGGTGAGCCTCCAAGCTCCCAGTTCTCTGAGCACATTAGCATCTTCTTGGCACATTGTTCTCTTCTGACTTTGAGATGGCCCTCATCAGGAACGAATGGCTCTGGGCGTCTCCTGGGTGGAGGAGTTGTGCCACAACAGTCTTGCTAATGGCTCCTGTCCTGACTGGGGCTAGAGTACTCAATTGTCCATGGATGGCAGGATATTAACTGTTGAGTTGGGAAATACCTGAGCTAACTTAGAACCGTCTCTTGTCTCCTCACAATCTCTGACAATACTGAAACAGGACAATCTTGGCCTCTTTTCTCCATCTTCCACTCCTCCATCCTCCATGTTGTTGTTCCCAGCGCTGCTCTCAATACTGTTCCTTTCACAGTCTTTGGGCCTAGCTTCCTTCCTTCATGGCAGGACAACATAAGATATTAATAAAATAAAATAAGATTCTATTGCTCCAAGAGGAACTGGGATAATTTCTGAAAACACCAAATCTGCTTTGGTGCCCATATTGGTGCGAGCTGTTTTGAAAAAATATGTCCCTCTATATCCAATCTATTAGCTCTTTCGGGAAGAAACTGTTGTCTTTCGTTACATGTGTGTAGCCAATGGGGCCAATCACATGCCCCGCATGCGCTATGTGCAACCTACGCGCGCACACATGAGCAACCTACGCACGCACACATGCGTGTAAAGTACATGCATGTCAATTGAAAGCACATTGTGCCACGTGGATCCCACTTGGGATTGTGGCCAATCCCATTGGATCCTAGTTTCTGACCAAAACGTCTGGACACTACAATAATACTCTTATTACAACAGTAGTAACTATTTAGAGATAGGATCTGATACTTACACCTATTTGCCTGTTGTGAGTAGTATCTTGTTTTGAGTTAATCCCATTGATTTCAATGAAAATATTTCAGGAGTAAGGCTATAAGAATCTGGCTGTTCAGATCCTTCCCTTGGGCCCTTGTAGTCTCTGTTTTCTATGTTGCCCTTTTGGCTTTTAGAAAGTTTTCTCTGTTTGCAGTTTGACAGCATGGTTGGGAGGTTAAATTCTTTGCTGCAATTACATCTCATTTTTCCTCTCATTACTGCACTTCCTTTGTTGCCAGGTCCCAGAAGAGAAGCAAAGATTAAAGGGAGCAGAGATTATTATAGTTAATAGCTCTGGAAATTGGCAAAATAATCTGGGGGCCATTTTCCTTCTCTGGTCTATTAAAGTTATGAAGCTACTTTGAAGTAATGCCCTTTTTTCCTGGTAGGCATTATGAACTTTGATAGAAGCAAAGCACCATCTGTCTCTCCAAACTGTGTATTTAAAAGCAAGTGACAGATTATGCCAAGGTTTTGTGTTATCAGGACTTCTTCACCGCAGTTGTACATATTGCACTCAGTAGTAAACCTGAGTATTCAAAAAACCATGGGCAGCGTGATCTTCTGGCTATTTAATGCTGCCGTTAGTCCATAGCACTGCTGCAGATCCCCTTCACTTCAATAGGATTTGTGCCGGTACTAGGATCGTGATCTAAAAACCCTAATTGTTAGCCACCCCGAGCTGCCTGTGGCAGGAGGGGCAGGGTAACAGTTTTAAAAAATAAAAATAAATAAATAATACTTCCTCACACTAGCATGGAGAAGAAAGCAGTTCTATAATGCTGAGTGAATGAGGCAGCAGGGACAGGGCTAGTTGTAAAGGATGCAGCTTCCTTTTTAGGGTGTTAACAAACAGGATGATAGCCCGCTGGAGTCCGCGTTCAGTCCGTCCAGCCCCCACTTGTATGTTTAATGTGTAGGGCCTAGTTAATGGGCAGCCCCTTCCATGTAGTTGTTGCGTGTCCGTGCAGCCCCCACACAGAGGTTTAGCGTGACTAGTTTAATAAACGGGCAGGCGCTCTTTCCTGCCATGCTTCCCCCACCAGCTCTGCCTTCTCAGTATCCCACCCCTTGCCGTGCCTCACAGCCACAGCGAACCATGTGAAGAAGAAGCCCCTGCAGCTCTTTGTCTCTTCCGGGCTATTGCTCAGGGAGGCGAAGAATTTTAAATGATTTTTGTGCTATCAATAAAGGCTTTTAAAATGTTTCTTGTCTGTTAGTGTGTTTCCCTCTGGCCCCTCCCCCTCAGGATTATTATTATTATTATTATTATTATAAACATTTATATAGCGCCAGCCATGTACCTGGTGCTGTACAGAACATAGAAATAGACTCAGTCCCTGCCTGTGGCTTACAATCTAAAAGATGGCTTCCTTTCCCTGCCTGTGCCCCATCCATCAGGGCCATTTCCCGGCTGACAGCCTTTCCCTGTGGGGTCCCTATCACCCTTCCTTCAGCACCCAGCTGGTGGCTTTTCCATGCAAGGTCCCTGTTGTCATACCTGTGGTAGCCTGAAACAGGCCTCTGCCTGTGCATTCCCTATTGGCATTTGCAGATTAGTCGGCTGCAGGCCTCCGCCTTTGCGTTTCCTATTGGCATTCACAGGCTAGCTGGGTCTGGGAATGGCTGTGGGGCAGTCTTGTGCCACAATAGACTGCTGTACCTTTAAGAGGGGCTAAAATGAGGCCTGGATTGAGCTAAAATGGCCACACAGGAAGCAGAAGCCAGTGGACGTGGCTTGTGATATAAAAGAAGACAGCACAGGAAGCTGAGGACAGTCTGCTCTGGAGTACAGAGGAGTGCACGTCTATGCCAGCGGCTGCCTGGTTGGATGCTGACCCAGAAGGCCTCGAAGTGAGAAGCCTGATGTGAGGAACAAAGAAAGTGAGTTGCCAAAGAGCTAGCCTTGGACTTTACTTGTGGTTAGGCTAGGCTAGGCTCTAGCATATGGCTTGTGACTGGCCAGAGGCTTGGTGCCTGGCCTTGGACTTTGAATGTACTTTGAGTGACATACATTGGGCCTGATCCTGACAGCACTTACCCACAGTCACGTGGGGCCTTGTTACAGGCTGCCAATAGGAAGAGCAGAGACACAGGTGTGCAGGAGCTACTCTGTAAATGGCCAGCACCTGGCCTTGGCCTATGACTTTCTTACAGCCATTCCTTTTGCACCCAGGCAGAGGCTTTCTCCCGTTGGCCCTTTCCCAAGCTCCCACCCTCAAGTGCATGGCCAGTGCCCCCCCCCCAATTCTATGTGCACCCGCACTTCCCTTCCAATCCCCAGCTTCCAAAGCCATACCGCCATTCTTCACGCCCACTTCCCAAAACATCTCTCTCCCTAAAGAAGCACGGAAAGCATACTTTAAACTATTCTTACTCCTGTTCCTTTTGGGGGCAGCTTTGCACGATTTCTTGGGTAGTGGGATGGGTGGGGGGACAGTTTCCCAGTGGAGTATTTGCAAGAAGCATGTGGAAACAATTGACGGGGATGAGGGGAGCATGGCTAGGATCTGGCTGTGGTGGACTGGGCAACGGTGGTAGCAGCTGGTTGTTGCCTGACTGTCGAATTGAGCCCTGGTCCCTGCGATGGTCATCCTCCACAAGTCATTGTGGAGAATGCAATGGCTGGGAAAGAGTAAGCATTGGGCATATACTGCCAACAAGGGAAAACGGGGAGAATACATGCTTGAAAATGGCCCGCTGGGCTTTTAAGGCAAATGTTACATAAGTGCCAGTGAGGGGAAGAGGGGCTGGAAGTGATACCTCTGTGGAGTGTTTTAGGCATTTTGCCTGTAAAATTGGAATAATGATGACTGACCTCGTGGGGTTGTTGAGGGTGAACTAGAGGAGGATGAATATGATAAATAATAAATATCCATTATATCAGCTGTGCCATGGTTCGCTGTGGCTGTGAGGCACCGCAAGGGGTGGGATACTGAGAAGGCAGAGCTGGTGGGGGAAGCATGGCAGGGAAGAGCGCTTGCCCGTTTATTAGACTAGTCATGCTAAACCTCTGTGGATTGTATGGATTCTCTCTCACAGCCCAGTGCATTGAGGCTGGGCTCATTTTGTTGTTTGGTTTTTTAAAAGAACAACAAAATCACAACCATGGCTCCTTAAAAAGCCCAGATGTGAATTCTTTAACTACCAATCATGTGACCAGTGGGGGAAAACCCCTAATAAGTGGGCAAGTGGACACCCACCTGAAGTGGGTGATCATCTCATTTGTTAAAATCTTTAGATGCAAATATGGTAGCAATTAACAAAGATGGGAAAGGAACTGCAGAAAATCCATGACAGCTAAATGAGAGCTTGCTAAATACGTTTCCTTTAGTGTAAGTGAGAGCCAATTTAGGACACTCCGGCACAACAGTACTTCCCACCTCATTCAGTGAGAGCAAACTGCCTTGGTCTTGCTTCCTCAGCCCCTGTGGAATTGGCGCCTCCAAACATAACATGTGTCATGGGCATAGGAGGGCACATCATTTATTGCTGGCTGGTTGAGTCTCATTAAAGAGGGAGGCTAGAACCTCTCTAGGTTTTGATGCAACTGCTGAGTGAAGCCCCTATTTCCCTGGGTTATCTAGGGGTAGAGAGGCTGTCCTGCCTCTTTTTGACGTGGCCTCATGCCCTGTGGGGGTTTGGCTACACCAAGCAGGGATGGCAGATTCCACTTGCCCTGCCCTTTTTGGTGTGATCAAAAAGCTTCTGGGGTAGGTGGCTTGCAACCCTAGGGACACACAGCCTGTTGAGTACGATAAAAAGATTCTTAACTTTAAGTTTGTTATGCCGAAGTCAGTGGGATTGCCCATGAACTTTGAGTTAAGCATATGCTTAACGGTTATGCTGCTCAGCACGTGGCAGGATCTAAAAATAATGGCTCTAGCTGCTTAGAGTGTTCTGAGCACCCAGGAAAGCTTGTTGGTTCATACCCCTTGTTGGAACCAAGAGTATTCAGTCACCCACAGGGATTCTAGCCCAACTTTATTCCCCGTCTGCCAGGCCACTGATGTCTTGGTCTATTGGTCCCATGGGTGGCCACTTATGGTAAGTTTTGCTATGTGCACAGGCCTATTTTGGGAGCATTTTGTCACTGTCTGTGTATATGCTCCATGAGGGAAGCAGCCATACATTGGAGGGAGGCCGGGGTGGACACAAACAAGCTGATGATTGTGAAGAATGAGTCATGCTTCCCTCAAGGGACTTATTAATAGTGAAAGGGGGGAAACTGCCAGAAAGCAAGCTCAAAGCATAGTCTGAATCTTGCTGTTCATGTCCAGTGATGCAGTGGAAATGTGGGAGGTTGGTATTTAATAGTTCCGATACAGGAAGGCTAGGAAGCTTCTCTTAAAAATCCATTTAATACTTGATGAAAACACAAGGCCTGCTGGAGTCCCACTAGACTGAGCAGCAGAGCCCAGAATGGGCTTAATCCTGCAAAGAACCTAAGCAGGTGCTTAACTTCAATCACGTGGGTAATCCCATTTTTTTCAACAAAAGAATTCACAATAAGGGTTGCCAACTCCTAAAGTGTGTAAATCATGAGTCAGCCCCCAGCAAAATCATGAGATTTAAAAATGATAAATCTTCTGGTCTTGGAGACTGACACTTCGATCACGTTTTCAAGCTTTTTTCCTCCAACCCATGAGGACTAGAAATGTTCTCTTTTAACATGAAAGCTGAGTTGCACACAATTTCATTGCAAGTCTCCATTTTAGTCTTTAAGAAACCTCTAAAATCACAAGAATCTGGATAAAATCCCAAGAGTTGGCACTATTCAGGATGATGCTTTTGGCCAGAGAGAAAAGTGAGCCTTGAGAAGCTTGGGGCTTTGATCCTGGGTTCTCACCAGCTGCTGAATTAATCATGTAACAAATCTATGGCCCTAGCTGCAAGCTTTTCTCATATTCTCCGTTTCTTGTTGGATGATTTTTTTCTGTGCAGATGGCTAGGGGTATGGCAAATCCTGCGGTGGTTGCAGGAGGCTGGACTGAATGACCCTTGATGTCCCTTCTGGTTCTGAGATTCTAACTCTGTTCCCAACCTCTGTATTCAGTGCTGCCAACCGTGGCTATTTTATTGCCAGTCTCATGTTATTCAGTGCTGTTTGTTCTGTAAGCCCAGCCCCCCAGAGTCTTATGATTACTTGAGAATTTCAGTTACCAACATTTCAAGCTTTGTGGTTGCAAAGAATAGCTCAAACTTCTAAAGGCTTCAAAACTAGAAGGCAATGCAAACAAGCAAACCCTAAAAGATAGTTTTCTTTAAAAATAAATCAATCATTATTTTAAAGCCAATTTCAGAATTTGTTTGCCCAGATTATGATTTTTGTAGACTTGTGTATGGCAAGGCTAATACTCTGAAGTGTTGTAATGCACCTTTTCCCTTACAGAAAAGAGTGATTCGTGGTGGGTAGGAATAAGAAGAGAAGATCACAGCTTATTTGCTGTTTACTGATTGTTGATTGCACGGCAGGGAGAAAGGATCTGCTTTAGGTTCCTAAACTTGCTCTCATTGAGTAAATTGCAAAATTCCCATTGTGTGAATTTTTTTTACTTTAAAGTAGCACCTGGAAGTCCTAATAAGGACCCGGACCCTATGATGTTAGGTGCTGTGTAAGCATAGTGTAAGAACAGTACCTGTCGCCCAGAAGTGACACTGTAAATGATAAGACAGAATAACAGAATCATAGAATTGGAAGGTATCTCAGAGGTCATCTAGTCCAACCCCTGCTCAGTGCAGGAAATCCACACCTACAGCATCCCTGACAGATGGCCGTCCAGCCTCTGCTTGAAAAACTCCAGTGAAGAAGAGCCCCCACTGCCCTAGGCAGTGTCTGTTCCACTGCCGAACAGCTCTTACTGTTAGGAAGTTCTTCCTAATGTTTAGCTCAAATCTACTTTCTTGTAATTTGAGTCCATTAGTTCTAGTCTTGCCCTCAGGAGCAACAGAGAACAAGTCTGCTCCATCTTCTCTGTGACAACCCTTCAGAGATATGAAGATGGCTATCATGTCTCTCCTCAGTCTTCTCTTCTCCAGGCTAAACATACCCAGCTCCTTCACCCTTTCCTCATAGGACTTGGTTTCCAGACCCCTGACTGTCTTTGTCGCTCTCCTCTGAACCCGATCCAATTGGTTAATGTCCTTCTTAAAATGTGGTGCCCAGAACTGGACACAGTATTCCAGATGAGGTGTGACAAGCACAGAATAGAGTGGAACTATTACTTCTCGTGACCTGGACACTATGCTTCTGTTAATGCAGCCTAAAATTGCATTAGCCTTTTTAGCAGCTGCATCACCCTGCTGACTCATGTTCAGCTTGTGATCAACTACAACCCCAAAATCCTTTTCACATGTACTGTACACTCAACTCTATCTCTCTACTCCTTCTCTCTCTCCCTCTGTTCAAGCTCGTCTCATCAACTGTCTCTCTGACATCTCTACCTGGATGTCTCAACGTCAACTCAAACTCAACATGGCTAAAACTGAACTCCTTATCTTCCCCCCTCATCCTTCCTCTCCTTCCTCACTGTCAATAACTATTGATGGAGTCACCATCCTGCCTGTCCCCCAAGCCCGTAGCCTAGGCTTCATCTTTGACTCACCCCTTTCTTTTAAACCCTACATTGACTCTGTTGCTAAATCCTGTCGCTTCTCCCTCCATAACATTGCTAAGATTCGCCCTTTTCTCTCTGTCTCGTCTGCCAAAACTCTTGTTCATGCTCTGGTCATCTCTCGCCTCGATTACTGTAACCTCCTTCTCACTGGCCTTCCCCGGTCTCACCTTTCTCCCCTCATCTCTGTCCAAAACTCTGCTGCCAGGGTCATCTACCTCGCCAGTCGCTTCGACCATGTGCAGCCCCTCCTCTCTTCGCTTCACTGGCTTCCCCTTCCTGAACGAATCCTGCACAAGCTCCTAGTCTTCACCTATAAAGCTCTTCACAACCTTGCTCCCCCCTACCTCTCTGCACTTATCGCCCTCCATACTCCAGCCCGTGCACTTCGCTCCTCCTCTGTCCCTTCTCTCACCCTTCCACGCCTTCCCTGCTCCCCTAAGCGCCTTCGTCCCTTCTCACTTGCTGCCCCCCATGCCTGGAACTCCCTCCCTGTCCACATCCGCCTTGCCCCCTCCCTTCATACCTTCAAATCTCTCCTTAAAACTCACCTCTTTCGCTCTGCTCTGTCTGACTCTTTATCCTGCTGAGCCACTATTCCTATACCTACGATCGGTTTACCCTTATCCTTGCAACATGGACCTGCCTGCTGTCATTCTCATCGTAACCAAGCCAAGTACGTGCACTTGAGACCTCGCATCTTCATGAATGTTAGACCCCTTGTCTCTCCCTCTGTTCCCCTTCCTAAGTCTCTCCCCCAGCTCCTGTCTCTCAGATTGTAAGCCCTAGGGGCAGGGACCGTGTCTATTTTATTACTTTGTAAAGTGCCAGGTACACTGCTGGCGCTATATAAATGTTTGTTAATAATAATAATAATAATGTACTGCTGCTCAGCCATGTGTCGCCCATCCTCTACTTGTGCATTTGGTTTTTCTTACCTAAATACCGACCTTTGCATTCATCTCTGTTGATTTTCATTTTGTTAGTTTTGGCCCAACTTTCCATCCTGTCAAGATCATTTTGAATCTTGTTTCTCACTTCTAAGGTGTTAGATATCCCTCCCAGTTTTGTGTCATCAGCAAATTTGATAAGCATGCCCTCTACTCCTTCATCCAAGTCATTAATAGAAGGTTGAACAGTACTGGGCCCAGGACTGAGCCCCGAGGCACCTCACTCGATAACTCCCTCCAGATTGATGGGGAACCATTTATGAGCACCTTTTGGGTACGGTTCTTAAGTTGTAAATCCACCTAACGGTAGTATCATCTAGCCCATATTTAACCAGCTTGTCAAGAAGGATATCATGGGGGACTTTGTCATTGGACACAAGTGGAATTCCACACTAGAAGGTGGAAGGAGCAAGGTAACAGCCTTATGAAAAAGCACCCTTCCTACCTGCATGTGAATGTCAGGGCTTTGTCTCAGGACTTCACAGGCTGCATCAGACTTTCTAACAGTCTGAACCAATGGCGATCAATTTCTAACTGCTGTCATGCAGAGAACAAGCTTCAACTGTGAACTGGAGATTAACCCAGCCTTATTTACTACTACTACTACTAATTTGAATTTCTATAGTGCTACTAGGCAATAGGCATACACAGTGCTTTACAGTCACAGATTTTTGATGACAGGTCCCTGCCCAGTGGGCTTACAATCTAAGATGGTCAAGGGTGAGGGGAAGTACAGATGGCAAACACACACACACTCCCATTTTCCAGATGGGGAACTGAGGCTGAAAGGCTGTGACTTGCCCAAAGCCACCCAGTGAGTTCATGGCTCTCCAGCATAGACAGCCCTTCAGATGCCACTGCCATTCTTAACCATGTGGCTAGATCTGCTCTGCGTCAGGTCAGGTATTGTAGCTTGCCTGACTGAAAGGCAGGTAGAGCAGCATTTGAATGCTGGCTTCCCAGGTACAAGTCAAACACCTTATCCACTACACCACTACATCCACTATTAATGATCCCTGAATATTTACTGGGCCAGTGTAGTGATCTGTATTGCAGCCTGCACACTTCAGCTCCAGTACTCGGTCTGAATTCCTCCTTTTAAGGGGAGCAACAGCTATGGACCGTGACTGTGAATGATTCTATTCCATTCTCACCTCTCCCAGCAGATGTCACTTTAATGCAGCACTGGCGAGACATCTCTGTGCTACACAGACTCTGCCGTTTTTCTAATTGGGGATGTAGGGAAATGACATCCCTACATCCAGTTGCCCCTCCAATGCCATGTACTTTTCAAATAATGGTGGACTGTAAATCCCCTCTATGCATCACTTTCAAGTGGTAGTTAAGGAAAAGAGGAACTTGAACACCCTCTTGCTTCTTCAGTGCTAAAATAATTTTGTTCAAATTAAGGGAGAGGTGTACAACAGCTGTGCCTGCTTTTTAATATTAGAAATGTTGCTCTTGTTTACCCTGAAAGACTTTTTGGCCCTTCTAAAGTAGAGAAACTTTCTCACTGTTACTGACTTGGGTTTGGCTGCACCAATGTTAGCAAGAGACGCGTTGCCAGCTTCAATACCTAACCTGACGCAGAGCAGATCGAGCCACATGGTTGTCAAGAAAAAGTGGCATCTGAAGGGCTGTCTATGCTGGAGAGTCCAATGCTGGTAAAGATACAAATATATGCATATATTAAATAAAGATTAACCAAAACAAAAAACGTAACAGTTTTAAAAAAACTTAAATGCACATGAGTTTTCTTAAAATACAACCCACCCACCCCAATTCACTACAATTACAATTCAAAAAACCTTCCACTCCCTACATTGCAACAAAACATAAATGCCAAAAACCAGAAATTATTTCAGAATTTGAGCAATATTTAATATTTTAGCCTCATCAACACACATGTAATATATGTACTTAATTCCTTACCATACATATTTTAATTCATTTTTATCAATAACTAAACATTCACATTTTTCCATTATTAAACCTTAATTTATTATCATAATGCGACAAGGAACAATTTTTTTAGAGTGCATTAAGTCTGTTTCTACAGAACTTCATTCTGTACAACAAGTTGTATAATGTTGTCTACACTCACGTTCTTAAGTTCATTGTATGAGCTGTATACAATTTGTATACATGTAAATAACAGACTTAATACACTCTGAAAAAATTGTTCCTTGTTGAATTATGATGATAAATTAAAGTGGGGGATCACAGGTAGGAGCTGGAGATGGGGCTAAGTGGGGGGGTTGGAGATGTTTTGCTGGGGCGGGAGGAGAAGAGAGGGTTGGGGAAGGTTAGTGGGGAGCAGGTCGGAGCAGGCCGGGGCTCAGGATGTTGCGGGGGGAAGGGGCGGGAGCTGGGGGCCGGGGGTTGGACGGACAGCTTAGGACTTGGGATGTTGCGGGAGGGGGGCAGGAGCTAGCGGCAGGGGTTGGTGTGGGGGCAGGTCAGTGCTCGGGATGTTACATCCTAAATTCCTACCTAAGATAGTATAAGACAGACAGTTGTGAGAATGTGGCCCTTATTACACGGGCCTCTGCCACCCATGAACACGCAGATTTCTGTGTGTTCATGGGTGGGGGAGCCCCGTGTGAACAACGCAGTGCATGCGCCCATGGTGAGTGGGGGTGCATGCGCGCCTGCCTAACACACATCTCCACGCACACACACTCCCACTCGTCCCCACGTACGGAGCAACTGGGGGAAACGGCGATTACTCCGTG
>QEPC01012163.1:783207-803176 GCA_003113815.1 Sphenodon punctatus | reverse complement strand
CATTACACTGCCCTCTTCAAAGGACCTTGTGGGTTCAGGGAGGCTGGAACCTTTGGTTCCAACCACCCTGACCCACAAGCAGAGGCCCCCCCAAAGTCAAGTATAAGGACCTTCTGGGTTCAGGGGGGTGGGAACCAAAGGTTCCCGCCTCCCTGACCCAGAAGCATTACCCCCTTCTGCGTCACTTCTGCTTACCCACATCACTTCCGTCCCAAGGCGGGACTTACGGCCCCAGGAAGGTGGAACTTCTGCTGACGTAGGACCCCACGTGACCTGTCAAACTGATAATGATCAGTTTGATGACTAGTGTCCCCCTTCCTACTGCTGAGATCCACCTATGTATTTCAGTCATCACACCAAAAGAATAACCACCTGATTGAAGAACTTGCCATCATGTAGTTTTTCTGATCCAATGATCTAAACAGCAAGCCCCAGTATATAATGTACAGTATCCACAGGCATTTGGTTCTTCTGCAAGCTCACCCTTCTTGTTTTTCCCCAGTTCGTTTGGGCATTTTGGAGTCATGGTTTCCATTGCTGTCCATTGATTTATAAAGGTGAAGGGTGTTTCAGTGTGAGGGCATCACAAACTACTGCCTAACATCTGGTGGCTTCTTCCAATCCACCACAAAGTCACAAGAGGTTCTAGAAATACCTTGGTAACGTTGCATGGTCTTCTAATAACAATAACATCTATGAGTCAGTGTTACAGCATTTAACTCCCAGAAGGAAGAACGATTTGCTAGTGGAGAAAACTGTTCTCCCATTGCGGACATGTGTACCTGATATGTTTCTGTCTCTATTCAGTACAGATGGATAGTGCATGAAGGGAACAATAGAACAACTGGATGAATGTAGCATATGCTAAAATTTATGCAAAATCTGGAAACAGCTAAAGGGTTAGCACAGCTGGGAAATCAAAACATGCGGTGTTTTCCCTTCCACATTCATTTTCTTCCATCTCCTTATTCACTGATCCTTATCACCATTCTTTCTTACTTGCATGCTATCCTCATGGAGTTTCTAGTCCCTTAATTTCATGAGTCTCCTTTTAAGGGTTTCCCAATTTAGGATCTGCAAGGCTGAAGCAGTTCAGGATCAGCTGCTTAATTAATGTTTTGCCTGCATTAACATGTTTAATTTTAGTTATTACTTGTGACTGACCCCATAGCCTAAGTCAGCCTTTAAAATGATTTTGGTTCTCTTATTGAGTCAGGTTGAGTTCCTCACTGCTGTGTGGGAGATTATTATTATTATTTTATTTATACAGTGTCTCTCTGTTAGAGGGCACCTGGAGTGCTTCACAGCATTTAAAATACAATGAAACACTATATAAAAAATCAATTTAAGTGCGCACATGAAAGGGGAACCAGAAATGGATCCTCTAAAAGCACCTGGAAAACATAAAAAGTCTCCAGGTGGTTTTTGAAGGTGAGGAGGGAGGAACTAAGGTGAACATCTGGAGGGGAGGAGTTGCACACTTTGCCTGCCACGACAAAGGCCTGTCACCCGCTGACTTAAGGCGCGATGGCAGGATCGCCACAGTGGGTGGCATCTGAGCACAGATAGCCAGTAGGATGTGGCTCCAGGGGCAGGTTTCAAATATAGCCGGGGCCTACGCTGTTCAGGATCTTAAAAATAAATAGCACAATTTAAAATTTCATCCTCAACTCTACAGGCAGCCAATGCAGAGAACAGAGGGTGGGTGTAATATGATCACAGTTGCCCAAACCAATACGCAGTTATGCTGCCGCATTCTGAAAAAGCTGCAAACAACAAAGCAGCACTGCTGGAAGCCCGTATAAGAGAGAAATTACAAAAATCAAACCTCATGCTCACCGGGGCATGAGTCACTTTGGCAAAGTCAGCCTGGGATAAGGATGGGCATAGCTTATGCAGATTGTGAAGCTGGAAAAAACATTTTCAAACCACATCTGATACCTGAGTTTTCATAGACAGCGCATGGCCGAGAATGACACCCAGGTTCCTTACCTGGCCCACAATCTCCACCTGGACCCCCCGCAATATGCAGGGCCCCAGAGGAGGAGAGAGTATCCTCATATCGGCTGCCCCTCCCCAGTAACATCATCTCAGTCTTCCCTGGGTTGAGCACGAGATAGCTTTGATGCATCCAGCTGGCTATATCATTCAGACATTCCACCAAGACAGAGGCTGAGCTGACAAGGCTCGTGGGGCAAGAGATATATAGTTGTGTCTCATCAGCATACTGATGGTACCCAACCCCGTGCTTAGCCCTAACGTCCCCAAAAGGTTGCATGTATACGTTGAACAACATGGACGATGGGATAGAACCTTGGGGGATGCCACATTTTAAGTCTCTCGGGGATGACACATAACCATCCATCACCACCAACTGACTCGGCTCTTCTAGGTATGACTCAAACAATGGGCTGGCAGCTCCAGTTACACTGTTGACATCCTTCAGCTACCGAAGCAGCAGCCCACAGTCATATTGAATACTGCTGTAAGGTCCAGCATTACTAGAACAGCCAACTGTCCTTGATCCAAGATCATCAGCAGATCATTCAACACCCTGACAAGTACATACAAGTGCATACCACATAGGAATACCAGAACCCAGACTGGGATTTTCCCAGAATGTCATTGGAGTCCAAATGCTGCTGCAGATGTATTGCCATGCTCTTCTCAATCACCTTCCCTAAAAAAGGGAGGTTAGAGATGGACGGTAATGGGCAAGCACTCCAACACCAAGGAATGGTTTCTTGAGAAGGGGGTGAACCTTTGTGCACACAAGGTTGGACGGCACCCTCCCCTCCATAAAAGAGGCATTAACAATGCTTGTTATAGGTGTCCTATAGAATACTGGATGTCCTATATTTTAGGGGAAATGTTTTGCAGTGATGGAGACTGCTGAATCTGGATTTCAGCAGCCTCATTACGAGTGCTGGAATTGATCTGTCTGCCCTTCCCCATCAAGGGGTTGACAGGCTCACTGACGGCTACTTTCAGCTGTTAGAGGCCCTTGATCCCTGGCTCCTCGTTGGACCCTAGTTGTCTCGATGGTCTGTAGACTGCTGTGGTACAATAGCGATCTGGTGAATGTAAAGAGGCTGGGCATAGGTTGAAGAGGAGATGATGCAGGAGCCATCTGGAGGCCAGTCTTCAACTGTACAAAGAGTTCATGCAGGCCTGCAGAAGGGCTGTTACTAAGGCCAAGCGATTGTATTTGTCCTTGGGCATAGACACTGCAAGGAATAAACTGGCACAACTGTTTTCTGGGTGTGCTCATCCTGGTGATGCCGGACTGCCTCAACCCATCTACAGTTTCTTCAATGGAGCACTGTTTCATTTTTTGCAGAGAATATTGATGGGCCTTTTGATGTAGAGAGCTGTGGGATCCCTATCGATTCCCTGGTTGACTTTGACAGGGTTACCAACCAGGAGAGTCGTGACTGTTGGGATCATTGATGTCCACCACCTACAGCTCCAACCTGTGCCCATCCGGGTTGTTGAAGGTGAGTGTTTGGGCGGTTGTTCAGTTTTGAAGAGCAGTGTACAGGGGCAGGGCAAACAGGTTCTGACTTGTGAGTCCTCTAGTGGAGCTCATGGTCCTTACTGGGCATGGTCTTTGTGGTGCAGACACTGCTGTTTGAACCCAGCTGACCCTGCATGGTTTGCTGAGGCCAACTTTGCTGCACAATGTAACGGGTTTGAAAAACCATAACTTAATTTAAACTGGACAAGAAGTAGCTGCTGTTGAGACCCACCCTGGAAAGGCTGTTGGGGCAGTGTTAGCCAAAAGCATTCCAGTGGAGCTTCCCTTCTCCTTGGTAGCCGCCATGCCTGGAGGTGCAGACAGGTTTGGTGCCCTGAGGAGTGGGGATTGAGAGAAGAAAATGGTACAGGCTAATCTGGGCATTTCTTTAACGGCTGTTAACAATCTGGGTTATTTGGTGTCACTCTGCAGGCAGATGATCCTATAGCCAGGGCCCAGATAGCTAGTTTCCTCTTAAGTATAGGACATCCAGTATTCTATAGGATGCCTCACAACCCTAACATTAGGCCTTGTCTACATACACCAGTGTTGCTGCACTGGTTTAAGTTTGCAAACCCCTGTGTGGGTGCTCCAAAAAGGGTTTATTTTGCTTTAGCTTAAACCTGTTTCTAATCTGTTTGATATTTTACAATGAAATAAGTGTCCACAGAGACTAACTCAGTTGGTTTAAAATTGTACCTTGGCAGCTAGATCCTCTGGCAGGATAGCATGCATACTACCACTTAGCAAACATGCAAGGCTCATATGCTTCAGTGGGGCTCATGCCTATGTTAACGGCTACCCCATACACTATCCTGATGGAGCATTGCACCCTGACTTTATCTGATGGGGTTCTGCAAATAGACCCCCTGTTACTGAGAGTTAGGCTTTAGTACAAATCCAAGTTTTCTCACAAAGGGGTTGAACCGTTCATCTTCCCTTCATGTAAATACAAGTTGTGCAGCAAAATCCCTGTTAACTGCATGGAAAGTTTACCTTATTGGAGTTAAGATCAGATACAAATATGGAAATTGTGCAGTGCTTTTGAGCCAGGAATTAAGTCAGTGGCTCTAGAGGCCCCTTCCAAGGTTATCATCTCTGATTAAAGGTTGAGATTAAAACGTGCGCATGGGGAGGCTGCAGTGACATTTCATTAGACTCAACACTGCATTTTTGTAGCAGTGTGCAGGTCTGTCATGTTACACTTTGAATACCTCCTCTCCTCTGAGTGTTCTTTGCTAAATTTTACGCCCTTTAGGGATCGGCACTGCCTACAATCCTGGCCAGTGACTGTCATGAGTGGGCTGTATTCTTGGGCACTTTTAAGTTGGTGGCACTTTAAGGTCCAGTGGTCATACTGAGGTGTTCTCACATGGTTGGGTTGGTAACGTTCCTCATTCAGCTGTACAAATATCAGAGAAAAAAGGCTAGCAACAGAGCATTCAGGTAGCTCAGAAGGGACCCCAAAGCCATTTGCAGATGCATGTAACACACTTGCAGCAATTATCTCATGCACCATCACACTGCAGCACAGCATGTTGCAAAGAACTGCATGCCAGAGACCGACCCTGAATTACAAAATCGGATTGGACCTTTGGACCCTTGGATCTTTGCTCTAAACTCCACTGGCCACTGTCTCTTTTATTTGTGCACGGTTGCACAGGAACATGTTTGTGCTGGTACTTTGCATAAGCATAAACGTTTAAGAGAGCACTTTTGAATGCTAACACCCATGTACAGTATCATGTTGTTCATCTGCAAAGTCTACTGCAGCTAATGTGGTTTATAGGTTCAACTTCTAGAACTTGTAGAGAGAGATGTCAAAGCTGGTGATATTCACCCCCATGCAGTGCTGGTGCAAAGCCCCAAAACAGAGCTGAAGTGGTGGTTCACGGCCATTCAATTAATTTTTCCCTGTATGCACAGAGAACTTCAAATTTCAAGTGTTTGCCATGCAGTAAACACAGCTACATATGGGCACAACATTAGGCATCTTTAGAAAGAACACAAAGTGTGTGTTTGCTAATGTAAACATGTTTACCTGTTCTGTGTAAGCATTGCAACAATTTTTCACCCCTCCTTTGCCCCCCTTTAGCCCCTCCTCAAACAGCCATATGCTGCCTGGATTTCTTCCGTGCAGCAGATGGGTGTTTAAGGCACTTGGGTGTCTCATGTTGCATCTAAGCAGATGTGGGGTGCATTTATACTGAAACCACCCACAACTTCCTGTTTCCGGTCATAGAGTACAGTATTTTTGTGAGGGGACTTTTTTTACTCTCTATCTGGTTGAACTCATTGGTTCTCCCGTGATTCTTTACGTTTAAAGTCCACACCCCTGCCTAATTCTTATTGGAACTCAAACTGCATATTCATTGTCTTGGCGGCGTGGAGAACTGAAGTCTTCTGGCGTGCTCCCAGACCAAGCACATGAAAACCACAACTGATATCAAGCCAGACCAGTTAGTGCAAATGTACACCCCAGTCGCCTCTAAGAATCCCTTCGGCAGACCCCCTTGCTTTTCCATGGCTTTTCCATGGCTCTAGCTGGACATATTTAATTCTCCTCTCTCCCTCCCCCCTTCTGACTGGGTGGGAGGAAAGGCTCTGGGTGGGCAGCATATTGCAGGGAGAAGAGCCGAATAGCACTTGCATTATTGAAGGGCTTGAAGCAGCTTCTGGGGCCAGTATATCCCTCCCTTTTTTAGGAGAACGAGGTGCTTAGCTGCCTAGCACAATGGAGAGATGAATGAGTGGAGCCCCCTCTGGCTTGTGCGGGAGGGAGTGAGCTCACCAGCTCTGCTGCTGCTGCTAGTGCAGACTGTGCAGCCAAAGCACCCAGACTTCTCTCCCCAGCAGAGCGTGTCAGTCCCGGACTTGGTTCGGGGCTGGGGGAAGGCAGGAAAAGAGAGAGATGTTGCTTAAAGGGGAATGGGGGAGCGGGGCACTGAGGTTTTGTCCTCCCCCCCCCCCTCTGGAATAGGGGACAGTTTGTTCCTGCGCCTTCCTGGAGCCTCCCTGATGCTCAGTCTGCCTCTCTCAAGGGGGAGAAGAGAACCTGCCCATGAAGTTAGTTGCAAGCTAGGGGAGGGGCTGAGTTTCTCCTCCCTTTCTAGGGGGAGGCTGAGGGAAGGGGTGTGTGTCTGTCTTTGCTATTAGGATACCCCAGGGTGTGTGAGGAACAGCTGAAAGGGGACATAAGTGAAGTTCAACAATACCCCCCCACGTGCCCTCTTTGTGTTGCATAGCATGTAGTGACAAGGGCACTTTACAGCATGTAGTGTGCTGTATTCTTGGGCACTTTTAAGTTGGTGGCACTTTAAGGTCCAGTGGTCATACTGAGGTGTTCTTACATGGTTGGGTTGGTAACGTTCCTCATTCAGCTGTACAAATATCAGAGAAAAAAGGCTTCATGCTGGGGAGCGTGTCAGACAAAGCTGCTGCCAAGGAGTCTCAGGAGAAGAGAGGCACACTCTATGCAGTTTGCCAGCCCTGTGACCCTAACAGGGCAGCCAGCACAGGTTGGGTTTACTTCGCCACCTGCATAGAAAGAGCACATTTATTTATTTATTTACAAAAATTTTATCCCGCTTTCTCTTGCCACAGGTGGCCCAAAGCGGCTAACAACAATACGTATAATATAATAATACATTTCAATTCAGTTCAAAAACAATTCAACAATAAAATAAAACAACCATAAAACATCCCCATCCCACCCTCCCTGCCCCCCCATCCCACCCTACCCTTCTTGCTCGCCAAATGCCTGAAGGAACAGCCAGGTTTTGCAGTTCCTACGGAAGGCCGGAAGGGCCAGGACCAGCCATGCCCCCACCGGGAGGGAATTCCAAAGGTGCGACGTGGCCACCGAGAATGCCCTGTTCTGTGTGGCCCCCTGGGGGACCTCCAGCAAGGCGTCCCCAGATGACCGCAGAGGCCGATCTAGAACCCGGGGAGTGAGGCGGTCTCCATAGGTAGCCCCACATAGAGCGCATTGCAGTAGTCTAACCCAGAGGTAATAAAAGCATAGATGATCATGGTCAAGTCTGGAACTGAAACCAGCAGCCGAAGCCACCGCACCAGATGTAACTGGTGGAAGGCATTCCTCACCACAGCCTCCACCTGGGGATCCAGGCGGAGCTGCGCATTGAGGAGCACTCCCAGGTTCTGCACCCGGGACATCAGCGGAGGGCAGACCCCATCAGTCAATGGGGCCATCACCTCCGCCAACCTACCCGCTAACATCACCTCCGTCTTGTCAGGATTAAGTCGCAGCTGATTAGCCCTCATCCAGTCCCCCACAGCTGCCAGACACCGGGTAAGCACCGAGACAGCTGGGCCTGGGTTGGTTGAAAATGACAGGTCGAGTTGGGTGTCATCAGCATATTGATGACATCTCACCCCAAACTGATCACCTCAATGAGCGGCTGCATGTACACATTGAACAGGAGAGGGAACAAGACCGAACCTTGCAGGACTCCACATGGGAGGTATCGGTAAGATGAAAAGGAATCACCGAGTACCACCTGCTGAGTTCTTCCAGTCAGGAATGAGCGGAACCATTCAAGAACGATCCCACCCACCCCCGCACTGTCCCGCAGGTGTGTCACCAACATCTCATGGTCAATGGTATCAAATGCTGCTGATAGATCTAATAGGACCAGTAGGGTCGATCGACCGGTCCTTTTCAAAGTGATCCCAGAAAAACGGACAAGTCGAGGCTTCCACATCCTCTACCTCCTCCATTGCACTAACTGCGGCATCGAGGTCGTGGTGGATCCGAGCAATTTTATCAGCGAAATAATCCGCAAAAAGGTCACAGCGGGCGGAAGACGACTTAACCCCCAGGTTGAGGGAGGCCGGACTGACCAGCCCCTGCACAACCTGGAACAACTCCGCTGGATGGGATTTAGTGGATGCTATGAGGGCAGCAAAGAACTCCCTGTTTGCTATCTGCATAGCCTCGACATAGGCTCGTAAACTAGCTCTATGTCGCAATCTTTCGGCTTCAGTACGAGATGGACGCCACCGTCACTTCTACCATCGCCCTTCTTGCTTCAGGACCCGCAGCCCCTCAGAAAACCAAGGAGGCCTGCGGGGCCACTGTCTGGGCAACGGACGTCTGGGAGGCATTTGATCGATGGCCTCCATCAGCAAGATATTCCATAACTTGACAAGGTCATCGATGAGACATTGACAGGGGCCAGGGTGAAATTATGGTGAATGTGCACACAGGGACTTTACATGCAAGAAGGAGGCAGGAAGGGGAAGCAAGCAGAGGGATTTCTTGGATCCATGTGAAAGACTCCTAGAAAGAACACCTTGTCAGGAGGTAGGGAAATTATGTGGTGTGTGCACACCCAATGCAACTGCACACAGATAAAATGGGGACAGAAAATGTTACAGCAGTTGAAATTTTTGCGCCAGTGAAAAGGGGAAAAAAAGGAAAGACAATTTGATTGGATGAGATGTGCTGTCTGTCAGGAAGTTTTTCTTGCGTTAACACCTACTTTCTGTGGTGACGTTTCTGAAACATGATAGGGACTAACACGTTACAAATGACTGCCATGAGGCATGATGGGATACCATCCAGGAAACTAACTAGAGGCTGCGCATGTCTTTCCATTGGGGAGGCAGGATGAAACACCCATTGCAAGCGCGTGTAAAAACAGCAACGTCGCAAACACATGTTCAGAAGAGAGTTCAGAGATGGGTGTTAACACACATTAAACACACATTCAAACACCCATTTCCATTCTGTCTAAAGGTGCCCGTTATATGCATGCACATGCAGGCCAGGCTTATCCTCTTTTCCATACAGAGTGGAAAACCCTTGGTAGCTTTTCAGGCCTTTCCCTAAAGATCCAAGCAAAATTAATTACATGGGATTAAATCTTGCTACCTAAGAGACATGACTGTCTGGAGCTGAAGCTACTTTCAAAATAATTATACCAACTTCAAACTTGGTTCTAAGACTATTGCTCCAGTTTTTTGTGCATCCTATGCCCGTTTCTTATGCAGAAATGGAGGCTACTTATATCGAGGTTTCATAAATTCAGATCTCCTTCCATGCACAACTGCACTGTTTTCAATGGTACCAGCCAACATCCGGAATGGGGGTGGGACGTCTACCCCCTCCCCTCCCCCCGCGAGTTTGTTTCTCCTGGACTCTGAAGTCCGCGAGAAACAGCGCTCATCTAAAAAGACCCCAGTGTTATTTAAATTGAGTGTAGTCTAGAAGGTGTATGGGAGTGACTCTTGTCAGGGAGTAACATACCTGCACCAGTTTCACTTTGAAAGCAGCCATAGAATAAAATATACTGTATTGAGCAACACACACATTGCACATTGCATGTTTCTATGTAATATATATGAATGAACCGTGGGGCCCAGTCCTTCAAGATCTCCTGCCCAGAAATGTCAGTGGGAGCTTGAGGAATTGAGTAATGACATAGAAAATGTAGTAACTATCTAATCCTTTCCAGGGACTGGGGATAGGATATCCCCATGCACTCAGGGTGTAGCAAGGCTTGGGGGGGGGGGGGCAGGCTCAGGTCTCAGTTATGAGCTCCCCTAAGAGTTAGGTGGGGTCTCCAAAGTACTCTAGTCTGGGGCTGGGGGACACTGGGAGCTGCTACCGCAACTTGGGGAGTGGTGCAGACTGTTGTGATGGGAACAGGTGTGGCCTGAAGCCTTGCTCTCAGCTGCTGCCACCACCGCAAGCCTCAGGAGCAGGCAGGCTGCAGCAGGGCTCCCCATGCAGCAGTGGTAACTCCCACTGGGCTCCCCAAAGCAGCAGCCACCCCACCAGAAGGAGCTTTTAAGAGGGGGTGGGGCTAGCATTCCACCTTCACACACTCTAAAACAGGAGTGGGGAACCTTTTCTGTCCCGGGGGCCACACTGAAAATTAGTATGAGCTCCAAGGGCCACATAGAGGTTGGGGGCAGGGGTGCTGAATGGGTGTGTACAAGAAAAGGAAGGCCCGGATCATGGATCTGTTCTGTGGATCTGTCCCCTACCCTTGTGTACATACCCTCCTCTCTGCCTTGTTATTCTGAGCTCAGTTTTTCAGTGCTTGGGGGTAGAGACTGGATCAAGGGGCCAGATCCAGGTGCTGGAAAGGGGCCTCATAAAACCTTGTTGAGGGTCACATTTGGCCCCCTGGCCTGAGGTTCCCCACCCCTGCTGTAAAAGCTTCCTTCCTGACAGCACCCTTTGCAAGTGGCCTGAGTGCTGCTAGGATATTTTTAGAGGGGGTGGAGGTGGAGTGTTGTCTCTGCCTGCTCCCTCCCCTGCCCTCTCTGCAAGCAGCCTGAGCACTGCTGGTCAATTTTCAAAGGTCCACCTGCTGTCTAGAGTCCAGGGCCATGTGGCAACCCTTTCACCATGGTAGTTACACCACTCCATCCATTTCCCCAGGAACAGCTTGCAGCCTGCCCCCCTCCTTTGCCCAGTTGGGCTTTCTAAAGGTGAAGCTCCAGCCAGAGATTATATTCCTCATCAACTTGACATTCTAGGTGCTGCCAGGCATATTATGCGAGAAAACAAACTATGAGCAATTTCAAGCATAATCATTCTAAAAAGCAATGTTCATCAAGCCGCGTGCAAGGAGAGAAGAGGTGATCCCAGCACAGTCTGATCTAACGGGCAGCAATATGAAGCTGTGGTGGTTACAGAAAGCAGGACAGGTGAGCTAGCCAGGCTGGGCTTTCCGCAGTGGGAATTAGTTCGATTCAGCCCTGCCTGTTGGCCCTTGTCACCAGGCGATTCTCTGCTCTATCTGAAATGCGTCAGCTGGAGTGGAGGAGAGGGGGCGGGGGGCAGGTTGGAGGTGGCCAGTTGCAATGCAGTGAAGCAATAATGCTCGGCAGCCCCAGACACCAGCATAATAATGGGGGGCAGAGAGAGGGTAGTCACCAGTATGCACAATTTTAAGGAACACTTATGGAAAATACATGTTCCAGGGCCTGCTTTGACGCTGCCTAAGGCAGGTCCTGCAACATGTATTTTTCATAAGTGTTCCTTTAAAAGTTTGCATAGGTGGCAACTCTAGGCAGATAGGAGATCTCCCCTCCTGGAATTTTGCAGCTAGCAAGTTTTGAAAATGGCAGCCATAGAAGCAGCAAGCAGATTGGAAGAGAACAGCACAAAGGGTGTGTGGGGCAGCATGGGAGCCCAGAAGAGTGAGGAAGCAACAACAGAGTTGGGCAAAAACAACAGAGGAGATGGTTTGGTTTGGGGGTGGGAGTGGGCAGAGTCAGGGGCAGGACTTCCAATGTACAGGGCATTTCCCATTCTTGGAGCTCTTATTAATGCCCTTGGCCAGTGGCCAGTGTTTTCTCCTATTGCTGCCAACAGGGAAAATGCAGTGAACAGGGGACCCTGCCCTTAGTCCTGAGAGTTACAGCTGCAGGAGACCTGCTCTGTCTTATGCTAGCAGAGAATGGGGCATGGGGGAGATCTCCCCTGCCCTCCCTCCTTTGTGCTGAGCTTTGTGGAGCCAGTATGACTGCCTTTGCCAGCTGCCCCAGACAGTTTTGGGTCATATTGGGTGGAGGCAACCTGCCCCAGAGCTGCTTTGGGAACTCACTCCCACGTTCACCCATGTCCAGCCCCACCTGGGTCGGATTCAGACGGACCTGGTGGGTTCCCTGGCCTGTGGTCTGCCCACGTGGTGTCCCCCACGCACCATAGAGTTGTGGGTGATTGCCTAATGCCCTAGCCTGGTGCCTGTAACTCTATGGTGTTGCCCGGGGTAACAGCCGGCTGGAAGTGGAACAGCAGCATGGATCCACACACTGGATGGACAGCTGCTCCACTTCGAGTCGGTGCCCTGGGTTTGGTCAGCCTGCTTAGCTGGCAGTGTTCCAGGGATAGGCTCGAGCACCGGCGATGGGGTTGCCCTGCTCCGCTTCAACATCTGGCAGGGCGCCTTTAGACAGACAGGCCACTCAGAGGTGAAGTGGGCAGGCGTGGTCACCACCGGGGCAGCCTGTCTATCTGAAAACACCCACTGTATTGTTTGTGCAGTACAAAGTAGCCATAGCAGAATGGAGAACTAGGCTGCAACACCTCTGAAAGAGTAGGCTGGAGTGCCTATCTTGCCCCATTCTCCAGGGTAAAGGGACTGGTAGCATATGCAGAGCTTTTCAGCGGGGCTTAGTTGCAGGAACCTTCTTGCATCCCTCGATGCAGGGCAGAAAAGTGAGGACCTCTCTTCCTAGCCTTGCTGTACTGAGGATCAGCCTTTCCAATCCCTCTCTGGATGGAGTTTTTCACTATACTAGGAGGCTAAGTAATAAGGACTGTGTGTGGGCTGGCGGCCAAGTTTGCTTTTGTTCTCTCTTGCTAGGAGTCTCCAGAAGTCAGTTCAGTGACTTGGCTCTAGCAAAGCAGCAGCAGAGCACGGCACGGCACGGCATGCCCGAATGCAGCTTGCTTGGGGTGTCTCTGGGTAGTGAATATAGCTCTGTTTTTGCCAGCCTGTCTGACAAACGTTTTGTTCCCACTGAGCAATTCTGACAATAGTGTCCTGTCCGATTGCAGGGATGCTGCCACGAACCACCCAGTCAGAAAGTTTCTCAATGGCTCTATCTGATAACACACTTCCCCAGTGTGTCACATGTCCAAAGAACTGTATAAACTTGATCAAACCTTCCCAGCACTCCTGAGAATGAAGTCACAAACTGCATTATCTCAGATTTTCTGATGGGAAAACGCGAGGTGAATTGACTTTCCCAAGACAACACAGTGAGTTGTTGTCAGAGCCCAGATTAGCCCTTAGGAGTTCCCAGGTCACTTCACTATGCTGCCTCCCAAGACATTGAAGCTTACCTGATGCAAGGCAGCCATAATGTACTGACCAATCAAATCCACCTGGGTGACAGCATGTTGGCATCGCCATATTATCTTCTCTGAGCCATGATGGGCCCAGTGAGACTGAAGCCTTGTATGAAGTTGTGGGGCACTGAAAGAAGAGAGGCAACAACAATCCGCTGCCCCTTCCATTTAGGATTTGGCGCTGTTGGCTTCATCCTGGTGGGGAGGAAACGTGGCTGCTCTGCACAGAATAAAGACAATCTGATGGGGTTAAGAACAGGGGCTGACTTGGGGTCTAGCCCTGGCACCTCTTCTTGCAAGCACTTTGGAAAGATTCCTGCAATGAAGCTGCTGTGCACAGAAGTGCTCTCCTGGCTGCCTCGCCCGAAGGCCTCTCCTGGGCTCTGCTGTTTGAGCCCCACAACACCCACTCCCAGCTCCAGGGTGCCCAGCAGGGTATCTGAGCTCCCATCACATCTACACAGCCTAGGATGAGGGCAAGGGCTAGCAGGGCAGCTTTTCCAGACGCTGGAAATATACCCCCCTCATGCTTGAGCCCTGGTATCTTTGTTTTTACAAAGGAAGCTAAGAGAACAACCCAGTGTCAGAGAGCTGCAAGGACAGGTCCTTTCCATTTCACATATTGCTCCACAGAGTTCAGTTTATTGCTAGAGATCTCATTCACAGTGGTTGAGCTATCGTACAGTTTGCTTTGCTTGGGCTCCAGCCCAAATACAAAGCTTCAGCGCTGTTTAATTTCCTGTGCACCTACCTCACTGTTGGTAATACATGGCTAATCAGAACAGAATTTGCACAAGCACCTTCCCTTGGCTACCATTCCAGGCCTCCCCGTAAGTGATTCTACTCTACCCAAGTTTTCCTGCAAGTTAACAGACCCCATTTGCTGCTGGATTCTTCCTGGATCGCTCAAGTCTATAAATCTGCCTTGCTTGCCGCGCTGCCGCCTCCTCCTCCTTTCTCCAGAATTCCTCTACTTCATTCCCTCTTCCTCCACTGCCCACACATTGGAGCATCGGGGAAAAATTCTCTCCAGTCACCCAGGAATGGTTCTTCTTAAACATGCCACCTATTAACTATAGGACTTATCTTCAGCCCAGTAGCTGTCACCAGTCTTACTTCCTCCTAAGCAGAACTTTCTGCCTCTCTTCTCCTGTTCCAGTGCCTAGTAGTGTTTTTTTTTTTTAAAAAAAGACACTCAACTCTGCCCCTGAAGTTCCTCCCTTTTGACCTTGAAAATAGAAGTATATTCAGAGGGGCTGGGGAGCTGCCTTGCCAGATCCCACCATTTCAGCAGTCTCTGTTCCTGGTGGCCACCTGTCAGGTCCACTGCCCATAGGAGGGCTCGCCCCCAAGGGAATTCCACCACCCCACCCCGGCGGTACCAAGGGTTCCGGAGTGCTCAGGGCTGCCGCCCGCCAAGCCAGGGCTTCGGCCAGTGGCCACGCCTCTGATGTTGGGACACAGTCTGGGACTTCCCCCGCCCCTGCTGCGGCGCTCAGAGCGCCTGAGAGCACGCACAGGGGCGGGACCTGCGGCTTAAGAACCAGCACCACTGAGGCAGCGGCACTGGTGATTTCTGAGAGACCGGCCCCCTGTTTGAGCTGTGTATTGCTGCCTTGATTGTGGAACGCCTGACCCTTAGAATTGTGTTCTTGGACCTTCCTCCCCTTTGAATCCAGACGACATCTGTGAGTGCAAGGAATTGGATTACGTGGGCTAAGTGTGTGTTCCCTTGCTTACCCTTCCCCCTCCTTGGGCTGCCTCTCCTTCCCTGCGTGAGCTTCCCCCTCTTCCCTTCCCCTCCCCTGTGGGGCTCCCTTCCCTATCCCCCTGGCACAGAACCTCACGTTGCCCCTTACCCTCCTCCTTACCCCGAGTGTGTGCTGCCAGGATTGTAGGGCAGACCTTGGCTTCCCAGTTTTGACCACACCCTCTGATGATAGGGGTCTGTTCTCTTTAATTAGAGGTAAAGACCCATATTCTATCCTGACGGGCATTCTTCTCGTAGGGCGCATGCCCCCCCTTCCTGGGAATCAGCCTCGGCAACGTGTGGACTAGTGTGATTGCTTCCCTAATTCCCTCCACCCTGGTCGCACCACCTTTTGCAATTTGATCCTGAGACTTCCATAGGCCAAAATGGGGGTCTCAGAATCAAACTGCAATAGGTGGCCACTGGTGATCAGCTGTTCAGGGGCAAAACACACTCCCTGCTGAACAGCGATGGGTGGCAGTAGCAGTATGCGAACTGTCCATAGTAGCCTCACTCCTGACAGGGGAGAGACTGAGGTTGGTGAGTGAGTGGGGAGGGAGTTGTTGTTGCCACCAATCAGCTGCAAGGATGTTTTGCCACCAAATAGCTGATCAGTGCCCCCCCCTTCCATCAGACTTTACCCAGGCCTTGTGGAGTAGTAGCAACAGTCTGAAATGAGGTGCCGTACCCAGGTACACAATGAGGCTGTTTTTAGACCAGACATGCCCACGGAGGTTCACCCATTCCTCCACCCGAGTGCCCATCTGAAGGCGGTGTGAGGGAGCACGCACTGCTGTGACCCACACTGTGATGCTCCGTGTAGGGGCAGGCCAAACCGCCAATGGGTAGGGGCGCACACTCATCCCTGGCCCATTTTGATCCCCCCCACATTCACCAGGCCTGTGTGGGTGCTCCACACAGAACACATGGAGTCACCCACCCCAGTTGTGCCTGTTTAAAAATGGCCCCAATCTTGTTTTGTTCCTTCGTACGCAACAGGTTGCTGAGCCCTGCCTGAAAACCATCCCCACCCAGGTTTTTTTAAATGGGATGTCTCCACACATGCCCCCACCCCCACCCCGGCATCCACATGGGAAACTGCTCGTTTGAATTGGTGTATGGGGAGGCGTGCTTCTGTGAACCATGCACTGGGCATCCATGGCCCCGCACGACACTCCAGGAAAATCCAGAGTGCCCTGTATGAGCCAGGGTGGCCACCTCTGTGGACAGGGCAGCCTTGAAGGGAGCTGTTCATGTGAAGCACTTCCCGCGCACGGACACCCCGCACCTGTCTCACTCAGCAGCCATGGACCCCCCTCGCTGCCTCTCTAATTTAAAAACAGCCACAGCAGTCCCAGCTGCAGGCTTTATGTATAAATCTTAGCCTAATGAAATATCCCTTCCCAATCTTTCACCACTCGCTCACATGTTTCCAATCGTCTAAGACCCTCCCCCACTCTCTATTCCCATCACCCCCTGTCTTCCTATCTTACAAGTGGAACTCATTACCAGTGATCTCCTTATGTAACTGTATCCCATGCAGTGTTCAAGTTGGATTGAGTCCTGGAGAGACTAAACGGCCCTGGGTTGTGGAATCAGAGATTGTACACAAGTGATTGCAGGAGGGTTTAGAAAAGTGCATCAGAGATATTTCAGCTTGATTGACCACTGGTACCTCACGTTGGGTTTTGAGTGTAACGAGCATGTTTGTGGTAGTGTATCATCCAGTCCCACTGCTTCTGAAGCACTGGGGAATCAGACAATGTTTCTTACTACAAACTTGTGAGTTTGGCTGCAATAGCTTAAGAGACTGAAAACCTATGGAGTGGATCTAGGTATCCTGGGTTTGATCCTGCACATCCAGGTGTGGAGAATTGTAGGCACAAAGTAAAAGTGAAGAAGTCAGCAAGCACAGGGAGAAGCCTATCTAATAGGGATGGGAATGTTGGTTTCGGGTAAAACGGAAAGTACCCGAAAATGGCCATTTCAGATTAATCCGAAATTTCGGTTCTTTTTCGGTTTCCATGCTATTGGATCTTTTGCATTGATTTTTGTACCGGATTTTTAACATTGCGGTTTGTCCCTCATTGGAAAACTGCAATGTTAAAAATCCGGTACAGAAATCAATGCAAAAGATCCGATAATACCGAAACCGAAAAAGAATCAAAATTCATGAGAACCAAAACCGAAATTGACCGAAATTGAAATTTTGCCCACAATCCCATCCCTACTATCTAATATCGCTGCCACTGAGTTTTTTCTTGAAGCCTCCAGTCCCAAATGCACATTGTGTATTCTCACTGAGTTTAATCTTCACAATTTTAGGGGTTTCTAAAAACCTGAAACCTGACCTCATGATAAAATTGTGAGAAATTTCAGTTTACATTTAAAAAAAAGTAAATTTAAAGCAGTAGGATTCTAGTGTTCCTGGATACAGGGACAAGTCTGAAGATGTCCCTTAAAGATGTCCAGCACATCTTTAAGGAAGCAAAGAAATAGACACATTTATTATTAGGCTTGTTTTTTAAAAAAATAAAATGATTTTTAAACCAGTCTCATGACTTTAGGGGCCTGCCTCATGATTTTTGGGCCTTTAAGACTGGCAACTTTGCAGAGGGGGTGTGTGAACCTGGGGATGGGTTGCTGTGGCTCTCTTAGTGGTTGCAGTAACAATGAACTGGGTTATGAACTCATGGTTCTGTCTCTCTGCAGTGCCTGGGGATCAGTACTGTGAGCGACCTAGGAGAAAATTGGGACTAGAGCTGTAATGAATCTAGGGTGCCCAACTCACCTGGGTTGTGTTCAGGCACCAACTGTTCCCTGAATGTGGCCTGTCGGTCTACCGGACTCCCTGGGCTAACTCGCCTCACCATCAGGCTGCTGCTCTGGTCCAGTTGGTGCTCCCTGCTCCTTTCCAGCCCACACAATGCTCAGCTGAGCTGTGGACTTCTCACTCCCCCCACTCCAAAAAAACCACCTGCATGCACCCCCAATGGGTCCCCTGTTCAGGGTGTGTGCACAAGACCATGGTCACCCCCGATACTGGGGCATCTTGGGACACCCCAGTAATACCCACATTTTGGGGCACTGGGTATATGATGGGGGGGTTGGGTGCCCCAAAATGTGGGTATTACCCGTGGGTAGCAAATGTGCTCATCGCTGCAGCTTTAATTAGGACTGAGCAGTCTAGAACAACATGCTACACCAGACCAGAGACTTGGGCTGTTCTGACATGATCATAAATCTGGAGTAAGCGCCTCTAAATCGGGAATTGTTTGTGTCAGCAGTTATTCCGGAGTAAATTAATCCAGATTCTGGTTTTAAGCCAGAGTTAGACATCGAGGATTTATTTACTACAGATTAAATAAATCCAAAACATGAATGAACGTGTAAATGATGATGATTATTATTATTATTTTATTATTAGCAAACATTTATATAGCACCAGCAATGTACCTGACGCTTTACAAAGTAATTGAATAGACACGGTCCCTGCCCTAGGGCGTACAATCTGAGAGACGGGGGTGGGGGGGAAATGAAGGAAGGGGAACAGAGGGAGAGACAAGGAGTGTAACATTCACAAGGATGCGAGGTCCCAGGTGCACGTGCTTGGCTTGGCTACATAGGGAATGATGGCTGGTTGGTCGGTCCATGTGGTGAGGACATGAGTACACAGACATTAGGTACTGGATTGTACTGGATGGAGGGTATCAGCAGGAGTTAGGTGAGGGGCGCGAGGAGTCAGGGAGGGCAGAGTGGAAGAGGTGGGTCTTGAGGAAGGATTTGAAGGTACGAAGGGAGTGGGCGAGGTGGATGTGGGCAGGGAGGGAGTTCCAGGCATGGGGGCAGCTAGGGAGAAGGGATGAAGGCAGTTAGGGGAGGCGTGGGAGGGAGAGAGAGGGGACAGAGGAGGAGTGGAGTTCACGGACTGGAGTATGGAGGGAAATTAGCGCAGAGAGGTAGAGGGGAGCAAGGTTGTGAAGAGCTTTATAGATGAAGACTAGGAGCGTGTGCAGGATTCATTCAGGAAGGGGGAGCCAGTTAAGAGAGGAGAGAAGGGGCTGCATGTGGTTGAAGTGACGGGCGAGGTGGATGACACTGGCGGCAGAGTTTTGGACGGAGATAAGGGGAGAAAGGTGAGAGCGGGGGATGCCAGTGAGAAGGAAATTACAGTAATCGAGGTGAGAGATGACCAGGGCATGAACAAGGGTTTTGGCAGAGGAGACAGAGACAAAAGGGCGAATCTTAGCAATGTTAAGGAGGGAGAAGCGACAGGATTTTGCAACAGTCAATGTAGGGTTTAAAAGAAAGGGGTGAGTCAAAGTTGAAGCCTAAGCTACGGACTTGGGGGATGGGAAGGATGGTGACCCCATCGATGAGGCTTGACAGGGAAGAGGGAGAGGAAGGATGAGGGGGGAAGATAAGAAGTTCAGTTTTAGCCATGTTGAGTTTGAACTGACGTTGAGACATCCAGGTAGAGATGTCAGAGAGAAAGCTGGTGATGCGAGCTTGAATAGATGGAGAAAGAGAGGGAGAAGAGAGAGTTGTGTCATCAGCATAGAGGTGATATAGGAAGCCATGGGAGGCAATGAGTTTGCCTAGGGACAGGGTATAGATAGAGGAGAGGAGAGGGCCAAGGACAGAGCCTTGGGGAGCACCAACCGAGAGTGGAAGGGAGGAGGAGGTGGAGTTGACAAGAGACACACTGAAGGAGTGGTCAGATATAGGAGGAGAACCAGTTGAGGACGGAGCCACAGAAGCCAAATTCAAATAAATGGCCGCAATGTAAAAAACCAACCAAACAAACCCCCCCACTTTCCCTCCCCAGTCCAGGCTGCGCGGGTGGAAGGGGGGACACCCCCCACCC
>QEPC01012163.1:751197-777337 GCA_003113815.1 Sphenodon punctatus | reverse complement strand
CAGGAGGGGATGGGGTCAAGGGGGCAAGTGGAAGGGTTGGAGGAGGAGATTTCCTCAAGGGAGGTGGGAGGGAAGGAGGACAGGAGGGGGAGGAGGGAGAGGGGAGGGAGTAGGAAGAGGAGTGGGAAGCGATGTTGAGGCAGATCTTGTCTATCTTGGAGGTGAAGAAGGAAGCAAGATCCTGAGCAGAAAGGGAAGAGGGGGGAGGAGGACGGGGGACTTGAGGAGGGAGTCAAAGGTGGAGAACAGGTGACGAGGGTCCCGAGAACAGGACTCAATGTGGGAGGCGTAATAATCCCTGTCTGCTAGAAGACAAAGTGGCAGAGGGTAGCGTATGATGCAGTTTAAAATGGACCAAGCAAGATCAAAATCCAGCTGCTTGGAAAAACTAGATGCTGGAACGAATGACGCGCTTACCTGCAGTATTTTATTTTGCCATTAGATGTCATCTCTGTTCATTGCAGGCTGTGGGATCCTTGGTAAACGAGATTGAGCTGGAACTCAAGCAGCGTAGAAGCCTCTTTATATGTGGCTATTTGCTTTACTAAATGTCCCCAGCCGAAAGTGATCAGGATACAGTCCAAAGTATCGGAACAGATGCATTGCCTTTGATCAGGGATTTAGAATAATTTTCAGATAGGACATGCATGAAAACCAACTATAGCTATACCCCTGAAGAGTGGATAGCCCAGTGGTAGGCAGCCCATGGACCACATGTGGCTCCCCCAGAGGCCATCCTGCAGTCTTTGCCAGTTAGCTGGAGCAGAGTCAGAGCAGTGGACAGACAGCAGAGAGATGGCTGGCTACTACCACTGTTGAGCCAGGAAACATGGTCAGATATGCTATGTGATTGGGGAGGGGGGAAGAAGGGGGCAGGGAAACCCTGTGGTCACCTGGTCTCAAAGTGATTTTATCCTCTCATTTGTTGTCCTCAGTCCCCTTCCCTCCTGGTGCAGACAAAACTTTGGGAGCTACTTCTGTGTGTGCTGGGCTTGTGTTTGACCAGCAAAAGGAGGGAACTTTTCTAGGAACATTTTGTCTTGTAATAGTGGGAACGGTGGTCTTGGGTTCTGGGTGGTGGTGGTGGTGGTGGTGGTGGGGGGTGGTTTGAGGGCCAGACCTGTGTCCATCTGATCTGATTAGATTAGCTTGTCCACCATTATTAGCATAGAGCATACCAGGCTGAAACCTATTGCAATATGAGGTGCTGTGATCAAACCTCCCATGGAAAAGCACTGCTGATCCCATTTTTTATACTTGAATGAGTTCTGTGCTGTTACCCAGGTTGCCACCTGATGACCCATGGTAGTAGTGAATCTTCTCAAAGTGCCTGCAACATTCAGCTTCTGATGACAGGATAACTAAATAAATTGATGACAGGATCTGTCCTGGTTATTAGAGTTGTGCAACCCGAGAGAGACAACATGGGTTACTCAAGCTGTGTCATTTCCTTTTGTTGTAGACTCTGTAGTACGACACACTCACTTTTACTACTGTCTCCATTTCGCAGAAGGTTGTTGGGTGTGACAATAACAATAAAAATCCCTAAAGGAAATCAATTAAAGGTTTACGTATCTGGGTTAGGAACTAACTCACTGTGACCAGTGTTGGCCAAAAACAGACGGCAATTTCCAGGGTAAGGATTAGGCAGCTGTCCTTGTGTTCTTTTGGGTAGTGTCTGAGGGGGGGGGAAAGACACAATCAACAGTCCCATTTTGATCTGAAATTATCTGCTGAAGTTGCTAGCTTGCTGTTTTTGTGGGGTGCAGGATGGGTGGCAATTGTCAATGTGGCACTATGCTTTGGAGAACCCCCAAAGTGATAAACTACAGCTCAAGTAAGGAATAAGTCATTGGTAAGCAGCAGCAGAGTTGAACATGCTTCCTTACAGTCTAGAACAGAGGTTCCCAAACTGTGGGTCAGAACCCCAAGTGGGTTATGTCATCTGTGATTGGGATCATGAGCCCAAGTGATATTTGCTAGACTTTGCATGTCTCTGTTGTTCTCTGAGATCATGGGATTCCATTTAAATCTCAGAATGGGGTGTCGCAGACAAAAAGCTTAGGAACCAGTGGTCCTTATCCATATATTTACATTGCATTTAAACTGTACACATTTTGGGGGTTGGGACCCATCCCTCAAAGGATGGGGTGAAATTGTGGCTCTGCTGAAGCCAGTGGCAAAACTTCTATGGTTTTCAGTGGGGCAAAGATTTTACTCAGGGCTTCTACCTTGAACAGTTTTGGGGTAGCCAGTCCTACATGTTCAAAAATCATGAATTAGCCCCCCCCCAAAAAAAAATAATGAGATTGGCTTTAAAAATTCATATGTATGTATGTATGTATTAATTAACAGATTAGGTTCTTTGAAATGCCTTTTGGATTTTGGGTCTTTTGTGTTCACATTTTCAAGCATTTATCAGTAGCTATGGCACTAGAAATTTAAATTTCCTAAAATGACAAGCAGTTGCACACAGTAAGCACCCAAATTGATGAAGTTTGGTTTCCCAAAGTTCGGGAGGGGTGATCAGTGTAAATCGGTGAGATTTTGGGGCTCCAAAAGGAGCCATACTTTCCCCCCTCCAGATGCTCCTATTGTTATGAAATTCTGGGTCTCTTCTTACCTTTTGGGCCATTTGCCCCTGTACCAAATCTGGTTAAAACTGGCCTGCAGAATCAAAAATTACTGGACAAGGACCTACACCTGGGCAGGTGATGGCCTATGGCTTCCTTCCATAGGGAAGCGGGCTAAGCAATGCATTTTTATGTATTCACTCCGTCTCCCGGAGATGGTACTCGGAGGGAAACTCCAAGCACTGTGAGGCTCATAAAATCACAAATGTCGGTACTTTGGTATTGGATGACTCTTGGGGTGCAGCTTGGTGGGAAGGGCCCATTGATTTAGATGGAATGATGCATGTTGCTCATTCAAGCCTTTTGTTTCTAGCCTCACAAGCCTCATGTTGCTCCTTATCAGTGTCACACCTGGGGGGAGTGCCAGGAGATTGGCTGGAAGGAGACTGAGTAGTAGGGGGAGCTCCAAGAAAGAAATGCATCTCTTGAGGGCAGGGGTGGCCAGACTTATGGTGCGCAGCAGACAATCCACTTCATCAACCCCAGGTGATCTACCAGAGCTCCTCCCACTGGTTCTGGTGTGCCAAGTCTGGCTCCCTCCTGCTGGCTCCCAGCTCTAGACTCACTGCCTCACCAACTGGTCTCAGGAGTGGTGAGGAGCATTCCTCTGTAGAGAGAGCCTGGAGGAGGAGCTCTCCTAGCCCATCTCCTCCCCAGAGACATTCCCCAGGCTCCCAGCAGCCCTGCTCTCCTCCCCAGAGGTGATCGCTGAAAGGCTGGTACCCCCGCCCACACCATGATCTGCTGGAGACTAATCTACTTCTTAACTGCTCCTGCTTTAGGGTTACTGTTTCCAGAAGCCCAACATACCCCATGGAAAGCAAAGGTACAGCAGTGAAAAAGCAAGGATGGGGAACTCCGCTATTGCTGTAGCACTGGTTTAGCCTGTGGGGTCTAGCAGTTCAGGCATCCTAACATCTCCACATGTAATTCTTCTCCCCCACCCCCTCACCAAGTTACCACTGTTATGCTACTTTCTGGGGTGTTCTTTAACACACAAAAGCAATCTTGATCTTAGCATTTCTTCTCCAGAAAACACATGCTAAGACCAGAAAGCCCTGCTTTCTGCTGGAGCAAAGTCATCTTCATCAGTCCCCACCTTGGCCCAAGTTATCTGTGCTCCAGCTCTGGGAGAAGCGGCCTTATTGCAATGAGCATGTTTCCCGTTGGTTTGCTTGATCCAGTACAGATGTCTGCTTTGCTTGCTGCCTGCTGTATGACATTGTTACAATAATCGGTTTGGGATGGAATGGAAAACGCCTGGTGGTTCCTGCTGCTAAATATTGAACACTTGTTGGATTTTGGACACACTAGATTGTGACTTGATGTGTCATATGCAGTGCTAACATCTTTTGGCTTTCTCCTTGGAGACTTTTACTGTGTCACACAAGGTGGCAGGGTACCCCAGTGATTCCTGGAGGCCCAGGATAGAATGCCATGTGGGCCTACTTATTCCACCTTCTGCTGCATTCAAATCTACATCCAGTGCTTAATTTGTTTAATATTTTTTTTAATGAATTGCTGGAGTCCAAGCTTGCCTCAGAAGTCATACCCCCATCCCAAAAGCCATGTCCCCAGTCCCAGACCTTGTC
This sequence comes from Sphenodon punctatus, assembly GCA_003113815.1. Taxonomy (NCBI): domain Eukaryota; kingdom Metazoa; phylum Chordata; class Lepidosauria; order Sphenodontia; family Sphenodontidae; genus Sphenodon; species Sphenodon punctatus. Next base: position 773,112 of record QEPC01012163.1, on the reverse strand, counting down.
ATAGCTGGTAAACGAAACCTAGTTTCCAGCCAACACCACAACTACTGCCTGTCTACCACCCTCCCTTTGTACAGCAGAAAATAAGACACGAGTTTTTGTGATTTAATTTATAGTACTATGACCCACACAGGGGTAGGCAGAAAAGTCCTGAATAAAAGCCAAATAAACTATCCAGCATTTTTCTGACTTTCATTTCCAACTCCAAAATGGCCAATATCAGCCTTTTCCTGGTCTGTTGCATTTTGGGGTATGCACTTATATTAGAAACATTTCCTGAGGCTCAGCCCCCCCCCCCCGAATTTAATTACTTAGGCTGAGCCCTGGTAAGCTCCCTCCCCAATTAAGCCCTGTCTACATCCCAATTTCATTGTGGGCTCTCTTTTGTGTGAGGTCTGGGGAAAAGTGCATCATTAGCTCCCCCCTCCCCCCCGATAATAGGTAAATCACTTGCTGTCACGACATAAGTGTGATAGCATTTGGACAATGGAATAAGTTTTATGAGGTTGTTGAATCTCCTTCCTTGGATGTTTTCAAGACCTGACTGGCAAGCATCTGTCTGTGATGCTATAGTGATACAGGGCAGGGCATCCTGCTTTGAAGCAGGAGCTTGAACTAGATGATCCTTGAGATCCCTTCCAACCCTTGGATTCTGTAAGGAGAAATTATTCCTTTGATTTGCTAGTAGCTCGGCCTTTGCATTGACTCCCTCAGCACACTGCTCTTTGCCCATTGTGCCTGTGATGAAGAGCCAGGCTGAATTCATGCTGTTCACCCATTAGAGGTCCTCAGGCCCAGGATGAAGACTAACAGCTGTGCAAGTGCAGGGAAGGGCAGCTGAAATGCTGCTTCTGAGCTATCGAAGAAAGAGTGGCCGCTATCGAAGAAAGAATGGGAGCTGCCAAAACCGTGAGGTGATGTTCAAATCACTGTGCTATCACCTTGTTTGGAACATGATTTCTGGTGTGTGTGTGTGTGTGTGTGTGTGTGTGTGTGTGAGAGAGAGAGAGAGCTGAGGCGTGAGCATTAGACACGCTGAGGGTGAAAGAGATTGGAGGAGGCCAAGGATTAAGAAGCACTTATTGCAAAGTGCTCTTTTACCCTGGAGCTTTGAAGTGGGATGGGGGGTGGTGGCGCTGACTGTGACCCAGAAGACCACACTGAGGGGTTACCTCCCTCGCTCTGAGCATAAGAGGAACAGAGAGGAGAAGAAAGCATTGTTTTTCTTGGCTGTGATGTCAGCTGGGTGCCTAGTGTAAAAATACAGCAGCTTCTATTTAAAGCTCCAGGCTAGTGCACAGAAACACTGTCATTGTGGTAATACTGATATTGGGTGCACTGAATCCAGCTCCATTGAAGTTAATGGGGGTTTTGTCATCAACTTCAATGGAGCCCAGATGTCACCCTGGTGTATAATTGCAGTATAGCGATGTTGTGTATGAAATGGAAAGGGATTATTTGAAAGTACAAGAATGCCCTCAGATCTTATTGTTGGATGCTGCTAACCCCAAATCCAATTGCTTCTTTTAATGCAGATCCAGTCCAGCACTTTCTTTTACAGTCTTTCTGTATACTAAATACTACCTGCCTCAGTCTACTGTAAAGATTGATTGAGATATGGTGATGTCACAAAACATTTAGAATCATTCCAAGTGCGGTTGTGAGGGAAGGAAAAAGTGATTACTTTGTGTGTGGCTATAAGCAGGGACCGATGTTCACTGTGTTCCCCCTTGCCACCAAAGGAGAAAACACAATAAACATGAGTCCCTGGTAGCCTAGAAGTTTGACTTTTCATTCCTTCTTGTTTTTCCCCTACCTGTTAAAGACTTTTTAGATTTCACATACTGCTTAAAAATAACCAAAAAGGTCTTTGGCCACAGGAAACTAGTTTCTTTAGACTCAAAAGAGAAGTGCATATGCTCACTAAGGATTTGGTTCTTAGGAAGTTTCAAGATGGAAGTTTCAACCTTGCTTAAGTAATGCCCCTTGAGGCAGTGAGGATTGTAGAGAAGATTTTTAAAAAATTTTACTGTGGGGAAAAGTAGAAGGATGGGATCATTAACAGCTATTAGCCAGGTAGGTTTGGGGAATGTAACCTCTTAGGCCCTTTTAGACGAGCGCACGGTGCGTTCGCGTGTGGTTTCCAAAATCCCGCAAGACGGGATCAGACGAGACGTTGCCGCGAGTCGTTGCCACGGGAGGGGGACGCGCATTCTTTTCAAGCCGCGAATGACCTACCTCGATCAGACTCCCAGTCAGTTCGCGACTTGAAAAGAATGCATGTCCCCCCTCCCGTGTGTGTGACTCGCGGCAGCGTCTCGTCTGATCCCATCTTGCGGGATTTTGGAAACCACACACGAGCGCACCGTGCGCTCGTCTAAAAGCGGCCTTACTGTCGGGAGCTGGGAGTGAACAACAAGGAATGGATTGTCCCATTGCAATCTGTTGGGTACTTCTTCCAAGTGACCAAGATTGGCCACTGTTGGAGACAGGTGCTGGGCTCAACGGGCCATTGGTCTAACCCAGTGTGGCACTGTTTTTATGTACATTGGGTTACCACCCGTCTGGATTGATCGTGAATCTCTGTTTTTTAACCCACCAACTCCAGGCTCCAAATGAAGCACCAATTTGTCCAGGTTATCCAGGAGCACTTGGATAAGATGAGGAAATCCAGGCTTTGAAGAGCAGTAGGGGATGGGGGCACACCATCCAAAATGGGCAGGGCAGGGTAAGAAGCTCTTTCACCCTCTTTCTGATGTGACTCCATCCCCTATGGAGCACCGCGATGGGTGCAGCCACATGATGTATTTACTGTGTCTTGGGCAGCCTTACCATTCGATTCAGTGCATCATCTTCCCCACCCCATGTAGTGGGGTGGGAAGCTGGAAACAGGGCAAGGGACGCAGCACGTAGCAGCCTTATCCAAAGTGGAGTAAGGCTGCCCAAGGCACGGTAGCATACCGTCACTCGTGTGCCTGGTCCCCATCTGCCCCGCTGCAGCAAGGTCCGCTGTGGGGCAGTGAGCAGCGGGTGCTAGCTCCAATTCCACGTTGCCACATCACGGCAGGGAGCAGGATGGTGGGCAGACTGGGGGAGGGTGGTTGGGCAGAGCTGGACAACTGCTTGTGTGGCACCTCGGCTGACTGACCCAGTTACCCTGAGGACGGTGTGGCCAACTGTCTGTCCTTCTCCCTGTGCTGGCCCTGAAGTGTGGCAGTAGTGATTGTCCGCCATGGGGCACGCAGGGATTGAACCCTCCTCAGCTTGTGTGAAGGCACCTGATGTTGCAACACTTTGAAGGGGACATGGCCACATAAAAAAAAAGGGTGGGAAAATTCCTTAGCCCTGCCCCCTGTGGTCCAAATGCTGAAGGGAAACTAGCAGCCCTAGTTGTATATGAAGGTAAGACCTTCGCGTACTGCTTGAGTTTTTCCATTGACATCAATGACATCCCTGGAAGAGTTATATAGTACGTCCTTCTACTTAAGACAAAAGGCTGCTTGAGTGTTTTGCTGGGTTCAGGCTGGTGTGCAAAGCACCATGCAGGACTGAGCCCACATTGAAGTCTCTCCTGCAGAAAGATTTAGCATGTGTCTCACTGTAAGCAGGCAAGTCATCCTGGGAGATGTGAGTGGTTGAAGTATTTTTGAATCCATTGAGACAGAGGCCATACAAACTTGGAGAATTATCATCCAGTAGTCAGGGCTTGCTCATCAAACTTGACTTTTTAAAATATTAGGAGGGGGAAAGCTGTTTAAATCATGAGATGCTGTGCTGCAGGCTTGGAAAGCTGTCATGAAAATATTACCAGCCCAGGTACAAAATCTAATTACTTATTTCTTCTATGATAATGAAACTAACTATATTTTCGTTAGATTGCCTGTCAGCTGGGCACGCCCTAGCAAATCTACATTTTTGCAAGGCTGACAATTTTCTCCTTGGCAAGGAGATCAAATGAAATGAGTTTATGGGGGCTTTCCTGGATTTCCATTAGTAGGGTTATCATTTTACAATTAATCTATCAGCATGCTACAGGTTCTGTAGAATGCACCTGGTGTATAGAAACCCTGCTTGTGTGCCAGGGCCTTTCTGTCAGCTCAGCCAGACAGGAATGTGTCATGTCTTTCCCCAAATACAAAACACAGTCTTTGTCCTCTCCTACGATACGAGGGTCTTTGGGGAGTGATAGCAAAAGTTCAAACAGTGCGTTCTAACCTGCTCATGTTCAGCTCCGTCAGCGCAGGAGCCTCCACTTCTATTACATTTCTTCCTGTCTTGCAGTAGAGCTCGGTTGGCCCCCACTCTCCTGTTATTTTGACGTTTATGTAAGACCTGGCTGTTTCGCCAGACTTTGGCGAGGGGGTGGGGTTGTGGGGGAGGGAGGTTTTTTCCCTGCATATATGTGGCATTTGTAATTGTTTTATTATTTCATTGTTTTTGTATTTGTTGTTCGCCGCCCCAGGCTGCCCTGTGGGAAGGAGGGGGAGGATAAATTTTAAAAATATAAATAAATAAATCTCAGACTCTGAGCTGTTTTTCCCTAGGATGAGATCTGACACAGATTTTTTTGTTGTTGATAGGACAGAGGTGGGCTGATTTGCAAGTTCTCCAATCATTAACTGAACTGGGTCTGGGCATATGTACTTGGGGATGACTAGGAAGTTCGCATTTCACTGAAATGCTTCCTGCGTTTGAACAAAAACATTAGCTATATCAGAAAAACTGAGTTGTGCAGAGGCTAAGATTGGCAGGAAAGTTCCTAACGAGACCATTGTGGGTGCTAACTGGCAGAATGAATTTGACTTATTTGCAGATGTATCTTATCTGGAATATCTAAGATGCTTTCTCTGACAGAAGGATTTCCAAAGAGCAACAGGAGCAGACCTAGCATCAAACCCAAACTTGGAGGTTGCTGCCAATGGAGACGATGCAGGTGAGGGGGAAGTGCTACCCTCTCAGTCCTTACTTAAAAATCAACATTTTAAAGTACTGAAATTCCTTCCCATTTAAAGATCTTGTTTTGAAAATTTGATATGAAATTTACTATTGTGTATCCAAATGACGTATGCTTGGATGAGGGAATTTTGCTTATCTTTCTATTTCATGGTGGTTACTACCTGGATGTATTTTGGGTGGAAGGGACCAAATAAGGTTCCAGTGAAGCTCCTGAGTGGGGTGCTGTAGACTCTAAAACTATTCCTGGTGTTCCCAGAACAACCAACAGGTCCCTCCCCCCCAAAAAACATAGCTGTTCATTGCCTACCCATGCATACCTTGCACCCTTCAGACAGTGGGTACCTGAAATACATTAAAACAAGGATGTAGCAAGGTGGGAATGAACCACCTGCTGGGGCACTCTACTCGAGTGTGCATATGCATTCTACATGCATGTGCCCCCCTACTCCCCATGGGGCCTGGTGCAGCTGCACCATAGCTACACCCCTGCACATGCACACACCTGCCAACATTCCCAGTACATAAAGGGGGACAAAAGCACTTCTACTTACCATTCTACTTAGTTTCTTGTTGGTACATCATCTCCCCATTTTCCTCAGGTGCTTTTCCTTTGAGGAAACCAGGAATAGTCCTGGAACTACAATAGACCCCTGTAAAAAAAATAGATGTGCAGAGAATCTTGAAGTTTAGATGTGTTTCTGGAACCATGCAGGTACAAAATTATCTTGGGTAGACATGCTCAGTTTGTGGCATGAATTATGTAGCTGTAATTTTCCAAGATGGCTGACGTGAATGTGGATATGCAATAACTCATTAACGAGTGCATGTAGAAAGCTCATTTTGATGGCAAAATATAGGGTTTTTTAGTCAAGATGGGCAGAAGAACTTTTACTATCCACGATTACCACCAGTACGGTGTACTGGATAGAATGCTGGACTATGAGCAGGAAGCCCTGGGTTCAAATCCCTGCTCAGCTATGAAGCTCACCGGGTGGCCTTGCGCATTATTTGCAGATTATGTCCACACTCTGACCAGATACTTTTCAGCATTTTCAATGCATTTTTCTGGTAGGGCATCTGTCAGGAAGTTTTTGGCTATGGAATCAGTTCTACATGTGGACCCCTGGATCGCTACAAGGAAGGGCTTTTGTCCCTGTGAAGGTGCTGTAGGAGCCTGAAGAGACTGAGGTGATTCTTAGGCCCTAGAAGCCTGAGGCACTTTAATCACTAATGAAATGGATAAAGAATCTGAAAGCAGACATCACATAGGCAAGAGAATTCTGTTGAATCCGAGGCTGCTGTCCCAATGTTTGGAGGCCGTGGCAGAGTGGATGCGGCTGAGCAGACTGAAGCTCAACCCCGATAAGACGGAGGTGATGTTGGTGGGGAGAGCGAAGGGTGTGGTGGCCCCCCTGGTTGGGGGGGTTCGCCCTCCTATAGCTCAACAGGTTCGGAGTCTGGGGGTGATATTGGATGCAGACCTTCACCTGGAGCGGCAGGTGGAGGCAGTCACTAAGGCTGTTTTCCGCCAGCTATATCTAGTGCGTAGGCTGCATCCGTATGTCTCCGGCCCGGACCTGGCCTCCCTCATCCATGCCTTCGTCACCTCGAGGCTTGACTACTGTAACGTGCTCTACGTGGGGCTTCCCTTGTTCTTGGTTCGGAGGCTGCAACTAGTGCAGAATGCGGCGGCTCGTCTTCTTACGGGGACGGGCCGTCGGGAGCATATTACACCTGTGCTCCGAGCTCTGCACTGGCTGCCGATAGCGTGCCGAGCCAAGTTCAAGGTGTTGGTGATGATCTATAAAGCCCTACACGGTCTCAGCCCCTCATACCTTAGGGACCGCCTCGCCCTCCGTGCCCCAGAGTGGCTCCTGCGGTCTGCCGGGGGTGCCTTCCTGGAGGTCCCCCGTGTTAAGTGGGGGGCCACAATGGAGAGGGCATTCTCGGTAGTGGGGCCGCGGCTATGGAACTCCCTTCCGGAGGAAGTTCGCCTGGCCCCTAGCCTGTTAACATCCTGGCGAAATTGCAAGACCTGGCTGTTCGCCCAGGCCTTTGGGAGGGAGGGTGAGTAGGGTGGGGTTTTTTAGTTCCCCCACCTATTTTTGGTTTTTAGATTGTATCTTAGCCCTGTTTTAATATTTATATTTATGATAATTTTTAACTGATTTTATTGTATTTTAAATGCTTGGAAGCCGCCCCGAGCTGCATGGCAAGAGGGGCGGGGTAAAAATTTATAAAATAAATACAAATAAATAATAAGGCCTACAGATGTTTTCAAGGAAGACCAGTGCATTATATGTCAGCAAGCAAAGGCAAGTATCAAATTAAAGAGTACTGATGCTGGCAGTACATTCAAAAATTCAACACAAACAGTCTACCACAGCAGTAATGACGGCAAAGATGCTGTGTAAAGCTCAGAAAGGAATTGAAATTGCACGGGAAAGGGGAGAGAGTCTTCAGGACATTTTGTCTCATGATCTATTGACATCAAACCCTTAGTTCATAGAAGATGCTGCAACAAAACCAGTGAAACACTCTCTTATTGCAGAATTGGAGAAACATCTCAACACTGCCGACAGCTTGTTCAGCTTATTTGAACCAGTGTCTCAACTGAAAACTGCAGTCATCATTGATTCATGACACAAATTAGAATTATGCATATGAGCTCTCAAAAACATTTTGGTCAAGCAGTAATCACGATGGTCAGAAGCTCACAGTCAGTGTGTCACCCACAAGGGATGCACATTGTCTTTGATAGCTACTTAGAACTTTCAGTCAAGGAATCAGAGAGGCTTCATAGAGATCCAACACTGGCACTGTTAAGTTAAAATGTATTAATGCAGATACACCAATCCCTATTCAAATAGACAAGTTCTGGACATCTTCAACCAATAAAGTGAACTTACGACAACTAGCCTGTAAGCAATTAAGTGCTGAATCACTTTGCGTTGACTTCCCAATCACTGCAAGTGGAATAGTAATCAATGATAAGGTTGTCGCTGCAGAGGTGTACAGAAATGGTGATAAGCAGGAAGTTCAGAAACTCTGTAGCAGTATTGAGGAGGCTGATCAATGCATTATTCCACATCTCAATTGGGTGGTTCAGCAAGGTTGTGACTGACGTGGTGGTGTACTTTCCAATGATACAGATGTAGTAGTACTGCTATTGAGGTGCATGGCAATACATCAAAGGCCTAACAGAGCTATGGATTCGGTTTGGAACGGGGATAAAAAGATGCTTTATCCCTTTGCATCATCTTCTGATCAAGCTTGGACCTGAGCTGTGCAGTGTTTTGGTAAAAGCTCACATTTTAATTTGAAATGATGCTTTGAGCAAGATTGGAACCAAACAGGCAGCACTGATTGCACAGCCACAATATTTCCTGGGACAATTTGGAGAGACAGGCCCTATCAGAAAAAGACATTGAAAATGCTGAAAAGTATCTGGTCAGAGTGTGAACGTTATCTGCAAGAGTGAACGCTTTTGACGAGCTGAGGGTTGCCGCGGACAGAAAGTGGAATATGTCTCTTGCTGATCAGCCACCAACCTCCAGCTCCATCAGAGGACACATCCAAAGAGCATTCCTTGCTATCAGAGAGTCAGTCACCCTCTTGGATCATGACTACACAATGCTGAATCCACTGGACTACAGCTGGGAGGAAGTGGATGGTGTTTTGTAACCTTCTAAGACAGTGGTGGGGAACCTCAGGCCCAGGGGCCAAATGCGGCCCATGGCAAATTTTTATGTGACCCCTTTCCAGTTCCTAGATCTGGCTGTTGGATCAAGTTCTTACCTCCAGTCACTGAAAAACTGAGCTCAAGGGACAGGAGCAGAGATGAGGTCCATGCAAACAAGGATAGGGGACAGACCCAGGGCACAGATCCTGGATCGGGACCCTCCTTTCCTTGAGTGCAACTTTCCGCCTCAACTTCTGCGTGGGCCATGGAGCTTGTGCAAGCTTTCAAAGTGGCCCCCAGGAGAAAAAGGTTCCCCACCCCTAATCTAAGTACCTTATGCTAGGAGGTGTGCATGTCATTTCCATTATCGTTGTTGCAATAATGAAAACAACAAATAATAATGAAAATAGAAACGAAAACGACATTTTGTTTTTGAAATAAAGGGGAAAAACTGAAAAGCATATATCTTTTTTGTCTCTTATTCATTTCTGATAAACTTGGGGGGACTGTAGCCCCAATGGAGGGCGCTGTGTGTGCCAATTTCCAAAATGATTAGATAAAGGGAACTGATTGTAGAAGCAATTGAATATTGTGATCTTTAAGAAAAGCCCCATACACATTCACGGCTACAACTTCTTTACCTTCCATACAACCTGTGAATATTATGTCCCTCCATAGGCCTAACACACCTGCCAATTTTCAGATGGATAGGATGAAGGGTCCTGATGGTATAAGACATTAACTTGAAAATACATTTCCAGCTGTAATATTTGTATATTCCATCCTGTTTAAAAGATATTTGGCAAAAATGTATATCATACCTTTCCTGTCATCTCTGCCAAACTAAAGGACAAGTTGATAAAGGGACACAATTTTATAAGCGATTAAAGTTGTCCCCTTGAAGACCATTATTCAGATAAATAGCAGCACATGCAGTGCCAGTCAGAGGCAGGCACCTGCCATGGCAGCGGGAGAGAGGCTGTAGGAGGGAGGATGTGGAGCAACCCAACGGACTGACAGACACATTCACTGGCCAATTACTGCATGCTTCTAGCTTTACAGGACCAATCGGTAGTGGTTTTCGAGGCGGGCATAGGGAGCGGCCTTCAGGCTGGCATAGAAGGGCCATAACTGGGACTTTGGAGATAGCATCCCAGCAATCAGGAGACATAGTTTACACATCCAGGCTGGCCAATTATCATCACAATCACATCCTGCAGCACTGTGACATAGGACATAAGATAATCTCTATTGGCTCTTTCCTAAACAGATGCTTCTGACTTCCCAGTAACAAGTGGGGCAGAGATGTTGGGATGGTCACAGCACACGATGAGGATATTTGGTTGACATTTCTGCTGGCCAATTGGCATCACAAAACGATCTTATACCACAGTGACATGTAAGAGAATCCCTGGCATAGGCTCCTTCTCTGCATATGCTGTGCAGGCATATAAAATTGGGACCCTTTATCACATTTTTCTGAAATTTGGCAGAGATGATTGTGAAAGTGTGATATAGATTCCTGACAAATTTTGTGTACACTGGTTGGACTGCAAAGATGTTAGTCAGACATACATTTATACGTTAATTGTACGCTTATACCACCGGGACCCTTTATCCAATCCTTCTGAAAATTGGCAGAAATAGTGAATATGGGAAGGGGTATAAACTTGCCAAGTTTCATCTACATTAAACATGAGGCAAAGAAGTTACATTTAAGAATGTATATGAAGATTTATGCAAACTAAAATAATTCAACGGCTTCTAACATTGGATTCCTTTATCCAATCTTTTTGTAATTTGGTACACATAATGCCTTTCATTGGAGGTTTAAGCACTCCATGTTATAGCCAAATATAGTGAAAAACAAAAAAGGTACAGCCAAAAATGTGTATTCCATTGAAACCAATGAAAACAAAAACAAAAGCAAAAACGAAAACAACAATTTGATATTTATGAAAATGACAGATTTAAATAACAAAAACAAAAATTACATGGGTCCCTGGTGCACACCTCTCTACCTTATACCTTTACCTGAAGAGCTGACAACCATGTGTGGGTGCAAAACATGCAACACAAGAATGTGCAAATGTAAGAGGTTCACAATGTTTTGCTGTTTTTTATGCAATTGTGAAAAGCTATGTGTCAATGCATTGTAAATAACAAGCCCAGGTTAAAAAATTACTTGCATTTATCAGTCAGAAATGTATGCTATTCATCTGATGTTTCTGATTTCAGTTGTTATTAAAGAAATATTTATGTATTACAGTTTTATCCCACCCTTTCTCAAAGGAGCTCACAGTACCTTACATGTCTCCCACCCATTATATTCCTCAGAACAACCCTGTTGAGGTAGTTTACTGCTAAGACATGGTGACTGGCCCTAGGCCACCCAGTGAGCTTCATGGCTGAGCATTCTATCCAGTACACCGTACTGGTGGTAATCGTGGATAGTAAACGTTCTTCTGCCCATCTTGATTAAAAAACCCTATATTTTGCCATCAAAATGAGCTTTCTACATGCACTCGTTCATGAGTTATTGCATATCCACATTCACGTCACCCAGCTTGGAAAATTGCAGCTACATAATTCATGCCACACACTGAGCATGTCTACCCAAGATAATTTTGTACCTGCATGGTCCAGAAACATGTCCAAACTTCAAGATTCTCTGCACATCTATTTTTTTTACAGGGGTCTGTTGTAGATCCAGGACTAGAAAGAGGTGCCTGGGGCTTGAATGAGGGTCTTTTGGTCTCTCCTGAAAGAGGGACTTTGACCCCTGGAAAAAGGGACAGTGGGATTCAGTACCCAAAGAGGGACTGTGTCTCCCAAAGAGGGACTGTTGACGGGTATGGAGAGGTAAAGTTGCACTGTACTTGGAGAGTTTGGCCATTGATTTCAATGGTACTGTTCTGGAATTTCATTATTTCAGTGTAACACTGTAGAAGAGGCAGAATAGCCCCTTAGAGACTAGGACTGCGTTTCCACATGCGGCAGCAGCGGGAGGGGCGAGGAAAGACGCGGCAGCACAGAGGAGCCTGCAGACGGGAAAAGAGCCGGTGCAAACAGGGATCTGCCGTGGTGTCTCTCGCGCATGTCGGCAGGATTTTGTTCCCTGATATGCACGAGAGACACCGCGGCAGATCCCCGTTCACACCGGCTCTTTTCCTGTCTGCCGGCTCCTCTGCGCTGCCGTGTCTTCCCTCGCCCCTCCCGTTGCCGCCACTGCCGCCGCAGGTGGAACGTAGCCTAGCTGCTGGTGAAAGAAGACATGTACTTTCGAGGGGGCAGAATCATCAGATGCTACTGCAATACTGGTGATTGCTTTCCCAGCCTTTGACAAGGAAGCAAGCTGATTTTAATTTGTGTGTGGATGGATGCACAAGAAGAAAAATGGGGGATTTTAAAGTCAGCCAGTGCTAAGGCAGACTGAAAATTGGGAGGCTAACTTTATGCAGTCTACGAGGCATCAGATCTGTTCTGAGGGGGCTCACTGTGAAGGAATACGAAGAATATCTGTTTCTCCAAGCACTGGTTCATCGTGTGTGTGCCAAGGACATACACAGTAGCTATAATAGGGAGAGGTGGTGCAGTTGCACCAGGATCCACAAGCCTGGGAGCCCACACTTGCTGGTGCAGCTGTGTCCCCTGCTGCTGGGAGGCAGGTCAGAGAGGGGCCTTTTCCATCATGCACCGGGGTTGGGGGGTGGGGAGGGCATATCAACCTAGTTATGCCCTTGAGTTAGACATACAATCCCAGCTGTGTTATGAAATAGTGGACGGTGTGTCTCTTTATGTTGGACCTCCTATGTGTCCTGCTCCTCTCTGGCTACAGTCGGATCGCCACTTACTCCCTTACGGAATGGGAAGGCCAATCACGCTGGGACGTTGACTCCCCACCCCGTTTGCCAGCACACCTCAGTTCTTCCTTTCCTTTCCTTTCCTTTCCTTTCCAACCAGGATGTCTCCATCCCTCTCTCTATGATTTTATTCAGTCGAATCTCTCCAGAATGTTGCATCCTTTCTAAGCTGTTTCCTCTCTCTTCTCTGGGGTAGTGCTTTCACTACTTGTTCCTGGGGTGGTGTTTTTTTGCAGAGAGGCTTTTATGTTACTCCCATTTTGCTGACCCTCTCCTTTCTCTGTTAGCTCCTGAAACAACATTCAGATGAAGCAGAATTACCCTGAGGCAAGCCCTGTATGAAACAAGGGTGTGCGACCCAAGGGTAAGTCCCACGCACCCCACAGAGACCAGCCCAAGCAGACCTTCTGTCCAGTGTCTTTATTATACAGATAGTGTCCCCTCACCATATATACGGTCCATATCCACATACAGTCCATCCATAGTAGCCTCCCTGTCTGACCAGGCACAATCTCTCCTGCAGCCAGGCAGGCAGCACCCCATACATAGTCCCTGGTTCCCTTTAGTAACTCAGGCCCCCCTGGCCAGGCACAATCTTGATGCAGCTGAGGCAGAGCCCTCACCTGCCCCTCTCTCTCTCTCCTGAGCTCCAACTCAGCCTTTCAGCTTCTGGGCTGGCTCAGCCCTGCCCCACCAGCCCTACTCAGGCCCTTGGTTGCCCAGCTCTGGAGCTAGTTCCGCTGAGGCCTATTAGGACGCTGTCCTGTGCCGTCTCAGTGCCTATGCCTCCCAGGCTGGCACTAACCCTCCTTAAAGGGCCAGGATTAGGCACACAGCCTGACCCTGGTATGCTAATAATAATAAGACTCCTGCATTCTAGGGGTAGTTCTATATGCCCAGAATGCAACAGGGACTAAAATCTGACTAGATACAAGATTTATTCGGCATGGGCTTTTGCCATAACCAACCAAAACATACATATAACAAGGTGGAGCGCTGGGCGGCAAAGCGGGGACACTCACCTGAACGCCAGAGGCAGCTGTGCCGGAGTCGAGCCGGGGGTGGAGTCAGGATCTGAGGGGAGAAAAGGCAGCACTGAGCCTGCAGCAGTGCCATAGGCGCGTGCCAGGGCCACGTGCCGAAGGGTGCGCACTCTTTGAGCGCCCTTAGAGAGACCAAGAGGGACCGCCGCTGACCCGGAACTCTGTCCGGATTACTTCTTGGCCTCCAGGTTTTATCTTGGAAACTCGAACCTGTTATTTAGAGTCAGGCAAGCCTTGTAATTAATTAGTGGGGTGTTATGGAGAAGAAGAGGGGTAGAGATATCTACTCTCCAGACTCCGAAGAGTATGTTCCAGCAAAAATTATTAAGAATTCTGAAAGAGACATGGTGAGTGGCTCATTTATTTCTAGACATAGATTTGCTTCTCTGGCTGACCCAGACAAGCCCAAGGAGGACTCAATTAATCCTAATTCTCCACGCGACAACAATTATGTTCCTGACCCTGGGAAAGGGATAATGAGAGATAGTTCAATGAGGAACTATCTGATATATCAAACTGGCCTCATTGCAAAAACTGTCGATGCTCTGTTTATGGGGTTTACAGAGCTTCGTGGCTCGTCTGAGATGGTTCGCTGTCAATTGAATGAGATCATGTGTAAACTTGCGGTTGAGTCAGACAAGGGGTCTTTAGACTCCCAGCCATTGGTTTCCCAGGGCCAACAAAATGAAAATGTATCACAAAGACCTCCCTATAGCCAACTAAGAAAGCCAATAGGGAGGATCCCCATGGTTAGGGATAGGGAGATTTTTTTGTATGTTGATAGGGATTTCAATGGAGTGGTCCATGTGTGGGACACCTTGAGAGATATTTTATTGCACCTATCTGCTTTACTTAGGAGTCCAATATCTCAAGATAGTATTTTAGGCTATGAGCAACTTCCTCCAAAGCAGCATGGTTATCGACTATGGGTCCAATTTGCAACTCACGAATGAGTTGAAGCGATATTTAAGGCCAGAAAGCATCTGTTAAATCAAGGGGTTTTGATTGATAGAGTCTGGGGGTACAATCAGGGAAAATCAGATGAGCACCAAGCTCTGGAAACTCCACTTCTTATGACCTCTCCTAATAAGGTACCTGTGGGCACTTGCTCCTCAGTTCCTGGGCCCAAGGTAGCAGCTGGGATATCTGCACAAGTATTGGGCTCCCTCTCTGACCCAAATACAGCATCTAATTTGGTAAATGTTAGAAGTGACATTTGGAGTTGTTAACTCAGGAGGAAGACCTTATTAATATCAATGGGGAAAGAGATGACCAGGAGGAATGGAGAGCAGAACTCACTAACGAAATATTGCAACCACCAATACTAGGGGAGATGTCAGATGGAAGATCGGGATTAGTAAAACTCCCAGAATTTATTAATAAAGTGGCAGGGTTTTTGTTGGGGGATGGAGTGCAGACTAATCCTGCCCAATTGGGAGAAACGTTCCAAACATTGTCTGTTATGGAGCAGGATAGTCTTCTCACTAGGCTGGGTAGGTTGGGAGAGCTTACTAGGAAGCAAGACTTAGAGTATAATGGCCCTCAATTGGAGGTGGAAAGGAACTCTGCACTTTGTGTGCAAGAAGATAATTTTTGGATGGCTGCTCGTGAGTTGGATCCGACAGAGTTGGCTTCACCCCCTTCCTATAATTTAGAGGGAAAAGCTAAATCAAATGGGAGAAATGGAAATAGTAGTATGTATGGAGAACAGGTAGGAGATCAGGTTAAGACTAGCAATGTGGTTGTCTTGGACCCAATTCATTTCCAGATTGAAAGTAATGATTCAACTACCCGACTTAAGGAGATGGGGAAACTAGAGAGTCCATCCTCTGTTTCTAGAGTAGATATAAGTGGGAGGGGGTTGGAGCAAACTACTTCTGGGAAACCAATATCTGTCATTTCTTGGAATATATCTGGACTTAGATCCAAGATTGATGACAAGGATTGGCTGGAATTCATAGACAGCTTTGATCTTGTATGTCTCCAGGAAACATGGTTAAAGAAGGAGAACCCTTTCAGTCTCAAGGGATTTGATGTCCATCTTCATGGGGGTTCCAAGAAGGGGGGTCGAGGCCTTATAGCAGGGGGTTTGGCTCTGGTAATCATTAAGTCAAGATCCCAGGACCTCTTGCCTTTAACATCAGAGAGACCAGAATTTCATTCATTCTGGCTTAAGTTGGGCACTCTGCCCCAAGATCAGTATGTTTTGATTAATGTTTATATACCCCCTGCTGCTTCCCCATATTACAACTCGGATATCTGGGGGGTTCTAGAGGGCGAGGTTCTTAGATTAGAGGAGCTTTACCCACAGGCAACTGTAATCTTGATGGGCGATTGGAATGTCCAATTGGATACTCCAGGCCTTAAGGGAGTTAATGAGGGTCCCTTTGACCTCCAGTTTGAGGATAAACTCTATAGGAACTCTCACCCAAAACGTCTGTTAGAGTGTTTTGTTGCAAAGTTAAACATTCGGGTACTAAATGATGAGTACCTGGACAATCCTAAGGAGGGATTTACTTTTGTTGGTTCCCAGGGTAGGAGCAAGGTCGATTGGATCCTGGTGGATGCTCACTATGGGAGTAAGATCGGAGTAGTAGAATTAATAATTAGGCCAGAGAGTGATCACATGGTCCTCTTTTTTTGTCTGGAAGACGAGGGTGCTTCGAACTGGAACTGGCAGTATGGTTGCGATCAGGGATGTAAAAAAATTACCTTTCCCAGCTTTGATTTAGGAACTTAGTAAGATGCAAGCAACACCGCACCTTAGCCAGTTGATAACCAAGATGGAGATGGGGGGTGAGATTGATGAGTCAATTAGTGTTTATGAGGATAGTTTACATTGGATAATGGAACCGTTATTTGCACAGGTTCATAGCCAAGTATCGAATCACAGGTGTCCGTGGTTCGACGCTCAGTGTAGGAGTGCAAAAAACCGGTTAATATCATTGAAGAGGAAATGGGTAAATACCCAGACAGAAGGGTCAAAGAGGGAATTCGGGCTATGGAGGGGAGAGTACTCTAAGCTCCTTAACAGCAAGTGAGTTGGATACTATGAAAGACAGTAGCCTAAGATGAAGGTGGATTTTGATACTGGCAATAGCAGTCGCTTTTGGTCATCACTCAATGCTATAATTAAACAAAGGACAGAGTCTGGAGGGCCAGAAGTTTCTGGCTCAGATTGGGAGTCTTTTTTTCAGGGATCTGTACTCTGAGTGCCAGGTGGGGGAAGAGAGTGTGGCTCCTTATTGGGAAGAGGGGGCTCCTTGGAATTGGCATCTGGAAGTATTTTCCCATCAATTGATTTTCAAAGCTATATTAAGTTTGAAAACAAACAGGGCCCCAGGGCCTGATTGCATCACGGCCTAAATTTTACAGGCAACCCTTAACTGGTGGACTAAGGTCTTCTCCAATTTTTTCCTGCAAGTAGGTAGAGCAGGAAGGGCCCCTGTGTCTTGGGTGCAAAGCCTGATATTCCCCATATTTTAAAAAGGGAAACGGAGAGACCCTTCATGTTATCGGCCCATTAATTTGATATCAGTAGTGGGTAAGTTGTTTGCTAAGATTCTTCTCACCCACTTGGAAAAATGGGCTGAGAATGGAGCTTTGGTACCCTTGGAACAATTTGGCTTTGTTAGAGGCAAATCAACAACTGATTGTTGTTATATTGTACATCTTATGCATAAATATGGTAAGATCAGGAAGGGTCAGTTATATTTAGCTTTCATGGATCTGACAAAAGCATTTGATAGTGTACCAAGGACAAACTTATGGATCAAGCTTAAGAATCTAGGCATAGAGAGTAGACTGCTTGCTCTAATATTCCAACTGTACTCTAATAATGAGGCAAGGATCAAAACAGGGAGGGGAACAACTACAGGAGTATCAATTCTGATTAAGAGAGGTGTTCGTCAGGGGTGCATCCTGGCCCCTCTCCTCTTTAATCTATACATATCAAACTTGGGCAAGTACATCAAGCCTGATGAATCCCATGCGGCTAAGATTGGAGAGACTTTTGTTAGCTTTGTACAGTTTGCAGATGATTTGGTTTTCCTTACACAAACAGAAAAAGGTATGAGAAGGGTGCTGGAAGCCTTTGGCCAATTTTGTTCCAACAATGGCTTGGAGGTTAATGCCTCCAAGTCTAAAATATTGATTGTGGGGGGAAAAAAACGGTCCCCGGATTGGGTTACTAACCTGGGTAGGATAGCTGTAGTCACTTCGTTTAACTACCTAGGAGTTACCCTCTCAAATCGGGGGTCGTGGAATTTTCACCTTCAAACTAGAGCGGCTAAGGCACACACGGCAGTCAGAACGCTGTCCAAGGCCATGGAACTATCTAAGGGAGTCCCTTTATCTACCTTTCTTAAAGTGTACCAAGCCAAAATTCCTGCCGTACTAGGGTTTGGGATGGAACTCGTCCCTTTCCCCAACACTTTGATCCTGGAACGGGTCCAAAATTCATTCTTGAGAAAATTGATGAGAGTGGGGCCTAGTGTCCCAGGGGCTATTTTAAGAGCTGAGACTGGCACTCTCTCAATACAAGCTTTGACAAGGATGGTTTTGTAAGATCCTGGGTAAGACTGTTACAGCAGGAAGAGAAAGCCTTGACCTTAGGCTGTCTCAGGGAAATGTTAATATATGTAGGCCCTAGGAGTTATCCCTGGATTGTTTTCTTGGGACGGTTGATGAACATCCTGGGTTTCTCATTCGCTTACTTTCAAGGGAAAAGTTTGACTGAAATAAAATCTGAAATATGTGGGAGGATTAGAGATGTTGATCAGCAAGAGGATATGAGTATCGTAAGCTCATGGAAAGTAGCCCCATGGCTAAGTCAATTCAAACGGACCTTTTCCTTTGAACCCTATTTGGATCAACTAAATCACCCAAATTTATGGCGAGCTTACATTTACCTGCACTTTCAGCTAGTTCCAACGGCAGTCACTAGGGGCAGGTTACAGCGTATCCCCTTTGTCCAGAGGCTTTGCAACTGCTCCATGGGGGAGATTGGGGACATCGAACACTTGGTGTTGAGGTGCCCTGTCTTCGAAGACCTATGATCAGTTTGGTTGGCCCCTTTGATGACTAACGGACTTTCTTTTGGAGATGAGGGGTCTTATTTATATCTTCTCACTCTCTCCCAGGAAGAGGTGGTTAAGGCATTGGCTTCCTTTGTTTTATTGGCATCTAGGAGAGGTCTAAAATAGTTTCTGGCCCATGGTCTAAAACAGTCTCTGGCCTATTTCTGTCTTAATTTATAGGATAGGAAAAGGGGATATGTAGCCTGTCTCTGTTGGTTCGACAACTGGATCAAAGATGATCGGATGATTAAATGTTAGATTGACTTGGTGCAACCCGTTATAAGAGCGAAGGCTAGTAGAGTCAAACACATCTGACTAATTATCTTACCTGGAGTCATTCAATTTTAGGATATCCCCATTGATACAAGACATTTTGCTTTTGGAAATATTGGAGTGGTCGCAAATGCAAAGTGTAATGAATGCTGTTTTGGGAATATTGGTTGTTATGTATCTTGTTTTATACCTTGTCTTATATGTATATATTTTTGGTGGCAAAGCCAGCCAATAATAAACCATTATCTATCTATCTACATATAACAACAATACAAAACATACATAAAACACAAATTAATAATATGCTTCTCATAACAACTTAAAATCCAAATATCAATATGACCTCTGCTGGTACTATGCCCTCCTATATGGTTCATCGTCCCAAAGGACCATTGATCACAAAATTGAAATAATACTAAAAGAATAAGGCTTTACACTTATAATATATAAGACTAAATCCCCAAATAACATTACATAACTCTACTTATAATTAAACCATATAATTGTACACGCTAAAAGCTTCGGGGAACTTGTCCCGTCTAAAATCTGACTAAACCGGGCTAATTTGCTCCACAATTACCCCACTGTGACATGCAAATTAATTACCAAACACTAATGAAGGCTTGAATACCTGGAGTAACAAGGCTCAAGTTACTTTCTCTTTTTCTTTCTACAGCTATTCCACAGCATTTATCTCTCCTTTTCCTTCCCAGTTGGACATAGAAAATGTATTGTTGAAAGAACCAACTATGGTCAAATCATTGGAGCTGTCCCCTGCTCTTTAATGTCTACCTAGTCAAACCTCCAGAGACAGACAAAGAATTGCCCCATCACCAACCCTGCTTCTCAACCGGTGGTAGCAGCAGAAGGCTCTTTGTTGTGGCCACCATTAGAGATGAAGCAAAGCGGGGTGTGGAGTGGCTGCCCTGGGGATGGAGGGAGAAGGAGGCCCCAAACAGAAGTGTGTTCACCTGAAGGTGGGAAGGATACCAGGTCTGGCCAGGGTTGTCCCGGCAATGACCAAGGGCACAAAAGGTGCAGTCTCGCAAAGCGAGATCTGCACTGCTTCAGACGCCGGCCCTGCCCATAGCGGCTAGTCAGCATTTGGCGCAGCAAGTAGCCCACCCACCCAGCACACTAGGAGCAAAGCGGGTCACCTTTTTTCTCCTTTTCCTGGGGCCGGAAAGGAAATTCTTTGCAGAATAAAACGCATTGGCATTATGCTTTCTGTTGTTTTGCCTTTCCCACAGTATGAAAGAAACAATTCAATTGGCATGCTAGGACCTTTATGGCCAGGTGGGCCTTTTAGGAGAACTTTTGTTGCAGTCCGGCAGGGGTCCAGTAGTTTTAAGATCCAGTGAGATGCATAGGGGATATGAGATGAATGGGAGACATCTCCTTAAGAGATGGGAACGTGAGACTCATGGTATAAGCAGGGTGCAGCTTCACCTGGGCTCGCATTCCTGGGAGAGGGAAATGGAGAGACCGTAGGGGCCTACCTGGCCTCCAGCCCCGCTTAACCTAATCCTTGCTCCGGTCCTGAGGAGGGACATGCTTGTCCTCCCTCACCCCATGATTCGTATTATGGGATGGGGGTGGGGGGGAGGCATAGTTTGTTAAGCATTGGGAACTGGTACATGAGGGTGCATTGAGATCAGTCTCTCACATGAGTTATATTGTTAATGTTAAAGTTATCTGAACCCAAATTGCCCTTTAGGCAATTTTCCTCCACCCAGTTTATGTTAATAAAGAGTACGGCCATTTTCAACCCATACCATGTGTCCTTGTCTCATTTGGGGTATGTTGACAATGGACTTTCACCAAACACCCTTCCTCTAAGTGTGAAGCACCCACAAATACAGCAGGGGGAACCCTCTTTTGTAGTGGCACATTCCTGGGAGACCAAGCTGCTCAAAGGTCCCTGGCTTGTTGGTACTAAGGCTATTTATTTAAATACCCACCTCCTCCTCCCGCTCCCGTACCACCCCTTCCCCCCTCTCTCCTCACTTCCTTACCTCCTGCCTCTCTCGAGGAAATCTCCGTTCTGCTCTCTTCATCCAACCCCTCCACATGCTCCCTTGACCCATCCCCTCCTGCCTCCTGACCTCTATTGCTCCCACTGTCGCCCCCCCTACATACCATCAATCTCTCCCTTTCCACAGGCTCCTTCCCCTCTGCCTTGAAGCATGCCACTGTCTCCCCCATCCTCAAAACGCCGACCCTGAACCTTTCTGACCCCTCTAGTTACCGGCCAGTCTTCCTCCTTCCCTTTGCCTCAAAGCTTCTGGAACATGTCGTCTACTCCCTCTGCCTGGACCTCCTCTCTGTCAACTTCTCCCTGGACCCTCTCCAATCTGGCTTCCGCCCCCCTCCACTCTACTGACACTGCCCTGGCCAAGATCACCAATGATCTTCTTGTTGCTAACTCTAAGCGCCTCTATTCCATTCTTGTCCTCCTTGACCTCTCTGCTGCCTTTGACGCTGTTGACCACTTGCTTCTATTGGACTCGCTTTACTCTTTGGGTTTCCGTGACTCTGTCCTTGACTGGTTCTCCTCCTACCTCTCTGACCGCTCATTTAAAGTCTCACTCCCTGGGTCGAGCTCCTCCTCCCTCCCCCTTTCGGTTGGGGTCCCCCAAGGCTCTGTCCTTGGCCCTTTCCTCTTCTCTATTTACACCCTGACCCTTGGCAAAATTATTGCCGCCCACGGATTCCAATATCATCTCTACACTGATGACACCCAACTCTATCTTTCTACCCCCTCTCTCTCCTCTTCTGTCCGCTCACGCCTCGTTAACTGCCTCTCTGATATCTCTGCCTGGATGTCCCGACATCAACTCAAGCTCAACATGGCCAAGACCGAACTCCTCATTTTTCCTCCCTCCTCTTCCTCTCCCTCTAACCTGCCCATCTGCATTGATGGAGTCACCATCCATCCTGTTCTCCAAGCCCATAGCTTGGGCTTCATCTTTGACACACACCTCTCTTTTAAACCTTACATTGACTCTGTTGCCAAATCCTGC
>QEPC01012163.1:724212-746567 GCA_003113815.1 Sphenodon punctatus | reverse complement strand
GCGGGGGAGGGGAGAACTCCACTGTCTGGGTCTTTGTGTGCCTGTTTCTACTTACTCTAGATTAGTTCTTTAGGGAACTGGAGGACCAGTAGTTCTTTAAACCCAACTCACCACCACCACATCCCAGGAATGATCGTATATAGTGGTCTAGAGTTGATTGAGAGAACTAAGGTGTTTTCTACTTTGCAGGACTGGATTCTGCTTCCTGCTTCCTGCATCATAAACTGCAACCAGTTCTTCTGATTTTTATTGTAAGTCTTGTGATTTTAAGTTAAGTCATAGGACCCGTAAGAACATAAGTAGTGCCATACTGAGTCAGACCAATGGTCCATCAAGCCCAGCATTCCGTCCTCCAACTGTGGCCAATCTAGATCACATGGGAGAAGAACCAACAGTCACAGTGGGAAATCCATTCCCCGTTGTTCACTCCCAGCTCCCGACAGTAAGAAGTTCATCCCATAAGCTACTTGGTTAATAGCCATTTATGGACCTACTCTCCAAGAACTTAAGTCCTTTTTTAAACCCAGCTATACTACTGGCCTTGACAATGTCCTCTGGCAACAAATTCCATAAGGCAATTATGCGTTGAGTGAAAAAGTATTTCCTTTTATTTGTTTTAAATCTGCCAGCAGCTAGTTTATTAAGTTTATTAGTGTGTCCCCTATTTCTAGTACAATTTGAGAGGGTAAATAATAGTTCCCTATCTATTCGTTCCAAACCACTCAAGATTTTATAAACCTCTATCATGTCCCCTCTGTCTTCTCTAGGCTGAAAAGACCCAGCTTGTCAAGCCTCTCTTTGTACGAAAGCCATTCCATACCCTTTATCATTCTCGTTGCCCTTCTCTGTACCTTTTCTAATTCAGCTATGTCTTTTTTGAGATGGGGTGACCAGAACTGCACATAATGGCCTTTTTTACATGGACGGTGCAGCAGCGCCGATAGGTGGAGATGGGTGGGCGAGCATGCCCAGCAAACACCCGGCAGCATCAAGCAGGGAGACTGGTACATGGGCAGTGCCGTGGGGGGTAGTGGGATGGAAAGGGGAGGGGCCGGCAAACACCCAGTGGCCAAACACCCACCCTGAGAAGCACCCAGCAAACACCCGTGACAGTCACATGGACAGCCGAGACCGTGAACGGCAGGGAAGCCCCTCCCAGCAACGGCACAACATGGCCAACTGAGGGCAAACAAAGCCACACAATGCACCCCCGCCCCCCGAGCTGCCAGAACCCGCATGAGTGGGGCAGGAGGGAGCAGGGATGATAGCAGCTACAAAATAGCCATCCCATCCCAGCCCTGGCACAGACGCCAGACAGTTCAGTGCCACAGAGTTCCACCACACAGCCAAGCACCCCACACACAGGGATGGGCCCATGACCCATGGGGTGCCGGGGGGGCGGGGCATCAGCCACTGCACCACCCAAGCAACCACTCAGCACTGCCCACAGGTGCCCGTACAAGGGCACAGGACAGCACGACACACACACCCGAGGAAGGAACACAACTCACTTTAATAAAATGGAACAGGGGACAACAAGGAGGGGCAGGTGTACGGGTCAACAGAAGGGGAGGAGCACTGTCAGCAGCAGTGCCAGGGCAACCCCCGGTCAATAGGGCCAGCAACCCTGCACCCAGCGCCAGCGATCTGCCTGCGTGTGGTCCAGCCGGTGCAGCCACTCCAAGGCGTGCAGGAGGAGGTCCACCACCTCCCTCTGCTTCTGTGTCTGTTCTGCAATCATTGTTTGCACTAGAAGTGACAGAGGGAGAGGGGAAGGCCATCAGAACCGGCCACAGGCCCCAAGGTACCGCACCGCCCCCCTGAGACACACAGGGCCAGGGCCCAGCAAACAAACAGCACACTCATGAATGGCATCGAACAGCTGGCCGGCTGCTCACAGGTCCCAGGCCGCCCGCTCCAGCTGCCAGACCATCCCTGCCAGCTGCAGGACAGTCAGGAACATGACCACAGTCACTGCATGGGAGAGGGGACAGGGAGATGGGCACACCCCTGGGGCCCACAAATCCCACGCTCAGCGGCCCAACGCGCCTGCTGATGCTGCCCATCCATCACCACAAGTGCATATGGAGTGCACAAAGAGGTGGCGACAGCACAGGGGAGGGGCGGGGTGGGGCAGGGCTGGGTGGCTGCCTCCAATACCACCACCAGCACATGGGCAGGAGTATGTGCCATGTGGGGGAGCCCAGGGGTACACACAACACACAACGGGGTAGCACCACACATCCCCAGTGACCATGTGTACATACCAAGCACACCCCCAGCACGCAACCACACATACGAGGGCAGGGAGGTCGCTATGGGAGGGGTACCCCGGTGGCACCGCTAGTACAGAAGCAAGGCAGGACTGACCATCACAGAAATGTACTTTATTAGCGATGGGGGAAAGGGGTCTCCCCACCAAATAGTGGCAGGGGATGGGGTGCACATGGGCCCATGGCTGGTCACGAGTAGTCAAACACCAGGGTACTGGTACACCCACAGCAGGAGGGCCAGGGCACAATGGTAACCCCTGCGGGATGGAGCCATGGGTACACAGAGGAGGCAATCGGGTCAGACGGCCGAGGTAGCCAGCAACAGGGATGCAGATGACAGCACAGCAGCTGTGCAGTGGCATGGGAGGGGGGCAGGTAGTGCATGGTCACGACTATCAGGGTGGCAGGGAACAGGTGGCAGGGAGGCACAGCTCAGGGACGGTCCGGTAGGTGATCCCAGAATGGAGTCCCCTGTGCAAGACCCTCCGAGGCGAACAGGTCCCTGCGGAACCCCCAGGAACTCATATTAGCATCCACCAGGAAGCAGGGCAGGAGCTGATTGGCAGTGGTGGCTGCAGTCCTCACAGCTGGTAGGTTCCTCACCAATCGAAGGGCACCAAGCTCTGCAGTGGTAGGGGTCCCAGTCAGGAGGGGTCCACCAACATTGGGGGGCAGCAAGCCCAAGACCCAAAGAAGGGCTCGCGGCGTCTGAGGCCGCTTGCGGGATGCCTCGGGCACGCAGGAGGGTGCCAGTGTAGTCGGAAGCAATGGGGGGACCCCCAGACTGCAAGACAAGCCCGTATTCGGGTTGTGCCGCCACCAGGCGAACGGCTGTGATGTCCTCAGTGGCCCACGGCACGACAACGGTGGGTAGGTGCTCCCACAGCAGTTGCCGCAGGAGAAAAGCCAAACTCCAGGGCATGCCCCTGGCAAGCTGGGGCCCCAACGTGATGTCCCATAGTCCACATGTACTGTGACAGGAGCTGGAAGCTATCTGCCACTGACGGGGTCGCCCACCAACAGCTGCATGTCGGGGGTCTGCCATAGGGTCTCCAACAGCATGTCCACACAGGGCAACCACCCCTCCTCACCCCCATCCCCTGCCTGAGGGCCCCACACAACAACCTGCCATGACAGCAGCGAGGCCCGCTCCGGAGAAGTAACATGAGTGAGACGGAGGGTGCCAGTGACTGGGACGAGCACAGGGATAGCTGCTCCCCGCGCCCATGAGTGACGTTGCATTCCTGAGATAGGCCGGCCTGCCAGGGTTGGGACTCCTTAACCCACACACCGGACTGATGAGATCCAGCACAGGTGCTGACAGATGAGCGAGGCCACGACTGGCTAGAACGCCAGGCCAATCATCCAAGCTAGGCACCGTATCGCCACCGAGCACAGCTGCAGCATGCTAAGGCATCCCATGGCGGTAACGTAAGTTGAGCAGGTGAAGATGCAGTGGTGCATGGGGCCAGCCCACAGGCAATGGGGCAGGGGCCAGCGCCCACAGACAATCCGGGCCCCCTGTGGTCCCATCCCCCCTGGTGGCCAGGCAGCCGGCGCACACTGGGGGATGATCCACCGGGCCAGGGACCCGCTGACAGCGCTCACCACACCCCTGGTCCAGCACTGATTGTTGGGCAGCTAACACGGGGCGCCACGGTACATAAGCGACTCGATGCAGGTGGTTGGGCGTGGCGTGTAGAGTGAGGTGGATGAGGTTGAGTGGCGTACAGAGCAGAGGAATACAGAGCAGGGAGGATACAGAGGTGGGTCAGGGATACTGGGGGTGTGGGGGCTGGCGGCACAGGCCCACACAGTGGTGCGCTGAGAGGCCGGGGTACAGGTGACCACCAGCATGTAAAGCAGGGGACTGTCCCAGCGGTGCAGGCTGTGGCGGGTCGGTAGCGTACACCCAGAGGAGCAGGGCCTACACTGTGGTGCTGCTACCCAGTTGCTATTGGGGAGTTCCTGGGAGAGGGGATCCGTGGATCCATGCTGCTGTAGGATGAGCCCCCTGAGGCCATGACCCTGGTGTTTGACCATCCTGAGCGCTGGTTTCATACTGCTGTGCCTACTGCTCCAGCAGATGGCCCAGCTCCTCCTGCCAGGCTGCAGCTACTTCCTCCAGGGAGAACGGCATTGGAGGGCAGCAAACTTGCGGAGGGTGGTGTCAGGGGTCGAGGCCGACCCCGTCCTACAGGGACTGACAGGCAGCGACCACCCGCGCAGCTGCAAACATCCTCACTGGCAGGGAGCCCCGCTGTCGCGGCGCCGCACTCTCCAGGGGTGCCACAGGAAGGAACCATGGCAACCCCCCAACAAGAAGACACTGCGGGGGCTTCCCCCACCGGGATGCAGAGCATGGGGGCGGAGCCTGTAGTGCTGCAACACTCAGCGCACCTTTGGGCGTGGCAGGGGGGCATGGCAAGCATTTGAAAAGCCGGTGCTGGTGAACATGCAGCGCCGGTGATCTGAAAGACGGGCCCCCTTGCTGTGTATTGGATTGTGTTCCCCTTGCTTCCTTGAGAGCCTCCCTGCTTCCTGTTTTCCTTCCCGTGCTCCTGTGGAGTTTTCAGAGTGCCTGTGGTGCCTGAAGTAGTGCGAAAGGTGAGTGATTGTGCCCGTGCCCTGCGTTCCCCTAGTTGATTGTGTGAGAGGAAGATGAGTGAGTAGGTGTGAGATCCTTCCCTCCCTAGTAGGGGGACACCCCTAGTGGTGCTCGTGTGGTTGGGACCCCCTGACCCCCTCCTCACAGCCCAAGCCCCTTTCCCATCCCCTTCTCACTTCCACACACTTTACCCCAAGGCTGTAGGTTGTGTGAGCAAGTGCATTTGGTGTGGGAAACTGGGGAAAGGTGCAGTTGGATCCACTCGGTGCCCTATGATGATCGAGGTCTAGGCTCTTGTAGTCATTTGAGCCATAACTCTAACCTGATGGGCATTTTTAGACCCCGTGTGGATCTCGACTGTCTCTCCATGTTCTCCCCATGACTCTGTGTGAATCAGAGGTGCCTCATTGGAGGCACTGTCTCCCCTTTCTCCTCTACCCCCCTCCCACTAACAGGTGGCGACGTTGCAATGGGCGTGGTGGAATGCTGCTTGTCACCATGCCATGTTGGGCATCGCGGTGTCCCTGCACGCCCAGCTTGTTGTGGCCCCTGACCATGTACAGGCGCCGCGTGACCCTTCTGATCCTGCGACAGCACTGTATGTGTTCCTGCACCAACGACTGCTGGGAGAACGTGCTGGCCACCTGGACGGATGATGAAAGGATGAACCACTTCTGTATGAACCACTCCCTCCTGTCCCAGTTAGGGGAGCTCCTAAACCCCCATATATGGAGGCAGGAGACCAACATGCGCTATCCGCTGCCACCAGGGATGCAAGTGGCCATGGTGGTGTGGCGGCTGGCCACCCCTGGATCGTGCAGGAGTGTGGGGGAGCAGTTCAGGGTGGGTAAGGCCACCGTGAACAGGGTGCTCCATGATGTGTGTGACCTCATCGTGGAGCTCCTCCTTGAGTGGGTCATCCAGCTCCATGATCCCGAGGAGGTGATACATGGCTTCAAGGAGCTGGGGTTACTCCATTGCATTGGGGAGATCAACAGCACCCACATCCCTATAATACCCCCACACGCAAAGATTGACTACATGAACAGGAAGCAGGCCTTCTCCATCAATCTGCAGGATGTCGTAGATCACAGGGGCCTCTTCATAGACGTGTACATGGGCCAGTCGGGGTGGAGCCATGATGCGCTTATACTGCGTGCGTCCCCGTTCTGCGCTTGCATGTTTGACGGGGAGATGGCCACCAACCTGTACCATGTGATAGAGGGCATTCCCGTGGCCCCTGTTGTAATAGGGGACCCTGCCTACCTGCTCAGCCCGTGGCTCATGAGGGCCTACCCAGTGGCGTGCAACCCTGACTGCTGCCTGTTCAACGAGCGCCTGTCGTCAGCACGCAGCGTGGTGGAGGACCTTTGGCCAGCTGAAGATCCGCTGGCGCCTGTTGATGAACAGGAGCCAATTTGACCTTGACCACACCCCCAACCTTGTCCTGGCAGCATGCATCCTGAACAACATATGCGAGACTGGAGGCGCCGCCCTGGACAACCCACCAGCTGTATAGAGGGCAGGCCCTGTGCCCGTGTACCAACATGCCAAGAATGGGGCATTCCGGCAGATCTCCGAGGAGAACAGAGACACCCTCTGCCGCTGCATCATTGCCCAGGCGTCAGACGACGGGCCTGTGCCCGACTCACACCCCGGTAAAGCTGGATGTTACCCTTAGGAGCTAACCATGCCTCTGTGCCTTGTGTGGGCAAGGGGGTCCTGGGACCAGGTCCAGTGGGTTGCCTGGGTGCGAGCGCCATCCCTCGCTGACAGCCGTGGTGTTCCATTGCTGCGCACCACCCTGCATGCCACCACTTGCCAGCCTGCCTGTGCAGGGTAACCGTGCACTCCATTGCACGCACCAGTGCTGGCTGCGACCTCGATGAGTGCCCCCCCAGCCCCATCGGCTGGCCCTGCGTTGTACCAGACCCTCACCCTGCTGGTGCCCCCCTGCCAGCCCCCCCTCCCGCCCACTGGTCCCGGAGCAGAGGAAGCGATACGGAGGTACATGTGCAGAGATTTTTATTTGAAGGGGAACTGTACAATGGGATGGGGGTCTCTATTTTCAGGGGCGTCCTCACCCCCACTTGGCTGCACCACCGGGGCTCGCAGCCCAGCGGGACTTTGCTGTCACCAAGCGCAGCGAATGGCAACTGGATGGGCCGGGCTCCCTGTCACCCACTGGCTGATCCATACCAGCCTCTGCTGCAGGTCTCTGCGAGGAATAACAAGCATGGGGTTAGCATTCCACATGTGCACTTGGCTCTGTCCCACGCCAGTGCCTAGCCCACTGGGGGTCCCGTGAGTGGCCTATGGGCCCCCTCATCTCCTCCCGGCCCCCGATGGGGTAGCGCCCCCTACCTTCAGAGCAGGGGTGCAGCGGCTTTACCTGAGGTGGTGGGGCAGCAGGCACAGATGGATGGTCATCCTGGGGTGCCGGGTCATTGGGTGGAGGCATCGGTTCCCAGTGGAGGGTTCGGGGTTGCAGCTGGGGGGGTACTGGGAGGGGAGGTTACATAGGAGGAGGTGGACAAGGAGGTGGACGAGGTACTGGGAGGGGTGCGGTCTGGAAGGGTGGCCCCACAGGCAGGTCGTGTGGACCTATGTGGGGGAGGGGAACCCTTTGGGCAAGGCCCAGGAAGGGATGTTGCTGGGGGAACCAGGGTTGGTTGAAGTGCAGGAGAGGGGGCACCTGCACCAGTGGGTGGCCGCCGTGGTGCATGTCGGCTGCCATCCCTCCATCCGCATCCTGGCGGCCGCTGTCAAACTAAAAATCCTGCCGCAGGGCCAACACCGCCTCCCCCATGTGGTCCATGACCCTCGCGGCCTGACCCTCCAGCCTGGCAGAGGCGGGCACTGCCTCCGCCCTGTCACACCGCTGTTCACGGTGGAGGGCAACAGCCTGGCACCTGTCCCAGGGGTGCTCGGTGTGGGACCACGTCATCATAGCTGCCACAATCTCCCGGTCCCTTTCCCCCTCCCCTCTTAGGAGTTCCCTGGTGAGTGCGAGCTCCTGGGAGCGCACTTTGGCTAACCTTCTAGATTCCTCGAGCAGCTCCCAGCCTAGGTACTCCCTCCATGGCTGGTTCCTTGGCCGCATCTCCCGGTTCCTCTCCACGCTGCCGGCAGCTGCACCCCTTGCAAGAACGAGTTGCTGTCGTGTGAAGGAGAGGTTGCATCTCGTGTTAGTAAGCCTGGCCGGTGCACCTCACTGCCCCTACTGCGGTTCCAGGGGTGTCACAGAGGGCGGCCGCCCGGTGTACTCGGTGCTCCATCATGTTGCTCCCATGTGCCCACCCCCACCCCGCCATCGTGTGGGGTCCCCCACTGGCTGGGGCTCACTTCCGGTAGGACCAGTGACTGTTCTGTGTTTCGTGGGACCAACTGTGGGGCCCACCACCACTCCCATTTGCCCCCCCCACCCTGACCCCTGTAGGGCACGGGCAGGTGGGGGTGCGGGTTCCCACAGTGTTAGTGGCGTACTGGGGCATCCTCTCCAGCCTTGCATCCCTGCACCTCCTGTGCTGCCAGCACCCTGCAGCTGTGCACCCCCTGCGTCCTGGACCATCTGTCTCCCCCACTGGCCTCCCACCTGTGTCCCTTTCCCTAGGCGTGTGTTCCCCGGCACCCCAGTGGGATCCTGCCCGGTCTTCCCCCCCAAACCATGACCATGCAGCCGCACTGGTGTTAGGCCCCTGGGGGCAGTGTGCCCCTCCAGTGGGGTGCCCCGTGGTGTGGCTTGGTGGTCCCGGTTCTGGTGTGGGGCGTGCAGCCCCGGGGGCCTCCCTCCCCACCCTGTATGGCTGCCCACCTCCACGCCGTGCCCCCCTGTAGCCTCCTTGGATGATTTGGCCTACCATAGTGGTGCGCCTCACCCGGTAGCGGGGGCACAGATGGCCCCTCCTCGTCCACCTCCTCCTCCGTGACCTCCACCTCATGCACCTCCAGGCAACCTTTAGCTATAATGGAACAGAGACCCGTTACTGTTTACCAGCACCCAGGCCCTGGCTCCGGTCACTGTGACTGCCCAGGGCCTCCTCTACTCCGGGCCCGCTGGGCCGGTCGTACCTGGATCCTGTTCCTCTGCCTCTGGAGGGCCTTCCTGGGTCTCCGCTTGCTCCACGCGTGCCCCCCTTCCCCGTGTCCAGGCAGCCTGTGGGTATTGTGGGTGTACGTGGAAGGTGGTGTTACTGTGGTTGGATCCCCTGGGTGCCTTCACTCCCTGTGGGACGGGGCCCTGACCTCCCTCTTCCTGACTGGTCTCGCCAGGGGCAGCAGCCACCCTGCTCTGGGGGTTCTGAGGTGGCCCTCCACCTGCCCCTGGCGATGGCGCTACCATGTGTGCGGGAGGCCACAATGTCCCCGTCCATGCAGAGGAACATGTCCAGCTCCTCTTGGAACTTGGCTGTGCACATGGCATGGCTGGATTTGAGATTGTTGTCCTTGATATGTTCATATCTGGATCTCAAGTCCTTTGTCTGCTGCATGAACTGGGTGATGTCCCTATTGTACCCCTGCTGCTGCATCTCCTGGACAATGACTTCATAGACCTGTTTGGTCTTGTAGCTGTGCACCAGGTCGTACTGGAGCCTTTTGGACCCCCACATGCGTATGAAGTCCCTAGTCTCCTGCTTGGACCAGGGCTCCCCCTTTTGTGACCTGTGTATGGGGGGCCCTCCAGCTTGGCAGCATGGGACCTTCCCAGTGGATGTGATAGCTGTGGTGGTGGTCATCTCCTGTAGGGGGTACTGCATGGGGGTTACTCTCCATCCTGCTGCCCCCCTCCATGCCCCCATGGGACCTCCCCTTCCCTCTCCCCCCTGGGGTGACCTTCTGCTTACCTGACTGTCATGGGGGGGGGCTCCTCGCCCGTCTCCCCAGTGGTGTGGTACTCTGTTGTCTAGGTGGTCTTCTAGAGGGATGGGAACAAGGGTTCGGTCGCTGCCGCCTGCCTTGTGTTCCCTCAGCCATGGTGCTGGGACTGGGAGTCAGCCCTCCCTTCCCTGGTTGGTCGGGGTCCCCTTACTCTCATCTCACTGTTGTTGTTGCTCTTCTGGCCGTGCCCTGTGACTGTGGTGGCCTGGGATTCAGCGGGCGGTGCCACGGCTGCTGTGTGCCCTCAGCCCTGTGCTGGGAGACATGTGCTGTGGTTAGCCGTGCTGCATCCCCCCCCTCTGGACCGAGTCCCGCCCCCCCTGGACCGGGTGCCCAGCCCCCATGCTCACCTGGCCTCGTCCCATCGGTGACATGGCGCTGTCTCCCTTTGTCTTGTCTAGGGCTTGCCTCCCGGACATCGTGAGAGCCGGTGCACGCATGTCATGTGTCTGCCCTCCTTTGCAGGCTTCTGACCGGATGTCCGGTGTCACCCCCGGTGGGCGCATCTGTGTGGGGGCAGGTGCGTGACCCCTTGCGTCTGCGCACCGCGCTCCCGCCAGTCCCGTCCCCGTGGGTGTGGGTGTTTTGGTTTTTACATGGACGTTCGGTTGTTGGACACCCATCTCCACCCACGGGGCATGCTGTCTCCCTTCTGGCTTCTCTGTGGGTGTTGGTGGGTGCGCACCCACCCACTCGTGAACTTTTACACGGACGTTCTCCCACCCATCCGATGGGTGTTTGTGGGTGGATGGCGTCTGTGTAAAAGAGGCCAATATTCCAGATGCGGTCACACCATCGATTTGTATAGCGGCGTTATGTCATCCTCAGTTTTATTGTCTTTCCCTTTGAGAATAACTCCTAACTTTCTGTTTGCTTTTTTGACTGCTGGTTGGGTTGTCCTGGGGGAGCATAGAGAGTGGGGTTTGGGGAGCGGGAGTCCATGAGGCTGGGTGAGGGCACGGGGATCCCTGGTCCGGTCCGGGTGGGGCTGGCTAGGCTGGAGACTGCAGGGTGGAGGTGCCAGTGGCCCCTGCAGATGGAGGGATCACTACAGGCTCCCTGTGCAGGTGGTCAGGCTGAAGCAGGGGAGTAGCAGGATCCAAGTCATATATTAATGTGAAAAGTTTGAGGTTCGGATTGGGATCCCCAAATGCCTGATTTTGGGGGGGGGCATTATCAGGTTCACTCGAAACCTGAGCACACCGCCCTAGATTTCACAAGAACATTCAGTACATGGGGTTGTACCACAACCCACTCTAAATAAGCCCTTAGATTTCATATTCAATGTTAGCGAGAATTTTTTAGTCATAAATTATTTAGGCAATGGTCCATGGAGTCAATGACAAAGACAGCTTGTAGAGTCCCCATTACTGGGAGTATTTTAACAACAGGTTGAATAGATAAAAATCTGCCAAGGATGTTATAGGTATATGGAAGCTTGACTCAATGTGTGGGGATGAGCTAGCTGGTCTTTTAAGGTGCCTTCCAGCCCTACAACTCTAGGATTCTGTAGTGACAGTAAAGATTGAAATGAACTTTTAGAAGGGGCAGGTTAGTTATGCTGGCTGCCATTCTCTAGATTAATTACATCTGGTTTACCCATCTCCCTCCGTGCTTCCAAGCAACAGTTAACCAAACACACCTACAGACAAAGTACATTTCAAATTCCATGTACACCACACAGAAAACAGATGAAATTCTGAGCCACGACTCTCAAATTAGCTTCTCTTCCAGGAATATTACTATTCCAGAGGAAGAATGAAGCGGGAAGAATTTGGCATCTGGGGTGAAAGCCTGCTCAAGCTCATCCGAGCCAAACCGCAACGCAAGATATATTGGGAACCTACAAAAGGGACACAAATTATGCAATTGCTGTTGGTACAGTTGCTTCTGTTTTTTGCATGAGCCACCATGAGTCAGTGTGTTACCCAGGTGATGTGTGAAAACAGACATACAATTGGCAGCTGCAGAGTAGGAAGGATGGGAGTGGGGAAGGGAATTTACAGTACAACACAATATTCAGGGTAATTTGGATCCAGAGTCTTCAGGCTATTTTCTTTGTTCCAAAGCCATCTTTGCTTTGATTCCATTTGCCTAGCCCAACTCTGCATTTTTAAAAGGTTTGTGTTAACCTGCTTGACTCCGTCCTCCCATAACCACAGTCTGCTGTACTCTATAATCAAGCACAGGAAGATCAGTAGTCCAGGTGAGACCAGGTCATTGTGCAGCACATCACAGATCTAGACAAAACGCTGGGAAACCAGGTTCTTAAGCTTACTGTCCCATTGACATACATAGGATGTTGACATATGGGAAGGGAGGCAACTGATCTTGTGTTCAATCTATGGAATTCCCATGCCACTGCCACCCCCATGGGCAGTACTGGGCGTCCTTCAAACAGGCAGTCTTCTGCCTGCGGTTCATGGACCTGCACCACAGATGCTTCTTCCCTGGCTGTGACCACCCCCCTTCCATCGGAGCTCACACTACGGCACCCCTCTCAGCTGACAGCTGTCTGGGAGGGGGGAGTGAAGATCACACCCCTGAGAGCCTCTGGGAATGTCTGTGTTCCCCTCTCCCAGCTGGCTGTCAGCTGAGAGGGGCGTGCTAGCTGCACCTCTATGGTGCTGGTGGACCCAGGGCTATTGGAGACCCTAACACATGAGAGCTGGATCCATGGTTGTCTATAGCCCCGGTTTGGGCTGAGTTAACCTGTAATGCATTCTCCCCCTTCCCGGGGATGACGCTGTGTGGCACTGCCCTGGGATAAACATCTGGCAGCTATCGTTCAGACAGGCAGGTAAATCCAGGGCAAAGGGGGACCAACATCTTGTCTGTTAACACCCATTCCATAGTCATCATTACTTGTAGCCCTTGGTCAGTCATGATGCTCAGGTCCCATTGAAATTGAAGGGTATTGCACATACACAGCTGAGCGTGGAAATTGGTCCTGTTTGTTAGATGGGTTGGGGCTTCACCATTAGCTGTTGTTTCCTTAGGAGCTGCAACATTTGCTGCATGGAGCAAGGGGCCTCTGTTGAGCCCAAGTCCTGGACTCTAGATGGCCCCTCTGTAAGCAGCCTGAGCATCGCTAGGAAGCTTTCAGAGTGGGTGGAGGAGAGAGTGGGGCCGGCGAACGCACACTGAAAGTTTTCTAGCAGTGCTCAGGCTGCTCGCAAAGGGCCCCACCAAGAAGAAAGCTTTCTTAGTGGGCAGGGGTTAAATGCTGGCCCTGTCACTTCTGAAAACTTAATTCCTGGTGGGGTTGCTGAAACTTCGGGGGAGGGGGGGCAGGGGCTCACTGGGAGCCAGGATGGCACCACAGCTTTTGTGGGGGAAGACTGAGACTGGCCATGAGCCTTGGGAGGGCTGCCACTTAGGGAGACACTGCCCCTTGCCCTTACAGGGGCCCATAGTTAGGACATGAGCCTGGGCCTCCCACCACCTTGCTACACCACTGACTCTACATATATTTCAATTTTTCTCCTACCCAATCCCCCAAGGCTCAGGATGGCTAAAAACATAAAAAGAAGATAGAACACAGAATAAATTCTGTAAAACACATAATACCACTCCAACCACTCTCCAGGATCTATCCCTGCCTGTTAAATGCCTGGCCAAACAAACTGGTCTTATACTACTTCCAGAAGATGCTCAAACCAGGGCTTAGGCAAACCTTGCGAAGCGGGGAGTTCCAGAGCTGTGGAGCAGCCACAGAGATTGCCTCTCTGCGTGCCCATGCCATATGAACCTGGACCAACAATGGAACTTGCAGAAGGGCACTCTCGACTGATCTTAGTGGCTGCAGAGGTACATAAGGAAGAAAAGCAGTCTTTTAGATATGTAGGTCCCAGGCCATTTAGGATACGCATCCTCTATTGTTTTTCCTACTCTTCAGCAGGTGGGCCCATATGCATATGTACACACTGCTAAGCAATGACTGCATAGGCAAGAAAGGGATAGTTTTCAGTCCTATTAAGCTAACTTGATTTTGAGCGGAGAGACTGTGTTGGGGGCTGGTGACATCCCTCCTGAGGCAGGGAATTTATTTATTTATTTATCTATTTATTCACATTTATACCCTGCCCCTCCGCTATATAGGGCTATATAGACTCTTCGTTGGGCACAACAAGGCCAAATCAAAATCTGACAGCAGGCAGACCCGGAGGCTGGGTCTAGCCGAGAAGCCAGGAGTCCATCGTATTGCATAGACCATTTCCTGATGGAGCTTTATATGGCCAGGAGTAGCCCATGAGAAGTGAGGGAGGAGGAGCCCATGGGGCATAACCAGATTGCCTAGGAAAGCCAAAGCCTTTCAGGAGCAGCAGGACCAGGCAGGCACCAGGACCTGGGTTGCCAAGTGATCAAGGCATCAGCTTTAAATGCCTGTGGCCCCAGATTCAGGCCCTGCTATGCTGATGTATACTCACATTAGCAAACTGTGACTCCTTTGCTGCAAGGCGGGGGGGGAGGGGGGGCGAGGTTCCTGTATCAGCCAGCTGCTCTCCTGCCCACCTCCAAGCGCCTGGGTCCATAGGGCGCAGCACCCCATCCTCAGTCACGTTTCCCCAAGAGGGCGGTTGCAGCTGCATAATTCAACCACCCCCCAGCCCAAATCCCCACTTCCCTTTCCCATTAGCTACCCAAAGAACACCACACAAATTGTCTCAGTAATTTATAAGTGTTAGGATTTAGGGAATTAGCTCTCTTTGGATCGGGGGACCCACACACCCTGGTTTGCACATATGAGACATTCACATAGAAGGGATCTTAAATCATAGTTATAGATTTATTTAGTTGTTCACACATTTATAAAACCCAGTCTGTAATGATCCAGCAGCAGTTACCTAGCTATACAATATCCCACACCCAAAGTCAGTCTTACATGTCTTGAAAGCTCAAAACGGTGGATGTCATCTGTTAGGAGCAGGAGATAGGGTTGTAGGACCCCCTATGGAGGGGTCCCGGAAAGGGTCAACAGCCCACGAACACCAAGTTAGATGCCAAGCGCTGAGACAACGTTCTGGTCTCTGCTTCAGTCTTTTATAGTGTTTTGGGGAGAAGATGTTCTTCAGTATGCATATTCCAGGGTGCTTGATTGTGCAATGTGCTTGCTGGTATTCATCTTACAGAGTCTGGCTGTCATCTCCCTTTCCCATCCATCTGGAGCCTGGGTGCTAATGGTCACATTCCCAGTTTGTTTGTTAGTCAGGGTGGGCACTTGATAACAGGACATCTTTTTCCCTCCCTTCAGGCAGGGAGTAGATATGCCTTTATCATCTGTGCTGGTGCAAAAAGGGTGATGGCCGCTTGAATGGCTTCTGCTTGTCAGTTGGCAACTCCCTGAGCAGAAACATCTCCTCCTTCCCCTCCAGGCGTGAAGGAGATATTCTTCAGGGGTGTTCAAGCACCCTCTCATCAAGCCCCTTTGTTTTAGTCTTTGTCAGTGCTTTGTTCCAGGCTGGGTGCGGTTGGTCAGCAATATGATGTAAATCACTGGTCTTGCAAGACATGATGATGTGGTTGGGAGTTTGTGAAAGTCATGTGAGATTATTTCCCACACATAGCCTACCTGGCTATTTCTAGAGATCCTGCCTACTGGATCAGTACAGATAATTCAGAGCTTTGGTACAATAGTTACATGCATTTTCAAATATGGTCATTGGTTCCAGTATATTAATTCTCATAGTATATTACATACAATTAAATCGCAACATAAGAACATTATCAAAGGGGCCTTGGGGTGAAGGCCCCTTGAGGGAACTCTGTCATTTAGAAAGTATTTACTGGAACCAGCTTCAGAATTTAATTTTTTAAAAAAAAAAAAAAGTAAAATGAACTCCAATTTCAATATCTTTAATGCATTACAGCAGCTATCCCTCAGCCAGCGTATGCACCTTCATGAATATTTGTAGCCCACATTACGCTATGCAACCAGCAGTGGATTGTTAATGGTAGCTCATCTCCATCTGGTCCAAGTTCAGCCAGGCCTGCCCCACCCCAACTCCACCCTCATGGATGTCTGTCATTGCACAGCCATGGTCACAGTGGCAGCAGCTTTCCACCAGCTGGGCCTGCCCCTCTCCGCCTTCACGGACATTCCTAACCCACATTATGTTCACCATGTAGTCTTGCCGAGTTGCCTCCTGCTGGGATTAGTCCAGCCACAGCTGCATCCCTCCACCTTGGTGAACATGACCGACCTAGCATCTGCCATGGTGTGGGCGAGAAAAAGTGCACATTCCCCTGGAGGGTTGGCAGCCAATGCAGACCACCCCCTTCTGCAGCGAGCTGAGAAGCAGCAGGAAATAGTATTTAGAACATGGTGCTCGAATTGTATATCCCAAAAAACTGGATATTGCAAAGCATCATGGTGATTTGAAGCAGCTAGAGTGGGCCTGTAAAGTCCCATCACAAATGTTTACATCTCCATGGTTCCTTGCATTACCATGGACCGAAAATGTACTGGTTCACTTTCTAGATGTAACAGCAGCTACATGGCAGTGAGAGAAATGGATTTGTGGAACATGTGTTCACTGCAGTTCAGACTTGCATTTTTTCCATAGAGGAGCAAGTGTTTGCACAGACAGACATAACAGAAGATGTGTGTTAAAAACTGAAAGTGAATGGCTAGTGTTACATCTGATAACACCCAATTTAACTCCTCAAAGGTTGTTAGGACTATAAGATTTGACATACTCCTGGATGGGCTTAAAGGAGGGTCTGGGTTGCGTCCTTTAGCACAATTGCATCCTTTTTGACCAGTTCATATTATGAGTATATGAGGACGCATTGCTGCCTAAGGGTGGCCCAGCAAGGTATTCAAATAATTAATAACAAATAAGTAGTAGTAATAATAACTAATAGAGTTCTATGCTTTGCATTTTTGAAGTGTTGTGTAGGCCTGGCTTTCTGCCCTAACAACTTCCTATGCATGTCAACCCTCACGTCTAAAACCTCTCTTTCCTGTTTCTTCACACAACAGTTGCCATAACCTGACATTACTGTAACAGTGCACATGTGGTTGCTATAGAAATGTCTGTAATGCTGGAGAAAAGGGGACTCCGCTGCATGTCAAGGCAAAGGAAAGGAACATGTTAAAGCCTGGGAAATGCTTCTTTTGCAAACAAGTATTCAGGAAGAAAAATTTAGAGAGGTAACTTGTAACAAATGCACTTCCCAATGGAGGTTACAAAGAACCCAGCCTTTTCAAAGCTATCAATGGAACGGATCCCCTCAATTTACAACTGCCAGGCTTTCATCTATAGCTTTGGTACTTGCATAATCCACATCCAGTGCATTTAGCCAGGGACATAATTAGTTCGTCTGGGGGAGCAACCCCCAATCTCAGCTCTTGATTTGCTCTCTCCCCCCAACCCCAACTGTTTCCTATACTGCTTTCCTGAATTCTGGAGGAGGCAAAGTGTAACTTGCATGCTCTGTTCCCCCTTCCTATTTCCCTATATGTTTCTGGCAGCATCAGACTCCCGGTTGCTGCTTGTGTCATGTGATGCCTCATGGAGCGAGGAGTACAGCTGGGCCAGGTGGCTGTCTAGTTTCACTCAGTTCCCCTTACACGTGAGTTGAGCCGCTGGCTGCTGCATGCTACTCCCAGCCCCTCACTCTTGCAGGGGAAGATATAAGCTCCCAGCAGCCTTCTGGCTTCCTCCCTACCCTTCTCCCACAAGAATCTTCCTTACTTAATACCCCTACACAGGTCCATCGAGTCAAATTTGGGGGACCCATACATCCTGGTAGCCCCTGTCATGAGTTTTGAAATCAAAGTCTGGAAATCATACTCATACTGGTACCTTAAACATATGTTACTTGCAATTATTATTTTAATGTATATTATTCTTGTAGTTTTGGGGGGCCCTGGTACAACTACATACCCATTCTTCCTTTTCATCAGGTTGCCCCTGCCTTTAACCGAATGTGTTCAATCAGTGAAATTCTGCAGACCTTGCAGCGTGTTTGGGAGTCAAGGCTTCACAGACACAGATATGCAGTTAAGCAGTCAGCAGCCCCTTCCATACAGAGCAACAACTCTTCAGTCCCTGGTGCATGAGTGTGTTTGAGGAGTTTGTGTGCTCTAGCTCCAACGTGTTCATAGGGCACTCAAGTATGCACACAAAACAACAGGAACTTGGACCCTGACTGAAGTCAGTGGGTCCAACCATGTGCTTAAAGTAGTTGCACATGTACTTTGCTGGATCAAGGCCTTGGTAACTGAACAATTGTGCTCAGTAACACAGGACTGGGTTCAACCTATGCTCAGCATCCTGCTTATCACTTGTTATTCTGTGTTTATACATAACTACTCCCTGTAGCAGGTTGTATAGGCTGTGTCCGATGGTGCTGCTCTATCTACAGACACAAAGTTAACTAAATGAAGATCAAAAAAGGAATTCAGAGGAAAGAGAATTCAAGGAGAAAAGGGAAGGCACCTGCTTTTGCATCTGAGAGTGTGTGTGTGAAGGGAACTATACAAGCAGAGGAAGCAAGGGAAATATCTACTTAACCTTGTGATGAGCAGGTGTGGCCTCCTGATACAGGGAATGGGGTGGACATTGAATCGCTCTGTTCCTCAGTTTGACATCTGTAAAAACTGAGATAATAGCATGCTCCTTTGCAGGGAATCTGTGACGCTAGATTCATTAGAAGCTACAGCATTAGAGGCAGATGCAGAGGTATGCATAGGCTCCTTTACAACTTAACTGTGCTTTCCTACACTTCCATAGGAATTTTGCCTGAGGCAGGAGTGGAGAATCAACCCCTAAAAGAGGAAGGCAATGGATACTAGATACAGACACATCACCCACAGGGAGGCAAACCCAGATGGCCACTGAAAACACAATTCTCCAAGTCACCTAGCTAGTTTTCTGTGGCATTGTGCAGCATGAATGAGTTAACTGGTTCTTAAGTGTGTAATCACCTGGTGGTTTGGCTATGGCGTGAGCTGATGCCATGAATAAAACTAAAATAAAAAGTGTAGCCATCAGCTAAGATGGATGTTCCCCATAGGAGAGCAGTGATGTGCCACTTCTGCAGCTGAGGAGGCAAACCACAAATGTACAGTTACTGATACAGCAGTGAGAGACAGATAAGCTGGTGTTTCAACTTTTGAGCAGGGCTAGCCTGAGGTGTTTTGCCACTCATCTTGTCTGCCTCTCCCTGCACTAAAAGCCCCAAACCGCTGCTGTTCCTCACCATACTAGGTCCTTCCCACACTGTAGGCCCAGCTTTAGATCAGCAGGGAGAAGACAACTTGAGAGCTGGGTTGCCACCTCTCATGGTTTTGATCCTGACCCTCCCACAGGCCAAAATGGGGGTGTCAGGGTCAAAACTGCAAGAGGAGGCAACTCTACTTGAGAGTGTGGGGTGGTCCTGTGTTCTGGAGGCCGGACAGCATGTCCCGCTTGTGGGTAGAGATGGGGAAGAACAAGTGGCAGGCACTAGCTCTTTANACTGTGGAGGGGGCAGGGCTGCATTTGTTGTTGGAGGGAGGCCCCTGAGTGGGGCTCCCCTTACGCTGTCTTGCGGTGCTTGTGACTGGTGCCGGTTCCCCCCGCATCGGCGGTACAGCGTGACAATTCGTTGTTGAGAAAATTTATATTTATGTTTTGTTTGTTAGAGTCATGTTGAATGCTTGTACTCAAAGTGATGATGATGATACTGCAGATTAAAAACCTAAATATTGAGGTATTTAATCTGTGGTATTAAAAGAATGCACGAGCAGAGAACACGCAAGAAGTCTCGTCTAAAAGCCAATTTGAAAAGTCACATGATGGTGTGTGTTGCTCGTCTAAAAGCGGCAAAACACAAGATAAGGAGAGTCCCTATATGAAAGAACTTGCAGACACCTGGAAGGCATCTTAACACAATGCTCATTTCAGACTGTGCCATGATTAAGGTTGTGTTCAAAAATCACAAGTGAGGACCTACAAATCATAAGATTTGCTTAAAATAAGCAGGGTTGGGGTTTTTTTTGGTTTTTTTTAAATGATTGACAGATTGCAGCCACATTGTCAAGTTTTTCTTCTCAAAAGTGAAAGCAGGGATTGGATATAGTAATTTTGTAACCTATCGCTAAAGTCTGCCACTGTACCTGAGGACTGGAGGGTGGGAAATGTAACACCGATATTTTAAAAGGGATCCAAAGGTGATCCTGGAAACTACAGACAGTAAGCTTGACGGGCAAAATGGTGGAAACTATCCTTTAAGAACAGAATTGCTGGGTATGTTGATAAACATGGCTTAACGGGGAAGAGTCAACATGGATTTAGCAAAGGTAAGTCGTGCCTCACTAATCTGTTGAAATTCTTTGAGGATGTAAATAAGCATGTGGACAAGGGAGACCCGGTAGATATAGTGTACCTGGATTTTCAGAAAGCATTTGATAAGGTCCTACATAAAGACTCTTGAGAAAATTGAAAAAGTCATAGGATAGGAGGTGGTATCTTACTATGGATTGGTAACTTGTTAAAGGATAGGAAGCAAAGAGTAGGATTGAAAGGTCAGTTTTCACAATGGAGAGATGTAAAAAGTGGTGTGCCTGAGGGATCTGTATTGGGACTGGTGCTGCTTAATGTATTCATTCATGATCTGGAAAAGGGTGTTAAGAGTGAGGTGATCAAACTTGCAGATGACACCAAATTATTCAAGGTAGTTAAAACATGAGCAGACTGTGAAGAACTGCAACAGAATCTTACGAGACTGGATGCCTGGGCATCTAAATGGCAAATGAGATTTAATGTGGACAAGTGCAAAGTGATGCACATAGGGAAAAACAATCCAAACTATGAGTACACAATGCTGGGTACTAAGCTAGAGGCTTGACGAGCTTGGTCTCGTCAGCTTAGAGAAGAGAAGACTGAGAGGGGAAATGATACAGGGTTATAAAATCTTGAGTGGTGTGGAATGTGTAGATAGGGAATGGTTATTTACCCTCTCAAATAGTACTAGGACGCACGCACGCACGCACGCACGCACGCACGCACGCACGCACGCACACCCCCGTTCTATAAAGCTCTATGAATCTCTGGTGTCTATTCTATGGACTTCTATGGAATGGAGGTGTCTAATGGAGCTTTGGTCTATTGAGTTCTATGGATCTGGGGTGTATGTTCCATGAAGTTCTGTGAAGCTATGGTGCCAATTTCATAGTGTTCTATGAAGCTATGAGGTGCAGTCCTCCCATTATAGTCAATGGGAGCTGAGCCTCTGACTTAAATGATGGAAGATGTGCCTTTGGTGGCTTGTTCTGCAGAGTTGTAGTGTGTGTTCAGTAGCATTCTTTGGAGCTATGACATTTTGGGCTATGGGCTTCTGCGCTTGGTCTGTGGAGTTATGGCATTCTATCCACCTTACATCCCCATGCCACTAGCTTTTTTCATTGGCCCTGACTGAATTTCAGGCAAGTGGCTATTTCAAATTTGCATAAACACATGAACACTTATGCAAATTAATGTCCAGTTTTTGTCTCTGGGAGGAAGGTGGGAAAGTAGCCAGAGCAAAAGCGCAGTGGCTGGTAGTGGTAGTGTCAGCACTTGTGGCTAGGTGTATATGCGTGATCATCTCAATTTTTATTGATATGCTTTCCCTATAAAATATTTTAATTTATATTTAAAACAAAAAATATATTTTTAAGTTATATATTGTTAACAC
This sequence comes from Sphenodon punctatus, assembly GCA_003113815.1. Taxonomy (NCBI): domain Eukaryota; kingdom Metazoa; phylum Chordata; class Lepidosauria; order Sphenodontia; family Sphenodontidae; genus Sphenodon; species Sphenodon punctatus. The sequence continues at coordinate 725,141 of QEPC01012163.1, read as the reverse complement.
TTTTTAAATTGGTAGCAGATTAGAAGCAGTCTTGACTGCCTTTTCCTTAAGTGTATCAAACTGGCAGAGCCTCTGAACTCCTACTTCAAAAATCCACATCAAAAGACACAAATACAAAAGAAAGTAAATGCAAATATTAAAATCACAAATGCAAATACAGATGCAAATAATTGACCTTGTACGCAGCCCTAGTGAAATCCTTACCAATTCAAGCGCTCCTTGATGGTCCCTCATGGGGTGGGCCATTGAAATTCAGGGAAACCAGTGGCGGTATGAATGAATGCATTAGTACAGACCAAGGAAATACAGGGTATTCCTAGATGTAATGAAAATCCATTGCATGTTGAAATTGCTGATGTCATCTCAATCCTGTAGCTGTTCCTACAGATGTCCTGTAGCCATTGCTTGTTCCACTGGCTACCCAAGAATCTCCTCCCACCTTTGTCTGGATGACACCATGTGTTGATGGGAGTGGAATGGAAGTGGAGCAGTGCACTTATCTATACATAACATGCAAGGGGTGGCTACTTGTGTATGCACTTGAGATTTGTCTGATCCTAGACCGCTTTTAGATGAGCAGGTCGCCGTTGCGTGACATTTCAAAATCCCGCAATGTGGGATTACATGAGATGGCCGGTGGGGATCATGTGCATAGAAGGTGGGCGCGCATTCTTTGCTGACCGTGAATTAAATACCTCGATTGTGAGATTTTGAAATATCACGTGAGCAGGTCGCGCGACAGCGACCCGCTCATCTAAAAGCGGCCCTAATCTGAGAAAGGCCTAGGGTGAAAACAGACATGACGCTAACCACCCTTGGTGGTCATTTATGCATGTTTCAGGGCTGCATAGGGCACCAATACAGCCCTGCAACATGCATAAATAACCACCAAGGGTGGTTAAAGAGTGGTTAGCATCATGTCTGTTTTC
>QEPC01012163.1:674301-687868 GCA_003113815.1 Sphenodon punctatus | reverse complement strand
GCTCCAACAGTCACTCACTCTCACTGCGATTGGGGATCAAGAGGGAGAAACAAGCTACAAACACACCTATTTATACTTAATGGTGAAGGCAGGACATGTCTCTCTGGGAAAGCCCTAGCCAATGAAATTGGGCATGTGGGTGTCGTCAACAGGGTCCTTGATCATGCCGCCGGGTCTCGTGATACCTTATATTCCAGGTGGCGGAAACATGATACAATGATCAGATAACCACAAAGATTCTACGATCGATGGAAAGGGGAGTTGGTGCCGCTTCTTATTGGAATCTGCAAAAGTTCCTTTTCCGTTCACCAGTTCCGATGCCGCAGCACCATTAGCGGTAAACCGCAGCTGCAGCCGTCAGAAAGCTGTCTCTGCCGAACTGTGCCGCGATGTGCGGAATAGGGGTTTCCGTGGGTAACAGCTGCCGTGGCAGCATGCCGCTACAGCCCTACTCCCGACTGGCCTTAAGCAGTTAGGACGGGGACGGGTCAAGTTCACAACAGGTGGCCCTAATCTTCCCAAGGACATCCCCTGCATCAGTGGGCAACACCCACTGGAACTGATCCCAAGAAACAGGATAGGACGGGGCTTCCATTACCTCTGGTTCTCTCACTGCAGTAAGCGCGGCACTGAAATCGTGATGAATTTGAGCAATTTTGTCCACAAAAAAGTTGACAAAAGTGTCAAAGCAGCACTGGAAAATTCCAGTTCCAGGTGAAGGGAGGCCGGACTGACCAGCCCCCTCACCCCCTGGAAAAGCTCAGCTGGACACAACTTTGTGGACACTATGAGAGCAGCAAAGAACCTCTTCTTTGCTGCCCACACAGCCACAGCATAGACTCGTAAACTAACTCTATGCTGCAATTGATCGGCTCCAGTATGAGAATGGTGCTGCCGCCGTCCCTCCTGCTTCATCAGCCGCAGGTCCTCCGTAAACCAGGGGGACCTGTGGTGGTGACATTCAGGAAGCAGACACCTAGGAGCCATTCAGTCGATAGCCTTTATCAGCAAGGTGTTCCAAAAAGCCATGAGGTCATCAAGCGAGCAGTCGTCAAAATCAGAGGGTAACTCCCCAAGAGCATTCTGGAACCTCTCCAGTTCCATAAGTCTCCGGAGGCGAACCAACCGAACTGATTCTGCACCTGTCTGGACATGCGCCAGGAAACTGGCCTGAAGGAGGTAATGATCCGTCCACAACAAGAGTAATACTGATACTTCCCCCACCAACAGACCCCACCCCCACCTCAAGGCCTCTGCAAAATATCAGGTCAAGGATATGTCCCCATCATGTGTCTACTACCTGGAACAGTCCCATGGTTGCCATGGCGGCCATGGAATCATGCTCTGCTTCCCCAAGGCTGGCATCTGTGTGGATATTGAAATCCCCCAGGACCACAGTCCTCGGGAATTGCAAGACTACCTCCCACACCAGCTCGGCTAGAGCATGCAGGGATGCTGCCGTATAGGTAGGTGCACTGTATATCAGCAGCAGCCCATATCTGTCTCCATCCAAACTGATTGCTAGATGGAGGCCCTCCATACCTGCCATGGTTTGCACTGGATACCACCTCACAGAGCAGGTCTCCCTAAAAATAACGGCTACATCGCATCCCTGTCCCTCTGACCGAGCCACCACCTGTTCAATAACCTTCCCTAAAGGTAGCACTCCTCTGCCCTTCTCCCCAATGAAATGGAAAAAGAGCTTTACCTTGAATTTCTAATCCTTGTCTGCTATGGTCAGCTCAGTGTATAAATTCATTTCTTGCTTCCATTGTTTCCATGCCTGTGCTAGGTTTTTATAGTAGAAATCCAACTTTTCAAGAGGTTTGAGGCTCTCCATGCTGTCTGCTCTCTCTGCTGTGAAGATGCTGCTTTATATCAAACCCTCCTCCTTGTGGGTCTCCGCAGGATAATTGCTGCCACCATGTTTCATGCACAAGGTGCTGTGCAATAAGAGAGGGACTCCATGCCAAGTACCACAAACAGGGTCTTTATTAGGAAAACTAATTACATGCTGCACTGAAGTTTGCATGCCAGAGAACTCTCTCACACTCTCAAGCATCTGATGCTCCCTCCAGCCAGTCCCCCCCCACCCCAACTCCAGTCCCAATCTGCAGGTTCCCCACAGGCTATTACATTGCTCAAGAGCATACACACAAGAATTTACCCCAGAAAAAGTGCACTTTACTCTAGGGTAATTTCAGGAGTGTGAGCATGATGTTTTTATTTCCCCCAGAGTTATTTGGCAGTTACCTCAAAGCGAATGATCCTGTTCTGGATTAGTGATGAGTCCCAAAATCAAGGGGTGGATACTGGATACAGACACCTTTGGCTGTATCCAAACTCAAGGCTTTACCCACGAGTAAGGTGAAACCAAGATTATAAGTTACCATATGGGGGTAGTCTCCTTGTGGTGTAAACCCTGAATGTCATCTCAGCCTCTGAAAAGTGAAAGCAAGACTATGCAAATATTGAACTGATGGACATGCTAAACTGAAAACTTGATGTGAATCTGACTTCTGAATTTGTATTGAAATTGTGAATTCACTACTTGATTTGAATATTCATTTTGGCTTTACACTTCATATCTGTCAGTTAGGTACTTCTGAAAGCTTCAGCTCAGTCCCTCCTCTTTCCAGGTCTTTGCTGGGCTTTGGCTCTGGTCAAGCCATCCGAACTGTCCTGTAGTGTTTCCGCACCCTCCCTGTAGTTTACCCAACCACCCCTCCCTCTCCTGCTCTAGCTTCTTCTATCACCAGCCCTGCTATTACTTACCCCTTCTGTTCCTCACCTTTTGTCTTTTTGTGCAGAGCCCCACAGACTGCAATTAGCCCAAGAAGACAGATTGCCTTCCGTGCGCCTCCTCACCAGTGAATAGATGGCATTCAGTGCTTACATCACAATTTGCACCCATTACAAAGCCTATCGCTGCCATGATAAAGGCAGATGAAAAGTATTAGGACTTAGGGTCAGATTCTCTGCTGGTGTTCTTGAAGCCTCTGGAGCAGTGCCAATTTAGACTGGCAGAGAATTTGGCCTTTTGTGCTCATGAGTAAATGGTCTCCATTTTCTTTAGTGGAGTGAATGAGGGACCTGGCCAGCAAGCCCCTTTCCAAGCAAGGGTGGCCAAAGCATTCTCTCCTGGCAATGCCATCTGGGTCACCAAATAATAATCTCTCTGTTGGCAACTTGCCAGTGGCTCCTGTTTTATTTTTCTCCCTTTTTGGATTGAGAATCAGGAAAGGGTTCCCTTCTGAATCACCAATTTTCCAAACCTTCTGGGGGAGACAGAAATAGACAGGCTTTTGTTTCTCACCCCACAGCTCTATCCTCACTCTAGCCTCACTTGGGCATAGCTCAAGTGGTAAAAGTGCATGCTTTGCATGTATAAGGTCCCAGGTTCAATTCCTAGCATCTCCACTTCAAGACCTCTAGTAGCATGCCTGAGGGAGGCCTCTGCTGGGGGCTTGGAGGGATCTCAGGTAGCATGCTGGGATGGCCTCTGCCGGGAACCCTGGAAGAGCTGGATTTGGACCTGAATTTGAAACCCCTGCTGCCATGTCAGGTTGTGACAATACTGGGCTAAGATCGACCATTGGTCTGACTCAGTTAGGCAGTTTAGTAAAAAAAAAAAAAAAAAAAAAAAAAGCAAGCATCTCTCATTGGCAGACAATCCTTTCTTTCACTGCAATGGATGGGGGCAAACTTGAGCAGGGTGCTGTCTCATGCACCCCAAACCTCGACCCTATTCTTATACAGTGTGTCAGGGCTATTGCCCCTCTCTTTGGACTGGCATTATTCTGCCACCGAAGAATCTGGAGCATTTTTCAAGCAGGCATGCATCACCACATGGGTCCCTGGCTCTCCTTGAGAGCTGCATCAAGCAGCCATGTCCTCCAAGCACCAGCCACATCTATGATGGTTTTCTGGCAGGGACAGCTGCCAGGCAGTGGAGAGGCATCATTTACTGGCACCTGAGGAAGCAGACTTGGGCTATTGTGTTCATTCTCCACAGTCGATGTTAGGGGAGGAGACTGGAAATCAGGAGAGAATGCCTTCACAAAAACCACTGGGTGAATCAATCCCCTCCCCCCCCCCCTTGAATGAGGAGTTCTGGAAGGAAGCCCAGTGAAGCACCGCCAATTATGTCTTCATCTTTGTCCCCTATTACAGAGTGTTTGCAAATGCTGAATTGATGTTCTTCAGCGAGAAACAGATCAGCACTACGATAATATAGCTGCAGCCATCCCCTGAGCCTTCATTAACTGTTGGAACTCTCAGCTGCTTTGGGTGGGGGTGGGAAAGGCCGCATAGAGTGATAGGATAGAATAAAATAGCAGTAGGCATATTTGTGTTTGCTCTTCACATGACAAGAGCCATGTGGGAAACCACCTAGACACAGTAGGATCCCAGTTACAGTGATTATCAAACAGAAGCCACAGACAAGGCCTAATTGTGCATATACTGCAGCAAACAGGGAGCCCACTAGGATTGACACCTGCCCCAAAGAAGAAACCAGGAATTGCTAGTTTAGATGTGGCAATTTATGAAAATGCATTCAGATTTTAAAAAGCTCACTGGCTAACATTGATGGGGACCTGGGGATGCAGGTAAAGGGTGTGGGGCATGACAAGCAAATTTGGTTTCTCTCTATGCAGCACACCCCATCCTGGTCTGCACTGCATAAGGAAGGGCGTTTTTCATCAAGCGCTGTTTCTCGCAGACTGGAGGGTGGGGAGGGTCGATGTCCCCTGCCTGTTTGCAGAAGTAGGCCAGCACCAGTGAAAACAATGCACTCACATGTAGACAGAAATCTGGACTTATGAAACCCCAATATTGAGGTTTCATAAGTCTGGATCTCCTTCCATGCATGCATGTGCTGTTTTCAATGGTGCTGACCTCCGGAATTGGGTGGGTGGGTGGTCTAACCCCCTTCCTGTATGACTTTGTTTCTCCTGGACTCTGCAAGAAACAGCGCTCGTCTAAAAAGGCCCTAAGTTGCAATGCCCCCCTCCATTTCCTTCCAGTGACAGGGGACACAGTGGCTTGAACACTCTGTTTACTCAAACTGAAGCATGTGGCACTTAGCAAGACTTCAGTGGGTGCTAATCACCCATTGGTTTTTGCAGCTGCTCCCCCATCCCTTTTTATAGCTATGTCCTTGACTGCCTCACATCTCCTCTGCGCAGGGGCCTGCTCAACTCAGGCACAGGAGCTTCCTGCAGGTCACTGTTGCTGCCATCATCCTCCCTGCCCCACTGAAGCTGGAAGCCAGCAAATGTAGTGGAGTCAATGGGAAAGAAGGATCTGGCTGCAAGAGACCCCAGTCCTCTCTGGAGCTGGCTCCCCCACTTGGATACCTGAGAACATGGACAGCAATGCTACTTTTGGACTCTGATTTCTGGATGTTTGACATCCCAAACTGGACATCAGACATTCCCTGCTTGTCTGGGGAGAAACTGTGTGGGTGGCATTGCTGTTGTCCAGGGCAAAAGAGCCAGATGGGGCTGCTAGAGTTTTCCTTCTCTTTTTCTAAAATGCATGCATCCAAGGGTGTAGCTATAATAGGTGCAGGCAGTGCAGCTGCACCAGGGCCCAGGAGCCTGGTGGACCCATTTGGAATATATGCATAGACCAATGGGTGATTAGCACCCACTGAAGTCTTGCTAAGTGCTTCATGCTTAAGTTTGAACAGTGTGCTTAATAGGCTAATAAATTCTAATCATTTCACCTTGATTGAATTTGCAGGACAAAGGGGTTTAGGGCAGAGACAAAAGGGCCCCATCCCTTAGGTAGAGACTGATTTCCAAAAGTTTATTTCTCAGCACTCTGCTTAATTGTTGTGAAATCCCCCCCCCTTGACAGGGATTATCTAGGAATGAAAGAGTTTTGGTGCTAACTTGGTGATCTTCATATTCTTACCTGATGGATCGCCTCATCCCCCGGGCCCCAGAGCTGCCCCTGCAGTCATCTGGGAGCGCCCTCCTGGAGGTCCCGTGTTATCGGTAAGTCTGTACGGACAGAAGGGTGTTCTCGGCGACTGCACCATCACTCTGGAATGCTCTCCCGCGGAGATTTGCCTCAGCCCAGATCTTCTTGCTTTCCGGCGTAACTGTAAGACCTGGCTTTTCTGCGAGATGTTTGGCAGGGTGGGTAGGTTGGGTTAGTGGGGGTATGTTTCTTGCAGATCTGGGATATTATTGTGTATTTTATATATTTTGTATATTTCTTATGATGATTTTAAGGTATTGTTTTATATACGCTAATCAAGCTGCCCCAAGCCACCATAGGCGGGATATAAGTCCAAGGAAATAAATATTCCAAGACTGTAACAACTGCGACCAATGAAAGGGCTGGAGCTATTGTTTCTGAAATCTAAATGTAATTACACACCCTTGAATAAACAGCAATAAGGTTGCCTAAACCAAAAAGGCTGTGCTTCATTACCCACAAAATGGGCCATCAGCTGCTGGTAATTGATCATTCTTGAGTGGCTACTACTTAACTATTTAATTGATTTCCACAACACTTTCCCCTATTAGTAGCAGTGATTATAAAACACTCTGTTCAGCCACATGGGCTGCTGAGAGAGAAGGTGATTTACTAGGTCCCAAGCAAAAGAACATCAAATCTGGTACACTCTACAGGCTCTATACAGTGTTATTACTAATGGTATGAGCTCTCTTGAAGTGAATGAAATGTATCCCTGCACTACTCATGCTGCTGTCCATTCAGACAATTGTGCTGCCTGTGCACAAATAAGCAGGAGGACTGTAGCGTGCTTCCCACTTCCCTCCAAGGATACAGTCCCAACTACTGACTGGTGAATTCCCATTAACTTCAGTAGGACTGCTTGGAGTATAGGATTGCTACCTATGCAAATTTTTTAAGGAACACTTTAAAAAAATACATGTTGCAGGTCCTGCATTGGCACCTAATGCACCAATGCAGACCCTCCAACATGTATTTTTCATAAGTGTGTTCCTTAAAAATATGCATAGGTGGCAACCCTACTGGAGTACGTGGCTTGAATTTATTTATTTTTAAATTTTATGTTAGCAAATGAAAGCAAAAGGGTTGAGAGGCCAGGTGCCAAATGTTCCTTTGAGCGGCCCCCACCCCCTATTCCTTTTCCCTACCACCCTGTGTCAATGTGTGTTAACACATTTGTGCCCCCACCCCTGCAGCCACCATGCACAGGCCCTGTGAGGACCCCAGCAAATGAGCCAGCGTTTCCCTGGCTGTGGTCCACCCATGCCCCCCCTCCACCATAGAGTTGCGGTCTCTCTTGCAACTGTTCTAGACTGCAATTGTAACTCTATGGTGGTGAATGCAGCCCCCTTTCCCCGCCCCCCCATCAGACAAGAGGTGGCGCTGGGGCAGCATGTCCTGGTTTGGGCCAAGTTACCTCGCACAGCAAGCTTCGCCTTTCTGGGGATGATACAGTGTGGAACTGCTCCAGCACAAACCGAGAACAACATCTGGTGGCCACTTTTCACATGGGACAAAAGGGGGGGGGGAATGAGAGGCCCCATCTTGTTTTAACACCCAATGTCATTTTTTTCTCACTTGGGGGTGGGGGGGACTAGACATGCATATTATCTTTTTGAAAACCACTATATGTAAAAAACCCTATATTTGACAGAATTCAATACACCTGTGTTAAGATTTTATGTCTTGAAAATTGAAATTTAAAAAATTATTGAATTCGCTTGCAATGTACAGCACCTTCTGCACATGGAATCTTTGTTTCATGTTTTATCGACTAATGTAAACTTCAAATAAAAAGTTAAACAAAATGTTTACACTTAATGACACAAACTATATTCAGATTATTGCAAAAGTTATAAAATCATCTTTTTCCTAGCTTTCTTGGCAGCAAATTCAGATAGGAGATCATCAAAAGTAATTTCTCTCAGACGATCCTGTTCTGTAAGAGAACAGATAATGATGGCAATCTTGACTGCAACACTGTTGACCATAATTTTTTTAAATACAGGATCATTTGGAGAATGCTCTTTCTCCTTCATAATTTGAAATGGGCAGAGATAGATAAAGGCAGAAAGTTATAGTAGCATTTGGGAAAGCTTCAACCAGTTCCTTATTGTAAATGATTTTCAAAACACTTTGCACAGATCTATCACACTCATCTGTATTATCTAAGTGAATGAAATGTTTTTGTTCAGAGGAGGGAGAAATCTGAAGATCTTTTGGATAAGCTTTCACTAAAACTTCTGCATTCCTCTCCAGTCTATCCTGATTTCGGAAAGCCTGATCCAGTCTTGGCAGGAAACCAAATAAATTCCCAACTTCTGTGTAAGCAGAGGAGTGATTCTCTAGTTCATTTTGAAGATGATCTAAGAGCACATTCCCACATACAGCAAATCAGCACTTTTTTCTTTCCCCCACATATTTCCAAGTGTGAAAGGCTGTATGCGCTTCTTTGACCGTGCTTGCGCTTGTTTTTAAGCGCATTGGCAAGCGGCAAAAACCTACCTTTACAAGAGCACGTTTCTAAACACCCACAAAAATCCTCCTGTCAGAATGTCCTCCGCTCCTCAGTAGCATGAGCGCTCCGCTTCCGCTCGGCTCCTCTCCCGTCTATGGACCCGAGAGCCGGGGAAGCGGAGCGCTGTGTATCTGACATGATACTGACTAGCCTAGTCAATATCACGTCAGTTACACAGCTCCCTGCTTCCCGGCTCTGCTCCTCTCCAGGAGCTGGGCAAGCGAGGCGCTCATGATAATGACTTAAGCTAGTGTGGGAAGTGAATGTGAAAGGTGCATTATTTAAAATGGTTGGAATGTGCAAATTAAATGCTGTGTGAATAAATACAAGCACATTTTTAAATTGCCTGCATTTAGAAACACCAGCATTTTTCTGTACTTGGGAATGCGCTCTTGTGCTCTAAGATAATGTAAGTTTCCACCCTGAATTTGTCTCTGGCAGTTAGCTTGCAGTCACTTCATCCTTCTGAGAAAATTGATTTGTGTCTCTGTGCTGTTGATCTTTCATCTGAATAAGTGGTTTCCACTTGAGGAGTAATTTTCTTTGCCTCTTCAATTTAATCAAATTTGTTCCACATGTTATGGACAAAGGTGATGAGGGGAAAAAAATCAAATGTTTTCCGTCCACAACATCAAGACCTGTTTTTTGTAGGATTTATTGACACAGTCAAACCTGTGAAGGACTTTGTGCCAGAATTCTGCCATACAAGTGTTGTCAGCGTTTTTTAACCAAAGAGTTTGCTTCTAACTTAACTGCCAGTTTCTCTTTGGAATCCTTCCCAATCTTGATGAAGGCTTCCGAAATACAATCATAATAGAGAGCAATAGTTTGTGTGACATCATCTTTGCAGGACCATCTTGTTTGTGACAGGTTTTTCAGGGTGATCCATGGTGTTCTATTTGTTTTGGAATAGTGATCAAGGAAAAGTAAGGGTGCGCATAGTCAAATGTGTACCTTGGACTTTAGGAAAGCTAATTTTAATAAACTCAGAGAAATGGTAAGCAGGATCCCACCACTAGATAATCTAAAGGAGAAAGGGGTCCAAGATGCGTGGGAATTTCTGAAAAATGAGATACTGAAGGTACAATAACAAACAATTCCAATAAGAAAGAAAAATGGGAGATATCTAAAGAAACCAATGTGGCTGCACAAGGAGCTTTTTGATGAGCTAAGAATTAAAAAGGACACACATAAGAAATGGAGGGACAGATCGCCAAGGATGTGTACAGACGAGTAGCCCAAACTTGTAGGGACATAAGAACATAAGAAGTGCCTTACTGGGTCAGACCAACAGTCCATTGAGCCCAGCATCCTGTCTCTGACAGTAGCCAATCACAGGGGTCTGGGAGAAGCACCCAACAGGTCACCATGCTATCCATTCCCTGTGGGTCATCCCCAGGCTCCCGACAGTAAAGGGTTTTGTTCCCCAGTCCTATCTGGCTAATAGCTACTAATGGAACTATCTTCCAGAAACTAGTCCAAACCTCTTTTAAACTCAGCTATACTGCTGGCCTTGACCACCTCCTCTGGCAGTAAATTCCACAACCTAATTGTACGCTGAGTGAAAAAATACTTTCTTTTGTTTGTCAGGAAGGCTAAATCACAGCATGAGCTAAGGCTAACAAAGGATGCTAAAAGCAACAAAAAGGGATATTAGAAGTAAGAGGAAGAATAAGGAAATGGTAGGTCCACTGCTCAGTGAAGATGGTGAAATGTTAAAGTGGAGGTGGAATTGCTCAGGAATTGCTCAACTCCTATTTTGCCTCCATCTTCTCCCAACCCTGCCATTCTCCAAGCCCCAACACCCTTATGCCCTTCTCTTTGTACTCAACTTCCCGAATCCTTGCAATCAAGTACTTCTAACCCCCAGTCCCAGAAGTGACTTATCGCTTTGCCACACCACCATTCTCCAAGCTCCAACACCCTTATGCTCTTCTCTTTGCCTCAAGTTACCCTGATGGGGTAGGAGCCAGCATAAGTGGTGAGCTCCCTGGCAGTGCCACAGGCATGCACCAAAGGGCTGCACTAAAGAGCCCTTGGGTGTGGCCCTTGATGAGGTCCTGGGTGGTCTGGGGAAGTTCTGTTAGTTTTATGTCAGTTTGGAGTATATTGTGTGGCAGTTATTTGGGAGGCTTTGTTTAGTATTGGAGGGTTTTATGGTGGGGTTGGATGTTGGGGTTTTATTAAGTTTGGGGGGAGCCCTCGGCATGCATGAGAGCATGCTGTGCTGAATGCTGTTCCTGTGGGGAGGTCTGTGCTACGGGCTGGGTCGTGTAGCAGGAGTGTTGCCCCCCTTGTGAACGCATCCCTATCCCTTGGTGGAACTGCAGAGGGAACCCCCAGCTGTGACCTGTTGGTATTCCTGACTGTGATTGGGTGGCGGACAGTGGGCGGGGCTGGAAGAGATCAGACCTATCCCCCAGCGAGGATATCAGCAGTGGGAGCCCTCGGTGTGTGCGCCGCAGGCATGCGCACCCTTGTGTGCGCAGCCTTAGGCGCCAGCCAGGTGGCCAGGGAACGCTGTTGTGCTCTGGAGTTCGAGCCTTATCTTGTGTCCTTTATGGAGAAGAAGCGTGCTCGGGAACTTTCCTCTTGCTCCCCCGACGTGGATCTCCCAGCTAAGATTATTAGAAACTCTGGCTCTTGTCTGGATAGGGGACCTTTTGCCTCACAGAATCGTTTTGCCTGGCTGCTCGATTTGGATGATGTTCAGGAGGCAAAGTTACGATTGCCTCCTTTGCAGGGTGCTCATTCCCCCTCCAAGCCTCGCAGCCCTGAGCAGGGACGACAGGATAACTTTATGAGGAATTATTTACTTTACCAGACTTGTTTGATTGCTAAAACTGTTGAGGCTCTTTTTGCAGGGATTAAGGTCTTGGACCTGTCTCTAGGTACTGTTAAACGTCAGTTGAGTGACTTAACCTCTAGACTTGCTACCTCGGCAGACCACTTAGATGAAAGATCTCCAGTTGGTATGTCTATGCCCCCGAGGTTAGAGGGGGTATCAAGGAGAACCTTTTTTAATCATTCCCGTTTGAATGTTTACAAGCAGCCAATAGTTAAGGCCAAGGAAGTCTATCTCTTTATAGGTCATGATTATAATGGTGTTATGCATGTATGGGAAGATTTGAGCCAAGTGGCTCAACATTTGTCATTTTTGATTAGAAAAGCAGTCTACCCTGATTCGATTGTTAATGTTGCATGGCTCTCTAGACACACTCATTTGTCTAGATTGCAGGTGCGTTTTACTTCCCATTCATGGGTTCTTGACCTGTTCAGGGCAAGGAAATACCTGTTACGTGGGGGCATCTCTATCGACAGAGTTTGGGCCCATGTTGGGGAAGGCCAAGAACCAACCTGTACTGACTTTAGGGTAGGGGCTTTTCTTTCGTCCCCCAATAGGGTTCCCTTGGGCCCAGCCCTTCCAGGCTTTATTAAGGTTTCCAAGTTGGGGGACCTGGATGGGGAGGCAAAGGGGCAAGCGGCTGTGGGTGGGAGTGATGCTCCATTGGATTTGGGTCCCCCCCATTTCCAGTCACCAACCTATGGAAATTCAGTTACAGGTTAGCTCTTCCACCCCCACCCCCCTGGGCCGATACTGTCAATCAGATTTTGTGCCCAGAGAGTCTTGGTACTTCGGTCTTCATATCCACGAGGCAGGAGGCAGCTCCAACCCCATATCCCCCTGTCCCTGCAACCACTTCAAATAGACTTGCCCAGAGGGTGGGTGCCTTTTTATTGGAGGGTGCAGCTCTGGAAGATTCCTCCATAACCTGGGATATGTTTAGGCAATTATCTGCATCTGATCAGGATGCTTTTCTTTCTAGATTAGGCCATATTAAAAGCTGTGTTCAGGGATTTACCAATGAAGATCAGGTTAAAAAACCCTCAGTTGCAGCTATTACTGCTCAATTGGAGCATAATGCTCTTGCAGCTTTAGGAACTGTCCTGCTGGGATTGCAGGAAGTGTGTAGTGTTCATAACTGTTCCCCCAAGAACTCCCTCCCAGCCTGGCCCTGGCCTGGTGGATTCAATGGTCATGCTCCCCTTAGAACAGCATGGGGATGGTGGGAATTCCCCCCTGCTGGGGGAGCAGATGATTGCCCAGGCTAGGAGTATGATAGTTAATAACTCTGAATTTAGTGCTCTTAGCACTCAAGAAGGGTTATACCAAGAGCCCAACGACTCCTTGTTACCCTTACAGGGCAATTCGGAAAGGAGCCAGCAAATGCCGGGAGGCATAAGTCAGGATCGCGCTCGGCTTCAGACAACAATGTTTGTTTAGTATTGGAGGGTTTTATGGGGGGCGGTGTTGGATGTTGAGGTTTTATTAAGTTTGGGGAAGTTTGGTTAGAGGTTATTTTAAGATATAAGGGATTTTGTGGGGTTACTTTAAGGTTGGAGGGGGTTGCAGTGGCAGCTGGTGGTTTTTAAGGCTGATGGGGCAGTGGGTGGGTTGAACCTACTGTTGGTGGCTTAGCCGCCGGCAAGCCGGCAAACCTAGGAGTGGAGCCCTGGGCAGCGGTAGGCCAGTGGCGTGGCTTTAACCCAGCAGCAAGGAGTTCCCAGGATTAACATTGGATGGACATTACATTAGTTAACATTGGGAACTCCTTGCTGCTGTGTGAAGCACTCCCACTGGGATTAGAGAGCCCTCTTACTGGGGTCCCATCCACTTTCTCTTTCCCACTGGGTTCAAATTAACCATAGCAGGTTACAAAAACAGATTACATTGCCATCACCTACCTTTATCCTGAACCCTCGAATCCTTGATTTTCATGGCATCCTTTTCATTCTCTTCTCAGAAGAGACTAAAAGGGAAGAGAAGGACAACAGAGGAGAGTAGGAGGGAAATGGTTTGGTTTTGGTGCATGAGAAGAGTAAGGGGAAGAGATGGGTTCAGTGGGGGACAGGGGTCTCCTTGTTGTCTGCAGCCTTCTCTTCTGCCATGCTCCTACCTACTTTCTCCTCTGTTCACAAGGAGAGCAGTTGCAGGCCTGTATAGCAACCAAACACTCCCCATCCAAACCAGCATCCCCAGTACCAACACTGTATCCC
>QEPC01012163.1:640413-667396 GCA_003113815.1 Sphenodon punctatus | reverse complement strand
TTATTGCCTTCTACTGTATCTGAACAAGGGAAGTATTTTTTCCTAACTGGTATGATCCTATTTTCCAGACAGAGACCCTGATTTTTCATTGGCCCACATAACCACTTAACCTGCACAGAATGGGAATGAAAAACCACCAAATCAGAATGGTATTGTCTTGCCCTCATTTCACTCTGACACACGCAAAGTGGATCACCAGCCCTAATGGTTTTGGTTTCATGGGCCCAAATACTTATTCCAGCACACAGGCTGTGATGCAAGAGAAATCCATGGGGGGCAGGAATCATTGTGCCAACTGCCAGGAACAGCAGGAGGAGGAAGTGCTCTGGAGCAAAGACATGGCCTTTGAGGATGAGGAAGACAACTGGCAGAAGGTGACCACGAGAAGTATGAGAACCAGGAACACTCTACATACTGAAGGTAAACAATTGCTTTCAGGTACTTTTATGGGTAGTGCAGAGATGATTTCTGATTTACCTGACCAGAGCACCATACCCTATAGGTCATGAAGTCACTGACCCCTAGGAATGAGAGACTTATCTGGATCTGGCATCACAAGCAGTGTGATGTTTGCTTGGAGTCTGAATCCGTAATGGGATAGAGAGATTGCTTGGCCTTCTCAGCCCCTCTGGCCGCTTCCCTTTCCAGCTCATCCATGTGCTCACCAATGATATTACCAGGTATGGCCTTGAGCAGGGCAGAAGTGAGTGATGAGGCACTTTGCAGGCAGGAGAAGTGGTTGAGGTCCAAGGTGTGTTCTTATCAATCATCCTGTTGGAGGTAAAGGTCCAGCTCAGGACAGATGCATCTTTGAGGTGAATGCCTGGATGTGCAGGTGGTTTCCTTCTTTGAGAAGGTAGCTACTGTATAGGAGACTCGGGGAATGCAGGAGACATAAAATCTCAACTTCAGTAAGGATTTTGACCCAGCCCCACATGACATGCTCATTCTCACAAGAACATGAAGAAAGAAAGACATCCTCCTTACCCCCACAGGCTGTAGAAAGATACTCTGAGGCTGCTTCTGCATGGTTAGAACTACAAAAACCTCACTCATGCTACATCCTGCTCCTTCTGTTTGGAGGTGGGATGATATTTGCTTGCTGCCCTTTACACAGTGCTAGAGTTTTCTTCTGGGTTTCAGCCTATCCTTATGCTAACACTGTGTGGGATTTTGTTTGCTTTGTTCACTGCTCTTGAGGCTTGAATGATTTCTCAATTTTATACATGGAGCCCTTTCCTGATCTCTGTGCTGACAGATTGTTCCACTCGGTCTCGATCAAGGAAATTAAAGATAAGGAGGTTTGGATGGCAAAGTCTTAGGAGCCATCAGGCCAGATCCTAGTTAGGGTTAAGCACAGCAAACAGGATACTAGATGGTATTAGCAAGGGAAAATGCACAACAAGAGGTTATTGTCAGACACACTTGTGGGAACCCATCTGGAATATTATCTGCTGACATGCTCGTTAACCCCTTTGTCTCTGAAGGGCACTTGGGATGTTTCATGTTGTGGAAGAGCTATTCCAGTTGTTAGTCTGTGCTGTAGTACACAGGGTAGAATGGGGGTAGGGTTGCCATACCTCCCCTTTAATCCAGGACACTTATGAAAAATACATGGTACAGGGCTACATTAAAACCAATGCAGCCCTGCACCATGTATTCTTCATGAGTCCTGGATTAAAGGGGAGGTATGGTTCCAATGCAGCCCTGCACCATGTATTTTTCATAAGCATCCTGGATTAAAGGGGAGGTATGGCAACCCTAAATGGGGGGGGAAAGGCTGTGCTGTAGTACACAAGGCAGAATGGCGGGGTGGTGTGGTGGTTAGGGCTGTCCATTCCCTAGACATTTTTGTATTGGTTTTAAAACAAATTCAACTAGAGCAGTGGTCCCCAAAGTTGGGTTTGCAAGTAGGGCCGGCCTTAGTAGTTGGCACTCTGGTGCCTGTTTACAAAGTGCCAGAAGGTGGTGGTGGTTAAAAAACACATCAGTACAATGCAAGTGCAACCAAGGAGCTGAGGCAGAATGTCTGGTGTCACACACATTCACATACACACATTCATATTCATTCATTCATTCTCACACACACACACACACACGCTTCCTCCTGTCCCCTATCTCTTCCTGTGCACTAGCTAAAGGAGGGCACAGCTCCCTCCAGCAGCCACTGCTTAAATTGTAAAATATGAATTGCTGGGTCCCAAGCTCACCCCAGAAGCCACGCTCCCAGCCCCCTAGCTTGTCAGAGCAGGGAACTGAACCCTAGTCTCCAGCTAGTAACTCAATCGCTGAACTACCGTGCATCTCCACAGCTGAATAAAAAACAGGAGCCCTTGTGATTTAATCTGTACAATAACCATAACCAGTGCAGGCTGTGGAACAGGAAACTCATTAATAGAGGTCACATAAAAAAGCCAGAGTTTTTCTAGGTTTCCTTCCAATCTTGAAATTGTCAATATTGGCCCTTTCCTGATCTTTCAGATTTGGGGGTGCATGCTCCTACTGGGAACATTTCCCATGGCTCTGCTGGCCCCTGCCCTGCAAGCCCGCCCCCCCAAGTTAAGTCCTGCCAGCACCAGAGGATGAGGGAGGCACAACTCCAGTAGTAGCTGAGACTGACCCCACACAACAAAGGAGGGGGCAGCATGGCCATGCAGTGGGACCCCACCCTGTAGTTTCTGCCACTTTCTGGAGGGCCCCTGCCCTAGCCCTAGGAGGGAAGGAGGGCCAGCACTAAGAAAGCAGTCATAGCTTCTGTGGGGCTCTAAAGACCATTGCATTTGGGACCCTGCTGAGAGGGAACCCTGCCATGACTACTTTGGGGGCCCCTGGCTGGGGGGAACCCCACAGTAGAGAACATTCCACAGGGCCCCTGGAAGTGCAGGAAAGTGTGGGACCTGAAACCATGGCCCCTGCCTAAGGTCCGTCCTGTTTGCAAGGTCAAGGAGAGTGGTCCACAGCAGTCCAATGGCCTAGTTGTTGCCATGGCCACTGCCACTGCTATGTCAGCCATCTCCAGAGGGAAGAGGGCACCTGGGGATGACTGAAGTGCATGTGCTGGCCACAGCTACCCCATGGGCAGCACACATGCACTATGATTAACTCCACCCTTCCCTCTCACAGGCATTGGCTACAACAGCAGTGAGATGTACAGCATCCTGCAGCCTCAGCCAACCCACAATCATGAGCATGGGCCAGGCTGAAGTAATCTCTGGCAGGTCTGAGGGTCCCTGAGGAATTGTGAAGGCTGACACTGGAGTCTGTCGGTAAAAAAAACAACTTGGGAATGCTTGGCCTAGACAAGTTTAAAACTGGTTAGAGCCACAGTGTAGGCCCAGGTTAAGGTAGTCTGACCATTTAGTGAACTGTTTTAATAGTGAACTGTTTTAATTGGTTTTAATATGAGCTTGAGCTACAGCAGTTGTAAAGAGCTCCCCATCCCATAAATACTGGTAATTTGTGAGGATTAAGCATCCCAAGAAATCCCAGTTAATTACTTCCCTAGTCCACTTTCCATGCATTCATCCACTGAGCTGTGTTTTTGAGAAGGTGTTGAAATGGTTTAGTTAGCAAAACAAAGAAAATCCATTGGAAATAGGCAAGGGTCCTTTGAGGCGCTCCTGGCAATTTAATGACACACACATACCTGTCTCTGTCTCATAATTTCCTCAGTCCCAGTTTTAAAAGTGTG
The DNA here is from genome assembly GCA_003113815.1 of Sphenodon punctatus. Classification (NCBI taxonomy): domain Eukaryota; kingdom Metazoa; phylum Chordata; class Lepidosauria; order Sphenodontia; family Sphenodontidae; genus Sphenodon; species Sphenodon punctatus. Next base: position 663,705 of record QEPC01012163.1, on the reverse strand, counting down.
GATAACAGTAACCAAAGAAATAGGTGTCCAGACTGCATTTGAGTAAATCCATTCTGAGCCAATGATTCATTCCTTCCCCAGTGGAATAAACGGCTCATCTTTGATAGAACGGAGGGCCCAGTGGATCAGAGGTAGAGGATGTTATCAATTCAGATGATAGTCGCCTAGAGTCCGGGTTTGGTCTGTGCAGCCCCCACTCACGTGTTTAGTGTGTAGAGCTTTGTCTCTGCCATCCGATTAAGACATTTCCAGTGGCCCTGTGTGTATCCTCTCACTGCCATCAGGGTTTTGTTGAGAAAAAACAGCAAAGACGGTAGAGACTTAGGGTAATTTCAGAAATTACGCGTTCCCGGGTCACCACAGTGGATTCCCAACCGTGGTGAGCCGGCTAACCCCCTCCCATGGTCCAGGAAACCCCAAACAGATGTGACGGGAGGGAGGGAGCCCCGAGCCAAGGCAGTGGAGGGGACCGGGCCGGGAACAGTCCAGGACATGATGAAAGGCACCCAGAACCCCACTGACAGCACAGGGAGCACGGACCACCCAACAGCAGCACAGACAGCCCAAGTCACAGGGATCCCCACAGGGATGGAGCCGGGTCACAGGGGGAAGGCAAACAAGCCAGGGACGGCACCAGAGTGGTCCGAGGCAGGCCCAGATGGCAAGGATCCCCCTCGTTGATGCAGAAGCACAGCTGTGGATGGATGCGAGCAGGAGCCTGCAGGAAGCACATTCACACACACCCTGGAAGAAGCCAGCAGGCGCGGTCCAGTGGCCCTAAGTTCCACACAGTCACAGAGGCATCCAGGGGGCGGGGGGGGGGGGGAGGGCATGGACACAGGTGAGTGGGCAACTGTGTAAGGGAGGAATACACCATGGGGAGAGCCGGTAGCGATGTCAGGCAGCAGGAACCAGCCAAAGGGGGGGCCAGGCACGGAGAGGAACACTACAGGCAGCGAAGGACAGGCACTGTGCCCCCATAGAGGGGGCACAGTGACACAGGCGAGCGGAACGGAGGTAAGTGAACCAGCCAGAGCAGCCGCAAGGCCAGAATGATGCGGAGCAAGCGACTAGTGCCCCGAGCCGGCAGGCAGGTTCAAGGAGTACATGGTGGGGCTGTCATCCATCACATCGAAGACACAGGGGGTCTCACAGCCAGCTGCAGGGACTCACGAAGGGAGCTGGGACCGGTTGACCCACCAGATGCACATAGTGGAGCCACTGAAACATGCCCTGTCAGTAGCCCCGCCCCGCCATGTGGTGGGCAACAAGGTAGTAGGCCTCAAATGGATCCAGCCTGGCGAGTCCCACCTGAACATCAGCACAGGACCACACAGCAGCTAGCGCCGCCAGCTCCGGTCCGGCGGGCTCCGACAAGGTATAGTTAGTAGCAGGGGGCCATGGCATGTGCCCAAGCTCCAACAGGTGTTAATATGCTGCCCCACATGACCGCTGGTAGCCACGGGCCCCATGGATGCAGCAGAAGAAGGAAATGGCCAGGCCAGGGTCCCCCTCCTCCAGCCAGGTAGTGAACCCAGCCAGGTTACACACCAAGAGGATGGACACGGTCTGCGCCACAGACCACACCACATGCAAGCACCTCATCTCTGGAATGTGCCCATTGGAAAAGGGACGGAGGCCAAGCACCTCCGCATGGAGCCGGCATGCGCTACCGCTCGCCTCATAGCCAAAGCAGTGAAGGCCGGAGCTCAGACTTGCCTAGGCACCAGAGAGGGTATCCAGGCAGCACAGGAGCAGTTACATGGCCGGGGAATGCCACAGGTCACATAGGGCCATGGTCTCCTGGAAGGTCCAGCTAGGGGGGGCGCCAGGCGATCCGGGTCGCGGGAGCCCTGGGACAGCACTACCGGCCATGGTCCAGCAGGCAGAGGGTCTGAGCAGCAAGGAAAGAGGGGCCCCATGGTCCTATGTGGGCTTGGGAGGGAAGCAGGGGAGCTCCAAGGACACGCAATAAGACTGCAGGCTGCAACATGGGACGGCTAGCGAGTGATGCGTGGGGAGCGGACCCAGCACAGCTGCAGGAACTGAGTGCACAGAATGTCCAGCAAGCACCTATAGCAGGGAGGTGATGACAACAGGCAACCAGCTGTGGACTGCTCTCACAGGAGCGCAGGTGCGCCCAGGGGAGGGGTGCTGTGTGCAGGGACACATCAGCTGGCAGGCGAGCGCAACCGGCATGAGGAGCCCAGGGAAGGCCTCACCAGCACAGCTGAGCAGTTCCCAGTCAACTGGTGGCGGGGTGGCCAGGCAAGGGTGGGCAATAAGGGCACGCTGGGGCCTGCCCCACAGGTGCACGGGCGGGACACGGAGCTGGGGCAGGCCTAGGACATGGGCAGGAGTGCCGGGCGCCAGACTGCACCATGGGCACTCTCCACCATAGACGTGGGCTAGAGGGCTGTATGTTGCATGTTCCTGGACCTAACCGTGGAGTGACACCAGAAGTACACAAACCTCCTGCAGCTCGCCACCGAGCTGCTCCACCTGGCTGCCCACATCAGGGGGTGCCTTGCCAGGACCGCTGTGGCCACCCGGTACGCCCAACATGGGCGCAGGCGCTCCCAGGCCAGGCTCATGGTCCTGCGGGCATCTGGAGTGTACCAACGGGCCCTGAGCCTCACCCGTGGCCACTCAGTTGTCCTCCGAGAGGCAGCCAGCCGATGCAACTGGCGTCGGGTGGCCATGGGGAGCGCGGTACAGCTCGCCATGCCCACGCAGAGGCAGTTTTGGGTAACGCACCAGGCACGGGAAGGTGGGGCGGGGCCCTGGCATGGTGGGACGATGTAGCATGGAGGGCACACTTCTGCAAGGACAGGCAGTCCCTATTGGGGCTCGCAGAGCTGGTTGAACCATGGCTGGAGCAGCTGTGCACCCCCATGCATGCCCCCATACCAGTGGGGGATCATCCCGCCGGTCATTTTCAGTCCCGAGCCGCCTGAGAATTGTGAGTGGGGATGGGTTGCTGACAGTCGGGCCCATGGAGAACAGAGGGACCCCCCCGGACCACTCCCCCCCTGGAGATCTGGTGTGAGGGGGGCTGGAGACTCACCCCTGAGCAAGAGCAGCAGCAGGTCTCCGGGGGGTGTCAAGCAGCACAGAACCAGCACAGCTGTTGCCACCACCACTACTGCACCTAATGAGGGGGCAGGGCTGAGGGCAGCCAGCGTCTGAGCCGACCGATAAAAGGCAGGGAACGGCCGGCAGAGGCTGGGAATCAAGATCATCCCTCCAGTCATTTTCAGCACTGAGCCGCGTGAGAATTGTGAGTGGGGATGGGTTGCTGACAGTCGGGCCCATGGAGAACAGAGGGACCCCCCTTGGACCGCTTTCCCCCCCTGGAGATCATGCGAGGAGGGCTGGAGAATTGCCCCCGAGCAAGAGCAGCAGCAGGTCTCTGGGGGGGTGTCAAGCAGGGCAGAACCAGCGCAGCTGTTGCTGCCGCCACTACTGCACCTAATGAGGGGGCGGGGCCAGGGGCAGCCAGTGTCCGAGCTGGCCGATAAAAGGCAGGGAACGGCACGTGTCAAATCGGCTGGGCCCCGAGGATTGGGACTGGGACGTAAGTTCACTATTATAGACTTGTGGTGGGAAGAAGAGCTGTCCCGTCGGGGAATAAGAATTTTGCGAAGAACTGGAGATTTGGAGGCTAGGATGTGAATAGTAGGCAAATTGAAGTGTTGAGGGATTGAGGGGATTGTTTAACTTATTCTCTGTCAATGAAGTTTGTATGGGTTAGTAGAAACGAATTATGTGTTATAATTGTATGTAGAGGGGTGGAGAGAAATTAACAATATATATGATATTTTTTATGTTGTATTATGGAAAGGACTCACTTCCTGGTGAGAGCAGGAAGGAATGAGGGGGGTGAGAAGGACTCCTTCCCTGGTGGCAGCAGGGAAGGAGTGTGAGGAGGGTAGAGTAATGGAGATTGAAGGTGGGTATTGTAGATATGAATTTGTTAAGTTACTCATTAAGAATGTGGGGTTTTTTTCCTTGTGGGTCCTGTTGACCATATTGTATTTTTGTATATTGTGTTATGAGTTGTTTCATTTTGTTGTGAGCCGCCTCAAGTTGCCTGTGGCAAGAGAGTGCGGGGTACAAATAAAAGGTGAAATGAAATGAAAAATGGTCCAGCACGTGGCCATAGCGTTCTGGGCATTGGCAACACCAGATTCCTGCTGGTCCGTGGCTCAGCACTTTGGTGTGGGAGTGAGCACTGTCACGGACATCCTCCACGACTTCTGCGAGGCCGTACTACTGGACCAAGTGATCCAGCTGGTGGACCAGGAGGCTGTGGTGGCAGGCTTCAGGGCTGGAGGGTTCCCCAACTGTCTGGGGGCTGTGGATGGTACCCACATCAAGATCCTCCAGCCCCCCAACGGGGATGCCAGGGAGTACATCAACAGGCACGGGTACCATTCCTTGCAGCTCCAGGCGGTTGTTGACCACCGGAGCCAGTTCACCGACACCTTCACTGGCCACTCCGATCGCAGCCACGATGCCCAGATCCTTGCCATCTCCCCCCTCTATGCCCGGATGTACCGGGGGGACTTTGCAAACATGGAGATGAGCAGGATCGAGGGGGTGCTGATGCCCCCTTGCATCCTGGGGGACCTGGCCTACCTGCTCCTCCGCTGGCTCATGAAGGCATACCTGGTCCCCAGGGACCCTGTGGAGGCGCTGTTCAACTCCCAGCTGTGCGCCTCGAGGACCGTGGTCGAGAGGGCCTTCAGTGCCCTCAAGCAGTGCTGGAGGTGCCTTGCCGGCTGCCTGGACTTCGCTGTGGAGACCTCGGCCCCAGTGATTGGTGCCTGCTGTGTCCTGCACAACATCTGTGAGACCGATGGGGTCGCCTTGGAGTTCCCCGTGCCCCAGTGGCCACCAGGACTCATGCCGCTCTATGTGAATGTGGAGAACTCTCGGGAATACCGCTATGCTAAGCAGATCTGTGCTGCCCTGGCGAGGCTTATAGCCAGTGATCCCGGGGTCTGAGCACGCTGGCCAGCCCCAGGACCTCCCGCGGGCTGCCACGGGCCACCCTCAGTCCCAACCTCCCCACCCTGTCTGCACAGGTGGGTCACATCACCAGCTGTCCCGGCACACGTGCCCACCCACAGCTGTGTGTGGGCCTTCCCACGGCAGGTCCCACCTGTCTCCGGCCCAAAGCTGATCCGATCCCCTGCCCCCTTCCTGTTACCATGAAGCAGATAATAAAGCTGTTGTAGCTACACCTCACGTTTATTGTCCATACAGAGCCTCCTGTGCCCTCCCCCTCCTACTCTTTCCCCCTGCCTTGCTCACCCTCCGCTCTCCTCTCCCTTTCATCTTGTTCCGTCCCGCCCCATTCCCCTGCTGCTGTGTGCCCTTTAAATCTCCCTCCCTGATCTGTGTGTTGCTTGTTGCCTGGCAGCGATGCTGCGTGCTCTCGCCACAGCTGGGGATCATTCGTTCTGATTCCGCCTGGTCATTGGCGTTCAGTTGTTACGTTTGGTGGTTTCCCAGTGGGAATCGCTTTCACCACGCTTCCGGGGATGGTCCCGTCCCGACCTCTGGAAGTGTGGTTGGCTTTGGCCCCTCTGGGTAATTAACTGTGGTGAACATCTGGATGCCGCTGATCAGACATTCACGGCTCTTTGACCGCACCACGGAATTGACAGAGGTTCACTGTGGTTGACCGTGGTATCATCATGTCTAAAATTACCCTCAGTTTCTGACTGTCTTACTTTTGTCAGTCTTACTTACACATGTCAAGAAAATTCTCGATCTCATTTGGATCCCAATCTCTCATCTTGTCTGAGGGTGACACTATTCCAGTCTGCTGAACTTGATAATGCAGTAGGGTTATGCAGTGTCTTCATTCCATCATGTATATGTGGTACCCCACTGTATGCATGTGCCACCCTATGCACGCATAGGCTGTCTCGGATCGGTCTGCCAGTTCTCCCGGTACATCAGCTGGGCGCTTTTGGCAGGGGGTTCTGCCCATGCCTGTTGCACTGGCAGACCTGTATCAAGGCAACAAGGAAAGCCTTGATACAGACCACCCCACCTACCTTCCTGCTCTGGTGTTTCGAGGCCCTGCCCATCCAATTTTCAGCCTTCTGCCCACCTGGCGATCTACTGCTCCACGTTCTCTGATCACCTGTCAACACAGTAAACAATTAAAAACATCATTATATAACAATAAATGGAAGCCTTTATCATGCAGCTGTGTAAACTTAAACTCCCCACCCAGGTGCATTAACTTACTGTTCTCCTCCGTTTCCTATACAAAGGTAGCATCCACGTCCTCTGTGCCCTTGACCAGAACTTCGGGTGGCGCCAGGGCTGGCTCTAGAGCTTGAGGGGATACACGTAGGCTACTTTTAGATTAGCGGCGCAAGCTTGCGGGATGTAATCACATGACTTTTCAAATTACTGCGGGTGGCTTTTAGGCTAGACTTCTCGTGCTTCATCGCCACTCGCGCATTCTTTTAATACCGTGGATTACAAGCTCGGAAGACATGGTTAAAAATGGCGGTGTGAACTTTTAAGGAGGATGTTATGTGTGTGCCAGTGAGAGCGCAAGTAGAGAGAGGGGGCAGAAGTGGATGCTTGGAACACTCTAAGCTTTTACTGCCTGCAACTTATGGTGTTGGTGGATCTGTACACTCACAGACTGCACACAACCTAATTGATGGGATGCGGACACATGGGTGCACAACTGCACATTAACCTGCATTTGCCCCCATGGCAGCTGCCCATGCTCTGGAACCCAGCTGCGAGTGGGGCTGCGTGTCCGATGGATGGCGGCCACGTGGCCAGTGGGGGCAAACACCTAATAAACAGGCAGGTGGCACCCACCTGGTGTGGACTGGACTACCGTCCCTTTTATTGTGTCAGAGGGAAGTCAGGCAGTAGTGGGAGAGATGCAAAACATCTGTGTCTTTGTCTTGTCTTTTCTGCTGGACTAAAGCACAAGGTTTCCCAGGAATGCTGCTGTTCAGGCTGACATTTTGTAGGTTACTGCTCCCTTATAGTACTTTAACTAAAGCAGAGGCAAAACCAGATTTGGGGGGAGGGAAGCAAGGCCCTGGGCTCCCTCTTTTTCAGTGCCCTTCAACTCTGCAGAGTACACATTACCTGTTTTTCCCTCTCCCACACACTCCGAGCCTGTCCAGGTACCGTTTGCCACTTGGAGTGAGTGGTGTGTGTCACGAAGAAAGGGACAGCGAGTGTGAGATACGAGCAAGAGAACAGGGAGTGGACTGGCAATCAAGGGGGGCCTGGGTTGGTTCTCTATCTGTCTGGGATGGGAATGGGATCAAATGGTTAGAGCAGAGGTAGGGTGGTTATTCAGCACTCTGCATACCGGTCGAAGGGATAAGGGAGTGGGCCTCCCAGAACAACTGAGCAGAAGCAATAGTTCCTAGATTTTTCACCCTTTTCAGCTCCTGAGCTATGGTGTGACACGCTGATGACTGAATGCAGCTGCCCAGACTCAGCCTGCCTGTTGCCACCACTACAGCTGAAACCAATATTCATGCAAAAAAATCATTGAATTGTTGCTACCCAAACTGAAACTGAGGAAGCGGATAGTAAGCACTGTTTGCATTTTATCAGATACCCATCTCGATATTTTGGTTCAGCTATTTCACCATTTTCGTTATTTTATTTTGGCTAGTTTGGTATTTGGGTTACTTTGTTTCAGCACTATTGGTGCTATTGGGCATGCACACTAGCTGAAATGAAGTAACCAAATAAATGGAAACCTAGTGCTCACTGCCCTTATAGCATGCTTGGACTTGGACCTGGGAAGCCAGGATTCAAATCCTGCCCTAGCCATGAACTCACTGGATGGCCTTGGACAAGTCACAAACAACCTCTCAGCTTGAAAAGCCAGTGTGGTGCAGTGGATATTAAGGTACTGAACTTTGACCTGGGAAGCCAGGGTTTGAATCCTGTCCTAGTAGTTTCTGCCTCACAGGGGAGTCACTGGCTTGTGGGAGGTGGGATCCCTAGGTGGGACTGGCTTGGGGAAGAGGTTGCTGGTTTGGGGAGTGGCATTTCTCCCTGACTGGGATGGGCTGGGCCTGGTTGCAGTGCTGGAGACCCTAGTTCTGAGACAGCAGCCCCTGCAGGAGGTGGAGGGCTTACTATGGGTTCCCCAAGCAGGTGAGTAAGATGAGAGTCAGAGTGCATTCAGCTCCCAGCTGCAGTTTGGGGGGTCCAGTTTGAGACCTTGGATATCAGGAGGGGGATGGAGTTAGACATTTTGAGTTCACTTGGAACTGGAATGCACAGCCCTGGCATTTGTGTTTCAAATATGGAAGCTGAAGAGGGATTTGTGTTTGATCATAAGTTGAATGCACAGCCCTACACCAGGTGTCATGACACACAGTTTGGAGACCACCACAATAGAGGATTTGAAACCACTTGCTGAATTAGATGAGATTGCTTATGAATGTGGGGGAGGGGGAAGTACACATTTATTTTGCTCGGAGCAGTAAAGTCACTAGGCTGCAGTAAAGCTGCATAGAAGCCATTGTTTGGTCATTGACTCATTAATCACATGGAAATAAATAGTGGATCATGTAATCTGCCAATAGGGCATGTCCCATGATGCACCTCTGTAGCTCTTTGGCTGGAGGTTGGGGGATTGCTATTCAGCGGGTTTCTCAGCTACATGCCAGTCAGGCCCCCCAGACAGGTGCTTTTTGATGGGCTGGGACAGGGATTTTTGGTCCTGGATTTTCTGCTGGCCTTGAAATTTTGCTGTCTGTCTATTCCAAGTGCCAGACAGAATCTGAGCAGACATCTGTGTCTTGTTAATTGCCCATAGAAGCAGTTACACTGAATCACATTGTGTTAAGGAGCCTTGAAAGTCACTTCATTCCGGCACAAGATCCGCCTTCCCACCCCCTCCAGCTAGAAAGTATAATCAGTTCAAGGAACAAGAAGAGGCCTTTGGGCTTCGCTGTTCTGGTTTGTTTACTTTAATGTCCTCTCCGTTCTTCTCTTTCTACGTACCTCTGCAGCCTATTTTTGCATTTACAAACTCACCCCAATCCTTTCTTGAATCAGTCACTGGGAGTTGATTAAGCAACTTTGGGCCAAAATCAACTGTGTTGCAAGTGGGCATGGGTCGAGGGAAGTCACTAAGTGCTGCTGCTCGTTAGGCCAGGGCTGGCTTTAGCCCTTTGTGCTCCTGGCCTGTTTGAAGAGCTTAGTTTGATCTATTGCATCAGTCACGCTGGATTTCATAACATTAGACATTTCAATGAGGGTGACTCATGCCCTCTTGAAGTGCATCGCATGTATGAGTAAAGATGATTAACTTTTGCTGAATGGGATGATTTCTGAGATGGGAATTGGTATTAATTAGGAGCAGAACTCACACTTTCACAAACTTGGTTTTTATGAACTAATTTACAATTAAAACACACATACATCCCTCCACCCCAAAAAAATCCAACTTGCTTTCAGCTTAGGCCTGTAACAGTTAAACATTCTTGTTATCTCAGTTTACAAGAGAACCAAAGGGAGCCAGGGTTTCAGATCTTTATAGACCCCTTGAGCTAGAAGGTTTTGCAGTCCCCAGTGGAAAATTACACTTTCAGGCGTGTCAGCTGAGAGGCCTGCTAAATTGGTTACAGCAGAGTTGAGTTGGCTTCAAACACAGCAGTTAGAAAGCACTGACATGGAGCTTAGTAGAGTCCATGGAATACCCCAAAAATGTACATGACCTCCACTATCCACTTACATGGATTGACTCTAGCCACTTGGGAGAAGACTTGGAGCAAAACCCTACTTATAAGTTTATCAGATGCCCCTTATTTTAAAGAAACATCCCTTATTTCTGAGCCCCTCAGCCCCATAGAACATAAATATAATGTCCCTTATTTCTGAGCTCCTCTCTTATTTTTGAAATTTTGATCTGACAACCCTTGCTATTTCATTGCCACCACCACTGTAACCAGCTGCAGAAAAAAATCAAAGCTATATTTGCAGGGGATTTTAAAACTGGGATGTGACTGTGTGAGATGACCACCGATCGTACTGGATAGGAAACCCCAAGTTTTCCCAGAACAAAGAGAAACACAATCCATCTTTATACTCCCCCGCGTGTTATTTACGCACATACAAGAAGAAATAAAAACAAAGGACAAGGAGTATGATCCTTGGTGTACTGGACTTCTGCCCACCTTATTTCATCAGCATTTAAAGTTTTACACCCCTTACACCTTGACATAATTTCTGTGGGGTAAAAGCTGTCCAGCCCCAACTCTGCTATAGAAGGCAGTTCAGCTGTCCCCTTTACAGACTCCTGTGTTAGGTAAGCCAGTGACTAGTCTTGCTATGTTACAGAATGGAATCAGACCAACCACTCTATGAAAGCCTGAGTACAAGGGTGAAGGATCTAAGGGCACAGGTGGTGCTCTCATCAGTCCTTCCTGAGGCCTAGGAAGAGAGAAGAATTTTGGAAGTGAATACCTGGCTACCATGAAAATGGTAGAGGTGCCTTCGTAAATGACCCTACCGTTTTTTGGGCAGGTTGGTTTTTTTATGTAAAGATTAATTTTTAAAGAAAATGGCTATGCATGCGCAAATGGCCGCTGGACCGTTCTGCATGTGAATAGCCCTTTTCCAAAATAGTACCAGCGCCATTTTGGAAAAGGGCATGCATACACAAAACATCCCTGGCATCCATTTTGTGCATGCAAAATTATTTTTTAAAATTTTATTTTTAATTTTTAAAACGAAAACAGATGAAAGCAAATGGCAACCATTTGCTTATTCATCCATTTTCGCAACAAACATTAGTTACAAAATTAATGGGGCTCCATTTGTTTTCATAACTAATAGAAACCGTTATGGATGCACACCCCTACTCAATACAAAGTCCCTGGTGTACATGCGGCCAGAGAAGGGGGATTGGTGGAAGATGTGGGCATCATGGTTCTTCCTGGACCACCAAGTGAGCACATCTATGAACCAGCATGGTGTTCTGCTATGCCTGGAGAACCACAGAGAAAAATCACTTGCAGTTCAAGTAGTCATCCTTGCTATGGGGTGGGCAGATGATGGCGATATGGCTACCATCAGTTGCCCTTACACAGTTCAAGAACCCCTCCCTCTGAAAGTCCTCCATCACCTCCATGGGGGTCAACCTACTGCATCATCCAGTCCAGCAGCAGTTGCACTTTTGCCATACAAACTTCAACGAGGATGGTACCTACCACGGAGGTTCCAATGCCGAATTTCTGGGTGACAAAGCGGCGGCAGGAGTCTGGAGTGGCAAGGTTCCATATGGCGATAGCCCTGCGCTTCTCCACCGGGATGGGCGACCACATCACTGTGCTCTGTCTCCCCCAGTCACGGCCTGAGGATCTTGCCTATCTGCAGGATGAGGCAATTGGGCATCCTGTTAGAGATCCACCTGACATCTCACCAAGAGGACAGCATGTTTTCCCATCAGTCTGAGCTTTTCTCCTTGACCCACACAAGGAGCACAGGGCATTGTTGACTGAAGCCACATCTCCTGACCTGTAATTGTCAGCACGCATCAGCTCCCCTTGTCGCTGGAGGAAGGCAAGTGTACAGTGCCAAAGCAGGAGCTGCCTCCATGATGTGGTGCGCGGTGTGCTCCACTACCACAGCCACAGATCATGCAGTAGCTGTCTGTGCCCTGCAATCTCATCAAGCCAATGGCAGCAGACGGTTAGGATCTGCTGGATTGCTCACAAGTTGTAGTAATGAAGACCTGGAACATGATAACCCATCAGTGGAACTGCTGCTGGACTGGGTGATGCAGTTGGTTGACCCCACAGAGGTGATGGAAGACTTTCAGAGGGAGGGGTTCTTCATTGCAGACCAAATCTGGAATGGAGTGCTCCACCTTATGGTTTATTTGGCCAAAGATGGACTGGAGGGTCCGGCCAGGGACAGGTTGGGGATTCTGCTGGTATACCATGTACCCCACTGCACAGCAGCATCCCTGGCTGCACTAGCAGCACTCGTCTTGGACCTGGTCTTGAAGTCCCCTAAGTGTATTGTCTTGGAGGACTTCAATATCCATGCTGAGGCAGGATTGCAAGGGGTAGAGCATGAATTCAGAGCCACCATGGCAACCATGGGCCTGTCCCAGGTGGTGTGTGGCCCAACACATGAGTGGGGGCACACTCTAGATTTGGTCTTCTGCATTGACCTTGAGGTGGGGGGCCCGATGATTGGGGATGTGTTGTGTTCACCCTTGCCATGGTTGGACCATTACCTCCTGTGAACCTCCATCCTAGCATGCCTGTCTTACTGTAGGGGTGCGGGACCAGTTTGGATGGTCTGCCCCAGGAGACTTATGGAACCAGAAGGGTTCCAGAATGTTCTTGGGGAATTACCTGTTGACCTCGATGGATGCTCCATCAATGATCTCATGGCTGTCTGGAATAACTGGCTGGCTGAGGCAATTGATTAGGTGGCTCCTAGGCATCCACTTCCATCGCGTCACAAAATTCACCAATTCTTCCCTATTGGTTAGGACCAAGTCCAAGATAGCTGATTCCCTGATTTTTTCTTCAACCTTCAACCTTCTGAAAGAGGTAGTTGTCACCAGTACAATCCAAGAATTTCAAACAAATTAATATACAATACAATCAAGCAGATACAATACAATCCAAGCAAAGAGTGGGACTAAATGGTCAGTTTTCACAATGGAGAGAAGTAAATAGTGGAGTGCCCCAGCAGGGATCTGTACTGGGACCAGAGTTGTTTAATGTATTCATTAATGATCTGGAAAGGGGAATAAGGAGCAAAGTGATCAGATTTGCAGACGATACCACATGGACTGTGAAGAAATGCAGGGGATTTTGTGAGACTGGGCATCTAAATGGCAGATTAAATTTAATGTGGACAAGTGAAAAGTGATGCATAGAGGGGAAAAAATTCTGAACTTTATGTACACAATGCTGGGTTGTAAATTAGGACTTACCACTCAGGAAAAGAACCTTGGAGTCATTGTGGACAATACATTGAAATCCTCAGCTCAGCATGTGGCGGCCGTCAAAAAAGCAAACAGAATGTTAGGAATTATTCGTAAAAGGATAGAAAATAAAACTGAAAATATTATAATGCGACTGCTGTAAACTGCTGAATTGGAGATTTCTTGAAATAACCTAATTGCTAAGCCCAAAGCACGGTCTACGATATATGGGACAAAGGGGAATCATAGCTGAAATGAAGTAGATGAAATTCCTAAGCGTGGCAAAAACACTGAGATAACACACATTCTGTGAAACTAGACTCTTTTGAAATAAGGACTAGGGCACACTGTCCTCATGATATCATCTTAACACGGACTTAGATCTGGTCTGAAGAAGAAGAAACATCTTTTAATTAGAGATATTGTCTATAAAGTGAATGTGTATTAACTACATGAAACGTTACTTATGGAACTTATGCTAGGATGTAAAAGAGTATATAAAGCATCTTGGAAAGGAGTTCTGGGCTCTTCAGCTACTGACTGGTACCTACCATTGAGAGCTGCTATTTTTATTTCAATATCTATATCTTACTTATATGGCCATATAAATATCTACTTTTATGTATGTCATAATATTTCTTATTGTATATCTTCATTTATACTTTTATATGTATTCCTATCTATATATTTTGTCTCTCTTTATTACTGAGATATTTGTATTTTTTCTTATTGCATAGTCTATATATGTATTTTACTTAGAATAAGTTTGGATCTAAATTTATTACTTTGTTAAGTTCTTCTCAATGTAACTTGTATTCAATTCTAATTTATTGAAGTAAAACAAGATAGAGGAAACTGAGTCTCTTTGTAGAAATACAGAAAATATTTTTTCACTCAGCATATAATTGGGTTGTGGAATCTACTGCCAGAGGCTGTGGTAAGGGCCAGTACTATAGCTAAGTTTAAAAGAGGTCTGGACAAGTTTCTGGAAGATAGGTCCATTATCAGCTATCAGCCAGACAGAATCAGGGAACATGACAGGAGCTGGGGGGAAACAACAGGGAATGGATCCCCCATTGTGACCTGTTGGGTGCTTCTCCCAAGCCACCACGATTGGCCACTGTCGGAGACAAGATGCTGGGCTAGATGGACCATTGGTCTGACCCAGCATGGCACTTATGTTCTTATGTTCACTGAAGAATGATTTCTCTCTCCTCTGAAATAGCATCTCAGTAAGAGCCAAAGTTCAGATCCTGCTTAGAGTCCCTATCTTTCCCCGGGACTAAAATCAGTTTACACCGCACCTTTAATATTGTGTGCAGTTCTGGTCACCCCATCTCAAAAAAGATATTGTAGAAACAGAAAAAGTACAGAGAAGGGCAACAAAAATGATAAGGGGTATGGAATGGTTCAGCTATAAAGAGAGGCTGGATAAGTTGGGGCTCTTCAGCTTGGAGAAGAGATGACTGAGAGGGGATATGATAGAAGTTTATAAAATCACGAGTGATGTGGAACATGTTAATAGGGAATGGTTATTTACTCTCTCAAATAGGACTAGGACACACTCCACGAAACTAACAAGTAGCAGATTTAAAACAAATAAAAGAAAGTATTTTTTCACTCAACGCACAATTAAGTTGTAGAATTTGTTGCCAGAGAACATGGTCAAAGGCAGTAGTAGAACTGGGTTTAAGAAAGGTTTGGACAAGTTTCTGGAGGATAAGTCCATCAGCAGACCCTCCCTGAGTATTTTGACCCCCTGCAGGAGGACCAGTGGGATTCAGCACCCAAAGGGGGACTGTCTCTCCTAAACAGGGATTGTTGGGAGGTATAGATCCTTTGTGGACTGGACACAGAAGAGGGCAAATAGCCCTCACCTCAAATTGTATTTACACAGGAGGACATAAGGGTTGGAGGAAGCTTCTTCACTCCTCAGGAATGGCTCCTTCTCAGACCACGAAGCATGGGGGAGGAGTGAGCAAGCCTTCATAGAGCACACAGGTGGGGAGAAAAGGAGGCAGAATGGCTGAAATCTGTCTCTGCTTGCATATTGCACAGGTCAGCATGACTGTTCTGGGACAACAGGGGGAGCAATCTGTTTGTTTATACTAGGGATGTGCGAACAGAACACGGTTCAGATGTTTGGCCGTTCAGTTTGAAAACCGAGTTCGGATTTGGGCGTTCAGTTCGGTGGAGGTCGGTTCGGCCGAACATTCGAAAAATCGGTATCGATATTGGTATTGGTACTGATACCGATTTTGGAGATTTTATTTTCAGTATCGGTATTGTTTGGCCCTGAGACACTTAAGTTTGTTATTTTTATGTCTTGTTATATTGTTAATGTTTGTTTTTTTAAAAGTTATTATAAAAGTTATATCTGTTACCAGCTGAGTTTGAGCCGTCCAGTCTTTTACCCCTCTGTGCTGCTTCTGGCAGGTGGCAGAATCTCATTGTATGTTTGTCAGATCCCTACCTGACAGCAGCAGCACATGTAGTGTATTAGCCCCAAGATTTGCCAGCAGGGTCTCAACTTGCAGACAGCCCCCCAGGAGGACTGTTGGGGATCACATCAATAATGGGGGACATTGGTGGCCCTGGAGGAACATCATGTCTCCAAAAATCAGGCCTGTGGAGTTTGGGGCGTCGTGATAGGCTCTAGCTGCTGCTGCATGCCGCCACTCCACTGGCATGGCCCCTACCACTTCTGCCACGTGCCCTATTGCCCGCCTTACAGGCAGCAGACTGGCTTCTTCTACTTCCCTTCTCCATGTCTTCCAACTCAAAGAATGCACACAAAGATAAATATATATATATTGCATCCCTGATTCCCTTTCCCTGTTTTTGGATTTCTTTAGAGTAGCATTAGATTGTTTTAGGTGAGCTGTCTGTATTCCCACTGCCATCCCTGTGTATGGAATATATATATTCACTTTTTAAATCTAATATTATATATATATCTACACTAAATCTAACTGCTATTAACTATTCTAAAACGTATGGAACTAAATGGAATATCTAATAACTACAAAGACCTAGTCCTACAAACACTTGAATCACTACACACTATCTCTATCGCTATAACTAAGCTAACTCCTACATTATCTATCTATCTATCTATCTATCTATCTATCTATCTATCTATCTATCTATCTATCTATCTATCTATCTATGTTACACAGGGATGGCGGTGGGAATACAGACAGCTCACCTAAATCAATCTAATGCTACTTTAAAGAAATCCAAAAACAGGGGAAGGGAATCAGGGATGGAATATATAGTGGGAGGAGGGGGAGGGTAGGGAGAAAGAACACCAGGATGGGTAAAAAACAACGCCTAAATCTATCCAATCTAATCTAAATAAATGATACTAGGGATGTAAATGTGTGGGATGAGTGAAATAGGAGGAGGATGGCAATGGATTGGGAGGTACACAAACTACTAGGAGAGGAAGACTTCTGAAAACGCCTGCTTGACAGGATCAGTGGCTAGCTCAGAAGGTGTTGGAAGGGGGGAGGGCAATGACTTTTGTTACTTGCTGTGCCCGCCTTACCACAAGCCCCGTTGGCTCTGTGCAGCCTAGGCCCCCCTTCCCCCATGTCCAATCGCAGACTGCCAAGCCAGTGGTCTGAGGAGAAAAGGAATGGTGATTGGGCAGGCTGGCTGCTAGTCGAAGCCTCTCCACCCCTGGTGCCAGGATGTCTGCTCCTCAGCTGACTCCCCCTCCCTGGGCCTTCCAGTCACGTTTTTCCCGCCCAAACTCACCTGAACGCAACCGAACTGTTCGGTTGTTTTCGAGTTTGGTTCGAACGTTCGGTTCAGTCACCCGAACGGACCGAGTTCGGTCCAAACTCTGAACATCCGAACCGCGTTCGTAC
Source organism: Sphenodon punctatus (assembly GCA_003113815.1). Taxonomy (NCBI): domain Eukaryota; kingdom Metazoa; phylum Chordata; class Lepidosauria; order Sphenodontia; family Sphenodontidae; genus Sphenodon; species Sphenodon punctatus. The sequence goes on along the minus strand of QEPC01012163.1, from coordinate 646,857 downwards.
ATTCCTAGTTTATACTAATAGGAAACTATTTCCCTCCTCATCCTAGTCCAAAGCAAAGGAAGTTTGCAAGGCAAGGAAGCTGTGGGTCTGGTATGCTGCATGCTCTTGTTGCAATGCACACTACTGTTGCAATGGACTGTGAGTAAACTCCCAGTCTAGCATTGCCTATCATCTCTCCAAGCTAGACTCATGTCCTGTTATTACCTCAGTGAGACCTTTGCTTGATTCATTATCACTGTCTTGTTCTAGGTCTAGTGGGAAAGTGAGGATCACAGCAGTTGGTTCTAATTCAATTCAATCTCATGGTTGATTTGATCGGAGACAGATTAGGGATGCTGCTAATGTACTGTGCACCTACCTGTACTGTAGCATCTCTGCACGGTCTAACAGAGTTGGTGTCAGAGGACTTAAACACACATGCCGACACTGATCTTGGGGGAGTGGAGTGTGAGTTCATGACAACCATGGGCCTGTCTCAGGTGGTGAGTGACCCGATGTACAAGGGGGGACATACCTTGAACTTGTTTTTTTGCACTGGCCTTGAGGGGGGGACTCCGTTGGTGGAGGAAGTGTTGTTAGTGCCCTTGTCATGGATGGATCATTACCTCCTGTGGGCTGGTCTCCTGGCACATGTCAGTTTCCAGAAAGGTGCTGGGCCAGTTCGGTTGGTCCATTCCTAGAGGCTTATGGAACCAGAAAGGTTCCAGAACACTCTTCGAGGAATACCCTCTGATCTTGATGGACGTTCACTCAATGACCTCGTGGCTCTTTGGTACACCTTGCTGACTGAGGCCATCGACCAGACGACTCCTAGGCATCCGCTCCCTGGGCATCAGCAGTGCAGCTCCCCATGGTATATGGAGGACCTGCGGTGGCTGAAGCAGGAAGTGAGGTGGTTAGAGTGGCAGTGGCATTGCACCCACGTGGAAGACAACAGATTGCAGTATAGAGATAGTTCAACTCCCCCCCCCCCGCCCCCGGGAGGGGGGGTTCTTGCACAGGATGCTGAAGGGTGAGTCTTCCTTCCTGCCCCTCCCCCATCCCTCACAGTATTACCGGCACTTCTCTTCCTTGTAGCGTGGGTGTGGGGATGAGTCAGTCAGGAGAATTAGGGGAATTAACCAGGGCTGTACAAGCACTGGCTCTAGAGGTTAAAGACCTCTGAGAATGTCAGGAACAGTTGACGGCTACCGTCCCTCTCCCCCCCCCCCCCCCCCCCCGCGGTGGCTCAGCCTACTCCACCTGTGGTGACTGAGAGCCCTCCCTGGAGAGAGCCTAAGGCATCCAAGGTAGCTAAATTCAATGGGGATAGATGGCAGTTTTGTAACATTCTCTCTCTTTGTGAATAATTGTTCCAGATCCAACCCCATATGTATTCGTCTGATGACTTGAAGGTGGCCTTTATTATAGGAACACTGGAGGGACTAGCCCTTTCTTGGGCTACTTCCTTACTACTTACCAGTAAAAGCCCGTTATTCTCAGACTATAAGGCCTTTGTGTGAGAATTTAAGTTTTTGTTTGATTACCCCCATCGAACGAAGGATGCTGAAACAGCTATTATGACTCTTAAATAGGGAAAGGGGGGGGCTGTTGGAGTATGTTACACAATTCCAACAGCTTGCTATAGACCTAGGTTGGCCAAATAATGTGCTTAGTGTACTTTTTCGAAAAGGGTTATGTGAAGATCTGAAAGATCAACTGTTATACACGGCGCTACCTGGTACCCTGGGGAAACTTGTGACCTTAACCCTTCAAATAGATGAGAGGCTGATGTAGCAGAGGAGTGAAAAACGACAGGAATGGGGACGTGCCCCTAACCCCAAACCAGTTCTGTCCCCAGTAGGCAGGTTTGAGGCACCTTAGGGGGACGAGCTGGAACCCATGCAGATTGAAGCCTCTAGAGGGCTTTCTTCCTCTAGAAGAGAGGAAGAAAAAGAACTTCCTCTCTCCTAGAAAATTCACATTCAGATCTCTAGACTTGCCCAGTTAGTGGGGTTTCTTCAATCTGAGAACTGGACTTACTGTATGTGCATTATGTGTTCCTGAAACCACAACCTGAACCCATACAACTGTAGAACCAATGTAGTGTAGGTGTTGTTTAATGTATTAATTAATGATCTAGAAAAAGGAGTAAAGAGTGAGGTGATCAAATCTGCAGATGACACAAAGTGGCCAATCTTACTGGGCATCTAAATGGCAGATGAAATTTAATGTGGACAAGCGCAAAGTGATGTACATAGAGAAGAACAACAATCCAAACTATATGTACACAATGCTGGGTTCTAAATTAGGAGTTACCACTCAGGAAAAGGATTGTTGAGCCATTGTGGACAATACACTGAAATCCTCAGCTCAGTGTGCAGCGACTGTCAAAAAAGCAAACAGAATGTTAGGAATTATTTGTAAAGAGATAGAGAATAAAACTGAAAACATCATAATGCCACTATATAAATCCATGGTGTGACCACACCTTGAGTATTGTGTGCAGTTCTGGTTGTCTCATCTCAAAAAAAGATATAGTAGAAATAGAAAAGGTACAGAGAAGGAGGCGGGGGAAGATAAAGGGTATGGAATGGCTCCCCTATGAAGAGAGTCTCAATAGGTTGGGGGGTCTTCAGCTTGAAGAGACAACTGACAGGGGAATGGGGATATAATAGAAGTTTATAAATCATGAGTGGTACGGAGCAAGTAAATAGGGAATGGTTATTTACCCTCTCAAATAGTACTAGAACTAGGGAACATTCCGTGAAACTAACACATAGCAGTTTTTAAACAAATAAAATAAAGTATTTTTTTCACTCCACACACAATTATGTTGTTGAATTTGTGGACAGAGGATGTGGTCAAGGCCAGTAGTATCGCTGGGTTTAAAAAAGGATTGGACAAGTTTCTGGAGGATAGGTCCATTAGCAGCTATTAGCCAGGTAGGTTTGTGGAATGAAACCTCTTACTGTCAGGAGCTGGGAGTGAACAACAGAGAATGAATTGCCCCATTGTGACATGTTGGGTACTTCTTCCAAGCAACCGAGATTGGCCACTGTCGGAGACAGGTGCTGGGCTCGATGGACCATTGGTCTGACACAGTATGGCACTACTTATATTCTTAAGGTGTTGGACTTGGATCTCAAAGAGCAGAGTTCAAATCCCATCTTAGTCAAGAATTCACTGGATAGCCTTTGGCAAGTCTACCTCTCATCCTCAGTCCCTCATCTGTAAAATGGGAATAATAGTGACCTACCTCACAGGATTGTAGTAAGGGTGATTTGGTGAACTTTAGACACTGAAAGATCTGTATATATGATAAATAATATGGGACAATGCATGCCCCCAAATGTATACGTGTAGAAAAAAGGAGATATTGTTTAAGAAGTAGGACATGGCCTGATTTACTGGGATGACAGAAGCTAATGCAATGCCAATTGTAAAAGGCAGTGTATTGTAATGGCTAAGGGGCGGAGAGCCAGGAGACTGTGGAACTACAGAGTATCAGCCATAGATCTCTCACTGACTCTGAATAATCTGTCCAACTCCTGATAGCTGCAAAACGGGGGAAATGATATTCCTGTACCGTTTCAAAATGCATTTGAGATCTACAGGCAAAATGCAGCTAGTGTTTTTATTTCTTGTCATTAAAAATAATGAATTGACTTCCTCCCTCCCCCCAAAAAGGATTCCAGGCTCAGAGTTTCAGTGAACAGTCGGGAAATAAACAAATGATGGCAGCATGGAGAACAGTTGGTCAAGTGTGTAATAGATGGATTCTGATCTAAATATGGAACAGTCTTTCTAGCGTTGAACAGATGGGGAAACGCATATGTGTTTCAGCATTTGCACATTGCTGCATGTTCTGCTAACATCAGTGCTGAGTTGCTCTTATTCATAATAAAGCAATAGAACACGAGGCCCATCCTGTATTGTCTACAGGCAAGGGGGAAAAAAACCCCAACAAACCAGTGAATACCTGCTCCAAAATGTTCACTCAGTTTGGGACTTCATGATCAAAAGTCCTGGAGCTTTGACCAAGATTTTTAGAATGCCTAATGCGGTGACTCTCAGATCTGACTGTCTTGACAGCCACATGAGCAATTTGTGTTAATCAACATGTCTGAGCAAAAGGCCAACCTGCACAGACTGCTTTCAACGAGAGGCTGACTGCAGCTCAGAACACTGATTGATGGATCCCAGACATCACCAGCCTATCCCTTTCCTCCTCTTCTGGACCAGGTGGATGTAGTTGTAAAAAAGCCTCAAGTGACAGTCAGAAGGCTGGTGGCCAGTGCAGCAGGAATCATGGTGTGAGTAAAACAAATCTAGTGATTTTGGGACGTCTAGATTGAGCCACCTTAAAATGACTTGATTTTTTAAAAGTGCTGAGCACCACCGTTCTGAAAATGAAGCCCCTTTTACATAGCTTGGCCGTATCATTTAGTCCTTTTAGAAAATACTGGCTGTTGGCTTCTAGATGAAAAATCTTGAAACGTGGTATTTTGTTATTATTAATTATTATTATTATTATTATTAATATTATAAGCATTTGTGTAGCATCAGCTGTGTACCTGGCACTTTACAGAACTGTTTAATGAGTTAAAGGGCACACTCAAGTCTAGAAGAAATCATTCTTTAAAAATACTAGTACCTGCTCCTTGAAGGGCTGCGAGGACATTCTGCTGTTCTTGACTTTTACTAAAGGTAGGAAATTATTCAATGAGCTTTTGTATGTGTGAATTTTGTTTCCCCGCTGGCTCTCCAAAATTGGAGCTGTGTTGCTTTGCTGCAGGCAGTTTATGTTGCTTCACTGGATGAGTAGAAGTAAGTTACCTTACAAAGAATCACTGAAGGGGAACATAAAACTCCTAGTGAAGTGCTCTGGATTGGAATTCCTGTCTTGGTTTCAAGCTCATAGCAAAGTTCAGATGATGGAAACCAAAAGATATGAAACTACAGAGCATGTTGTCATGAACCTTTCTGAACTGACACAGCTAAGCGTCGTGCCACTTTATACACTGCAATGTGCAGAAATGCTTCCTAGACAGATTGCATTCACCTCATTTTGAACATTACTGTAACTAAAGGACAGTTTTGCTGCAGGGCTATTTGGATGACTTTTGAACATATTTGATGACTCATGGAACTGAAAAAGTCTCCCCCTCCATTTTTGAGAAGTGTGTATGTGATAGGACTGGGACCTCTCTGCCCCCCTCTAGACTGGCTGTGACTCAGTTTCCCCATTTACAGCACCCACTGGACCTGTTCCTTCCAGTACTGTTCCAGTCCATAGCAGGTTAACTCTTGTCACCTTTACCTCAGAGCTTCCCACAGTACAGAAATGAATTAAAAGGTTCATCTGAGTCTCTAACGCAGAAGTTCCCTCCACTGTGTCACTCCAATGTCAAGATCCACACAATCTTGTCAATCCACATTTTAAGAAAAAAATTAAAATACAGTGCAAGATTATGTCAACAGTGCAATAAACAATATATATATTGATAACATAATTCTAATTTAGTTTCTTAGTTCTAAACTAATCTTGCCCTATGCAGTTGTATGCTTGAAGTTCAGTTCAGTCTTAAAGGCTTTTCTTCGCAAGCCCTGATCTTGAGAGCTGGGAGCAAGTTCTTACTGGCAGTTGCGGAGTTGGTCAGTTCCAGGATGATTTAATCTCTTTCCTTTTGTTTGTTGACCCTTAAATCCAATTTTCAGTTCTTCCAGAGTTTTCCTAGATGCAATGTCTTGGGTTGCGTAGTCAATGACTTTGACAGCGACACCCCCTATTTAGTTAATTGGTTTTGTGGACTGAACCTGTCCCTCTTAGAAAGAGTGATTGTCTTCTTTAGGCTCACAGTCTGTTTTTTGAATTTTCCTTCAGGTACATAACTCACAATGTAGTCACATTTCATATCTCTTACATACAAACTTTCCATTCAATATTTCATCATATTTACATTAATTCCTCTCTTAATTCTGAGTGGTATGACACCAAACATGGATACAAATTATTAACATACAGTGCTCATATCACACACGTGTGTTATATGTTGATTTCCTGATCTTTATCACAGTGTATCTCTACAATAAACATTTCCTCTTGAACTCCAATTTTTGGTGAAAATGTGATGGATTTGTTTAGAGCTGTGCATTTGGAAAATGTGATGGATTTGTTTAGAGCTGTGCATTTGGAAAATGTGATGGATTTGCGAGACCGCCTCAGTCCCTGGGTTCTGGACCGGCCCCTGTGGTCATCTGGGGGCACCCTGTTGGAGGTCCCTTGGGTTTCCCAGGGGACCACCCAGGACAGGGCGTTCTCAGTGGCTGCGCCGTGCCTCTGGAATTCCCTCCTGGTGGGGACCCGACTAGCCCCGGACCTCCCAGTTTTCCACAGGAATTGTAAAACCTGGCTGTTCCATCAGGTGTTTGGCGAGGGAGAAGGGTGAGGGTTGGGGGTGC
>QEPC01012163.1:625786-639537 GCA_003113815.1 Sphenodon punctatus | reverse complement strand
AAACCAGTGGCCGAAGCCGCCGCACCAGATGTAACTGGTGGAAGGCACTCGTCACCACAGCCTCCACCTGGAGATCCAGGCGGAGCTGCACATCGAGGAGCAGCCCCAGGTTCCGCACCTGGGAAGCCAATGGAGGACAAACCCCCTCAACCGAGGGGGCCATCACCTCCATCGACTTACCCACTAACATCACCTCTGTCTTGTCAGGATTCAGTCACAGTCGATTAGCCCTCATCTAGTCCCCCACAGATGCCAAACACCGGGTAAGCACTGAGACAGCTGGGTCTGGGTCAGTTGAAAATGAGAGGTACATTTGGGTGTCATCTGCATATTGATGACACCTCACCCCATACCCCCTGATCACCTCGCCGAGTGGCTGCATATACACATTGAACAGGAGAGGGGACAAGACAGAACCCTGCGGGACCCCACATGAGAGGTCTTGGAAAGATGAAAAAAAGTCACAGAGAACCACCCGCTGAGTTCTCCCAGTCAGGAATGAGTGGAACCACTCAAGAATGATCCCACCCACCCCCACACTGTCCCGCAGGCATGTCATCCAACATCTCGTGGTCAGCGGTATTAAATGCAGCCGATAGATCTAATAGGACCAAAAGGGTCGATCGACCCGTATTCTTTTCCCAGCGCAGATCATCCACCAAAGCCACTAATGCTGTCTCAGTGCCATTCCCTGGATGAAAGCCAGACTGCGAGGGATCCAGATAACTGATGCGGTCGAGATGCCCTTGGAGCTGCTGAGCCACTACCCGTTCAATAACCTTCCCTGAAAAGGGAACGTTAGAGACAGGCCGCTAGCTGGTGGGGGAGTCAACGTCAAGCAATGGTTTCTTGAGCAGAGGCCGCACCACCACCTCCTTGAGGCAGCTCGACACTCTGCCCTCCTGTAGGGAGGCGTTGACCACCCCAGCCAGCAATGGCCCCATTGTCTCCAGGCAGCTCTTAATCAGCCAGGATGGGCATGGATCTAGTTCGCAAGAGGTGGCTCCAACAGCCTCCAGCACCCCCACCATGTCAGCAGGTGTCACCGACTGAAACTGATCCCACAAAATCGGTCAAGTCGGGGTTTCCACCACCTCTATCTCCCCCACTGTATTAATTGCAGCATCAAGGTCCTGGTGAATACGAGCGATTTTCTCCACAAAGTAATCCGCGAAAAGGTCCCAGCGGACAGATGATGGCTCAACTCCAGGGTTGAGGGAGGCTAGATTGACCAATCCCTGCACAACCCGGAACAGCTCCACCAGATGGGATTTTGCAGATGCTGTGAGGGCAGCAAAGAATTCCCTCTTTGCTGCCTGCATAGCCATGGCATAGACTCGCAAACTGTTGGCTTCAGCCTGAGAACGACACCACCGTCGCTCCAACTGTCACCCCTCTTGCTTCAGCATCTGGAGCTCCTCAGAGAACCAAGGTGGCCTACGAAGCCTCCGCCTGGGCAACGGACGCCTGGGAGCCATTTGATCAATGGCCTCCGTCAGCAAGGTGTTCCACAGCCTGACAAGGTCATCGATGTGATGGTCATCAAGGTCAGTGGGTAACTCCCCTAGAGCACCTAGAAACTGCACTGGGTCCAACAGCATCCGGGGTGGACCATCCTAATTGATTCCGCACCCTTCCAGGGGCAGACATGTGCTAGAAGGGAGGTCTGCAGGAGGTAATGGTCCATCCATGACAAGGGCACAACTGATATCACCCCCATTAATGGACCACCCGCCTCAAGGCCAGTGCAAAATATGAGATCTAAACTATGTCCTCCAAAATGTGTCGGGCCATTGACTCTCTGGGACAGGCCCATGGTTTCCATGGCAGCCATGAACTCAAGCTCGGCTCCCCTGAGAACTGTGTCAGCATGGATGTTGAGGTCCCCAAGGACTATCGTCCTTGGGGACTGCAACACCACCTCCGACACAACCTCCGCCAGAGCCTGCAGGAGGCCACTGAACTGGTAGGTGCACGGTATACCAGCAGCACTCCCAAACTGTCCCCTGCCAAATCAAACACAAGATGGAGGCCTTCAATACCTACCATGGATTGTACTGGGTATCTCCTCACAGACCACCCCTCTTTAAAAACCACAGCTACACCGCCCCTCCGGCCGCGACTGGTGCTGCACAGAATACCCAACTGGAACAAGATCAGCCAGGATTGGCCCCGATTCATCGTCCAGCCAGGTCTCCATGATACATGTGAGATCGGCGGCATGGTCCAGGATTACCTCCTGGACTGTTGTCGCCTTATTTGCCACTGATCTCGCGTTTAACAGCACCAAAATCGGACCGGGGCCCCCCTGACCAAGTTCCACCTACTCATCTGCTGGGGTAGAAGTGAGCAGGACACGCACTAAGCACCTATCCTGCCTCACCACTCTCCCTCCCCTCCCCCTGAGACCATACCTCCCCATGCCTGTCATAACCCCAATAGTGACTATTGGTTTACTACAGAGTATCAGAAAGTAAACCAGAAAGGCCAGTGCCAGCTGAACAGAACCAGACTAAACCAGAAAGGCCAGTGCCCCCCCGGCTGCCCCCGCTCAGGCCCTCCTCCTGGCTGTCCTGCCCAGGGTGAGAGGGAGAACCTTCCCCCCTCTTCCTTTGCAGCATATCCCTTCCTACTCTCCCCCCCCCCCCCCCCCCCCCCCCCCCCCCCCCCCCCCCCCNTTTGAAATATGATACTGATTGATGCAGTCAAAACCGGGTTATTATTCTGCTGGTTTGCACATGTGCAGTAGAGCAGCTGCTCACTGGCAAAACACAGCACGGTCCTGCTGGCTCGCACATGCTCAGTAGAGCAGCTGATCACAGGCAAAACAGAGCATCAGGAAAATTATGTCAGTCTACTTTCCTGAGCCCCTCCAACCCCATCCCCCAAACCTCCTGCCCCCCTATGCCACAGAGGGGCACCTGAAAAAAACAACCCCCCCCAGTTCCCCACCCGATTGATTTTTTCCCCTTCTACCCCAACCCATATCTCCCCACCTTTGACTAAAATGCCTTCCCCCATAACCTCCAATAACTCCCCTCTATCGCAGTTTCCCACCCCCCGCCCCTGACCCCACCAAGGTCCCTGCCCAAGGGCCCTTGGGTGCAGCCGTTAGGTGCACTGCCTGCGGTGCAGCCAGGCCGCCGTCTACCTTTGGCCCCTCTGGGCCGGACATCCCCTCCGGAGTGCCGCCCCCGCCCCCTATACAGCTCCTATGTTGCTTCTGGCTTTAATTTTTCACTCCTCTCTTTGGTACTTTATGACCCAAATTATAGCAGTTTCTGAGTTCCTGGGAGTGTGGCTCCCTGACCTGCACATAGGCCTTTTGGCCAGGAGAACTGGCTTCTATTCCAGACTCCAACACTCAGACCTTGTGGTGTGTCATTGAGCCTCTCTGTACGTTAGTTTCTCGATTTGTTAAATGGAGAGAATGGCGCTTCCTCACCTTTGCAAAGAACTATGAGACCTGTGGCAAAAATGTATTACATGAATGGTCACCATAACAGATGACAGCCAAGAGGCTGCATGTGCTGTGAATGTTACTGCCCAAAGAAAGCTGGATAGGATAGGTTCAGCTGGCACTGGCCTTTCTGGTTTACTTTCTGATACTCTGTAGTAAAGCAAGAGTAGAGCTGGCTCTTACTATGCAGGACTTCCTTCACTCTTTGTAGATTCAGAGTGGGAAATTTGGCAGTAGGTTGGACTCAATAGCCCTTATGTGGATTGATGGTACTTTGTAAAAGCTCCACACTAATCAAAGGATAAAACAACCTTAATCACCTAATTTATTTCTCTTGTATTCCCTCTCAATTTATTTGATTGGACAGCAGTGCCCAAACTGTGGTACCAGGGCCACTGGTGGTCCACAAGGTCATGTTAAGTGTAAAAATTGGTTTGCAGAACTGGCAAGAGCTACAGTAAAATGGGCTTTGATCCCCACCAGCTCTGTAGCTGTCTATGAAGGGAGAAGCATGGGGAATGATCACAATGTATGTACCATGTGGTGATCACATGGGCATGATCATCCTTTCCCAGCACACCTCCCCACTCATTGTCAATGGTAACTGGAGCTGCCTGCCTTGAGCATGAGCGTGCACTAGGACACAGCCATCTCCAGCAGGTTCCTGGTCGTCTCTGCAAAATGTTGAAGGTGAAGAGTGGCCTGTTTGGTCTGTTCAGTTTGGGAAGCACTGTGATAGATTTGGTGCTGCTGAAATGCACTAGTCCACAGAAATAGATGGCCATGCAAGATTATCAACACAGCCCTTCCTACCAGCACACCCCAGCCTTGACATCTAGCACAGGACTTCTCCACTGGTGGATCGCACAAGCAGGAGTCAGGACCACTGGAGAACATCTAACTAGCTGATGGGACAAAGCCAAGTGCAGAAACATGTAGACTGCTAAGGCCCAGGGGGAGCCAAGTCAGTTAGGTAGGTGGGGGAGCCAAGTCAGTAGGGGTGGGACTTGGGCAAAATTTCGATTCTCGGTTTTTCTCGGTTTTGGTTTTCTGTCTATCGGTTCTCCTATTGGTTCTTGTTTTTATTGGTTTCGGTGCTTTTCCCATTGAAAGAAATGGGGAAGTTTTCCCATTGAAATCAATGGGAGAACAAACTGAAAATTCCTGCAATAAAAAGACATGTCTTGTCTTGTAAAACACTTCAGTCAATCAATTTAGTTTACACAGTTTAGCCAAAGTGACTATTAGTAGCCCCAGCCACTATACATTTGCCACACAAGCAGGTTTTTTCACAGCACTGCAGCAAACAAAAACAAACAACAATTAATTCTAGCAACTGCCAGGGGACACCCATATGCAGTCATACCCCCACACTGCCAATGCCAACATTGTCAATCCCAAATCCTGTGTGACCCCACAAATGACCCCATATTGCCAATGCCAACAGTGCCAAGTCTAAATCCAGTGTGATCCTCAAAATGACACCCATATTACCAATGCTAACAGTGCAAACTGTGCCAATGCCAGCAACATGTGTCAATCTCAAATCCAGTGTGATCCCCATATTGCCAATACCAACAGTGCCAACAGGGTTATTGTTGTTATTCTTAACCGTGGGAGCTCCTTGTTGCTGGGTAATGCCCTGCCACTGGGGTGATAGAATGCCCTCTTACTTGGGTCACGTGCACTGCCTCTCCCCCACTGGGTGCAATCATGTTATTGTTAACGCTGGGAATTCCTTGCTTCTGCATGAAACCCTGCCATTGGGGGAATAGAGAGCCTTCTTACTGGGGTGCCAGGCACGACCTCAGTGGGAGAGAGGTCCCTAAACTCCAGGCTTGGGGCACCCCATCATCCATGTGATCATGGGACTGATCTCAACAGCAACAGAATGCAATCTCTCCCCCTCCCACTGCACCTCCAGAACCCCAAAGTCTTGCCCCCCCAACAAGCCATGTGATGCCAGGGGACACCCATGGCATATGCCATACCCCCACATTGCAGCCAACAGAACACTAGAAAAAATCCAGTGTGACCCCCTGAGAAACAAACCCCATAGACAGGGGCCCCTAAATCCCAGCCTTGGGGCACCCCACCAGTCATGTGATGGGTCATGGGACTGACCCCAACAGTCACTGAATGCAAACCCCCCCCCCACTGCACCTCTGGAACCCCAGCTGTGGGGCATCCTGAAGTCTTGGGCTGCCCCAAAGTCTTGGGACATCCCCAACAAGCCATGTGATGCCATACCCCTCACATTGCAGATGTGCCTCCAGAACCCCAAACTCTTTGGGCACCCCACCACCAAGCCATGTAATGCAAGGGGACGCCCATATGCCACACACGCACACCCACATTGTCAAGGACAACAGAACACAAGAATAATTTAGTGACCGTCCAAAGGAACCACATACAGGGATCCTTGAATGACCGCCTTGGGGCACATACAACCCACCCCCCCAGCAATGTGATGGGAGACCTGATGCAATGGGCCTTCTGAACCCCAGCCTTTGGGCACCCCACCCCCTCCAAACCGTGGCCTTCTCCCAGGAGGAGCCAGCCACAATATCACTCCCCCCCCCTTGGCAAACAGCAGCCTTGGCAACACCAGCCCCATGGGGTGGGGGGTGTCTTGGGACCCTGAACCCCCTCATGGGGTCCCAAGACACAGGGGACCCCCATCCATCCCTGGGCACCTTCCCCCCCCTTGGACCACTAGAGTACTCTACCCCCACCACAAAACCCCAAGGTCCCCATCACTTACCTTGCTCAGATGCTCAGCATAGCAGTCTACTCCTTCCAGAAGAACTAGCTGCTGAAGAATGGCTTCCAAGGTCAGAGCAGGTCCCAGAAGAAAAAAAAACCTACCCCAAAATTTCACATCAACACTGATCCCTGATTCCCTGAGCTCTGCTGAATTAATGCCAGAAAAATCTTCATGGCAATTGGCCAGTAGAACCATTACTGCCCCTCTCCCCCAAATCTCTGAGGTTAGCTCTTGGATTTGATGCCTTTTCTGAATTAAAAAAAATACAACCAATCCAGAGTGCAAGGTTAAAAAAAGGCATCTAAAGAAACAGGCAGCAGCAGCACAACAAAAGAAATGTTTTAAGAAGGGGCCCTCCGCCCCAAAATGAGGGTGGGGGGAGGTTGCCACGCCCCTTTGGAGGAGAGACACATGGAGGTAGGGGCCGCTGGGAGCGGGGAGGTAAAAAACCCATATGTTCAGCCTGGGAACCTCAGATTGGTTGCCCGGGCATCATGCGCCTGGGGATCGGGACGCGTGATTGGTCGGCATGGGGGCAGCTCCCCCCCTCTCCTAGAGGGGGGCGGGGATCTGCTGCCCACGCTGTCTAAGTGAGCGGGCACTTCATTCCAGCCCGATTCCCAAGCAGCTAGCACCTACCCACCCTTCCCTCTAATACTGCAGGGAAACAGGGCCCCGAGGGAAACGCGGGTCTGTGATTCACAGATTTCCCGCAGAATTCCCCTCCCCCCTGCAGAATCTCCTGCCCTGCTTACCCCAGCGCAGTATTTGTAGCCTGTGCTGGGGAGACGCGGGGCAGTAGATTCCATGGGGGGAGGGGAATGAACAAACTCTCGGGGCTTCCCCTCCCCGGTCGCCAGGGCTTGCCTCCCCCGTTAAAAAAATTAATTAACTTAGCCGGCAACAGCTGCTTCAGTGCGCTCATCCCCAGCTCGTCCCCATTCGGCTCCTGGCCTCTTCCTGTCCCCTCCCAACAGGGCCTCCCAGAGCAGCACAGCCAGATGACATCATCCAGCTGTGTCGCCCCGAGAGGCCCCGTTGGGAGGGACCAGGAAGAGGCCAGGAGTTGGATGGGGACAAGCGCACTGGAGCAGCTGCTGCTGCTGCCGCCGCCGCTCCTGAGTCACTGCCGCCGCCTGCTCCAGCCATAAGGTAAGTAGGTGGGGAGGGGCTCCTGGGTTGGGGGTTCCCACTGTGCCCTCTGCATTGTCATGTGGTGTGTGCGTGTGTGTGTGTGGGGTTACCTGCTGTGCCCTCTGCATTGCCATGTGTTTTGTTGGGGGGGGGGTTACCTGCTGTGCCCTCTGCATTGCCATGTGTTGTGTTGGGGGGTTACCTACTGTGCCCTCTGCATTGCCATGTGTTTTAGGGGGGCACAGCATAAAGATGTCAGTACTGCAAATAAATAAAGAACTCATTTTAAAATTTTAGTAGTCATGTTTTGTAACTTGATTGGGTTGCAGAATTTCCAATTTTGGGTTGCAGAATTTCCAATTTTGGGTCGCAGAATTTTGGAAAAATTTTTGCAGAAGAATCAGGGCCCTGCCGTTAGGGCACCAAGATGGACTTTTGGAAGGTATTTCAACAATTATAAGATGCTTTCGTGTTTTGCCTTCGCAGTTTTAGATTTAGGTCAAACTATTGAAGGGGTTGTAATCATAAAGTGATTCAGCTAATTAAGGGCTTTAAGAGATTGGCGACTAATGTTAATATACTTGAACACGACTTTGGCTTTACATATTAGGACAGTTGGGGAATAAGTTGAAAAAAACTATACCATTTGGCAGCTAATTTGGTTTAATTGAATTGACTTACTGCTATTCGTATGTCGCACTCTGGCGGGGGTCCAGTATGGTTAATAGGTGTTTTTGATAGGTAGTTTAGGATAGATTAAAGAGTCATCTCCATAAGAGATGGGGAGGCGATACCTGGCGATAAGCAGGGAATGGCTAACAACAGGATCCTCACCCTGGGAGGCGTGTACAGTGGCGGGTAAGGGCAAGCACGGCCCTCAAACCTAAGGACACCTTCCTCCTTACTCATGCCCATCAGAGCGTTTCGCCTTCGGCCTTGGCCAGGGTGCTGTTCGAAGGGGAATGTTTTGTAAGTTTTGATTTGGGCTGGCATTGGAGGACATATCCAAGTGAGACGCATGTCACCATTTAAGACAAAAATACTGGACCCATGATTGCTTAGCAGCAATCCCCACCAACTTTCCTTATTCTGTTTGATTAAAGAGTGCGGCCATTTAAACCCATATCATGTCTCCGTGTCTCATTTCCAGGGGTGTGTTGGCAAGCTGAGCTTATTTTCAAAGAACCAAGAACCGAGACCAATGGAAAGATCCAATATAGTTGAAACGTTTGGTTCTCAATTTTAGAACCGAAAGCATCATTATTAGACACTTTCGGTTCTCGGCAATACTGAAAGTCCCATCCCTACAGGACAGGAAAGAAAGTGAAGGAGCAGTACTGCCCTGGAGCACAGCAGTGTTAAGTTGGCAAGAGAGTAAACAATCACCCCACACAACACACAGTACTGCTAACTCCTTCCCGCTACACATCTGGTCTTATTACTCAGGAGGCTGCAACCCCACTACCTCCCACCATTTCACTCCTCCACCCACAAGCAACCATCTCATCAACACCCATAGCTCTAAAACCACGTACTGTTTGTTTTTTCTTCCATGACCTCTATCCCAGAGTTCCTCATGGACACAAAGAATTGTGGGATTTAGGTATGTCATGGCAAGAAGCCACAGAAGGTTTTGGGTGGCTAAGGGCAAAGCGCTCTTCATTAATGATTCCCAGCCATTGTTCTGGTGTCCAGTGCATGGCAGTGTGTGCTGGTCCTCAGCCATGCTAAGTCTGGGGTGTTTTTAGGCAAGTGCCTCCCCACCCATTACCCACCCATCATGCCTGTTGCAGGGCTGCATAGGGCACCAATGCAGCCCTGCTACAACACAGGTGGGGAGGTGCTGGTCTAAAAACACCCTGGATGGGTTCCAAAACAATAGTGGGTGTTTTTAGACACATTTCTCCTGCATATTTGCTGTTACAGTCTGAACTTTCTGTGTGTTTAAATCACTCACCCAGATCTTAAACAGCCAGCTCTTTGAACTTCTGGGTAGAACTTCTCCCAGAACTTTTGTGTGTAAAAAAGTTCTCCTGTTAAGCTGCTTTGCTCCAGGCAGCTGTGGTCACTTGGTTTCCATGGCAGCCTGTCATGTCTACAGCTGCAGCTACTTTAGGCTGCCTCAGGGCAGTGTTTGTGTGAAGAATGCACCCAGGAACTGCTTCAGGGCAGTGTGTGTGTGAAGAATACATCCAGAACTTACTTGTGGACTTGTAAACCCAGAAAATTGAAAAATCCGGAACTTTAAGGTGTGTGTAAAAATGCCCAGTGACACATGTGTTGTCTCTGCCCTGAAAACTCTTCTTCCAGCTGGCTGTCTCCTCCAATGCTAAGAGCCAGAAGTGGGAAGTAGAGTGGGTTTTCCTCTTTGTCCTCCGATTCGGGTGGGGAAGATGTAACAGGGTGTAGTGCCCTGGGTAAGTCCACGCAGGATCAATTACAAACTGTAACAGTCTTTAGGGGATTAGCACATACAAAGTCTTTATTCTCTAAACAACACTTTCTCAGTCCATAGACAGTACCATCCTCCACCCAGGTAACAATCCCAAAGTCTCTTCCAGCCAGGCAGAGATCCTCCTGACTAGCACTCAGAACTTCCAGGCCTTAGGCTTCCTCCTACAGTCCAGCCTGACTTCAGTACCTTGGTCAGCAGACTCCAGGGAACAACTTTCTTCTCTGCATCCAGACTAACCTCTTCTTCAGCAAGCTGCCTCTTCTTATACTGGCAGAATGAGTATGGCTAGGCTCCAGCTTCTCCAGCTTTAAAGGGCCAGTGTCTGCCCACTCTGTATTGTACTTCAGTCAGCTGGAGTTTTCCAACACTTGCAGGGCTGACTCTGCCAAGCCCTTTTCATTGTCACCTCTCAGCCTGCTCAGTCCTCAGACTGGCACACTCTATTTTAAAGGGACCACTTCCCCACCAGACTCCTCCCTATTACAGTAAAGAACCCAGATTTTCCTCTCTGTCTTTTCCTAATAAATCCTGGTTCTGAGGCAGGGCTGGCCTTCACAGCACTGTTGTGGTTTTGAGGCGGAGACTTTTCTAGGAGTCCATAATTGTTATATATTTTTAAAATTGCTAATATTTGAACTGAGGAAGGTTGGAAACCACTACTCCAGAAAGTTCATTTAGCCAGTTAGAGGGTATCTCATTTTCTATGTTCCACAGCATTTAGGGGTGAGTAATCTTTTTCATTGGCAGTTTGGTGCCTCTCTGGCAGCCTTCAATACCTAGGGATCCTCTGCAGCATCTCATATCACACAGGCTGTGAATAAGTCATCAGTCTCCTTGTACATGCTGTTATTTTTCAGATCCTCTGTAGTCTCCACAGAGAAGTGTGCTTGTTGCTCCAGGATATTTTTGCATAGTTCTTAATCTGCATTTACTGTCATCTATTGATTCTTGGGTTTAGCATCATTATCAATGGCTTTTAAAATTATTGTTTTAAAATGTCTGATGACAAACACCTATGTTTCCCCCCCACAATAGCTCCATTCCAAGTTATAAATATGTGGGTGTGCACATTCTGCATTTTCTCAGTCTGTAGTTCTGACTTGTTATGCAAGCCTGAGGAAGCACCCTGTGTGGCCAGAAACCTTGCACGCTCTCACCAACAGAAGTTGGTCCAATAACAGATATCATCTGGGGTACTTTCAGACATGACGCTAACCACCCTTTTGCCACCCTTGGTGGTTATTTATGCATGTTGCAGGGCTGTATTGGTGCTCTATGCAGCCCTGCAACATGCATAAATAACCACCAAGGGTGGCTAATGGGTGGTTAGCGTCATGTCTGAAAGTACCCCTGATCTAGTTTGTTTCCTTGTCTTACATTTGGGACCAACATGACAACCACCCCACCCCACCACCCCTCTCTCAACCAGATAGCCTGACTAAAGGCTGGCCCACAACTAGTTTTTATATGGCCCCTTTCCAGTTCCTGGATCTGGCTCCAGTACCTAACCCTAAGAACTGAAAAATGGAGCTCAGGGTAAGAGAGCATAGCAAGACAGGGGACATATCCATGGTACAGATCCATGATCTGGACCGTCCTCTTCCCAAACACCTCTGCCCCCACCCCAAATTTCTATACAGACCTCGCAGCTTGTATTAATTTTTAAAGTGGTCTCTGGAAGGCAAAAGTTTCCCCAAGTTACCCTGTCATGCATGGGCACAGGCCCACTGGTCTCCTTCCGCACTTTCCCATTCCTGTGCTGTAGAGCAAAAGGAAGTTGATTTGCTATGTTTCTGGGCAGTAAGTTAAGGAGGGCATGGGGTGGGGGGACATGAACAAAACAGGGAGGGGTACAAAACTGAAATGAAACCTAAATCAATGTAATCCTACTCTAAATAAATCCAAAAAGAGGGGAAGGGAATCAGGAACGGAATATATATATATTTTTTATTTTATCTATTTATATCCCGCCCCTCCTGAAAACAGCTCGGGACGGCTAACAATTTTAAAAGCATAAAAAATACAATAATATAAAACTTAAAACAATTGTAATAATATAAACAATTAAACCAGGGCTAAGATAAAATAAAACAATAAATAAGGGTAGGATAGATAAAAACCCTAAGCCCCCCTCCTCAAAGGCCTGGGCGAACAGTCAGGTTTTACAAACTCGCCGGAATGTTAAAAGGCTTGGGGCCAGCCAAGCTTCCTCTGGGGGGGGGGAGTTCCAAAAGCGCGGCCCGGCCACTGAGAATGCCCTCTCCATTGTGGCCCCCGCTTAACACGGGGGACCTCCAAGAAGGCACCCCCGGCAGACCGAAGGAGTCGCTCTGGGGCACGGAGGGTGAGGCGGTCCCCGAAATATGAGGGGCCCAGACCATGAAGGGCCTTATAGATCAATACCAATACCTTGAAGCTGGCTCGGCATGCTATTGGCAACCAGTGCAGAGTCCGGAGCACAGGTGTAATGTGCTCCCGACGACCCGTCCCCGACAGGAGCCGGGTCGCCGCATTCTGCACTAGCTGCAGCCTGTGAACCAGGAACAAGGGCAGCCCCACGTAGAGCGCATTGCAGTAGTCCAGCCTCGAGGAATATATGGGAAAGGATTGTGGGGAGGTAGGAAGATTGAACACAGGGAGGGGTAAAAACTAAAAATAACTCCTAAATCTATCTAATCTAAGGTTAAATAAATGATGCTAAGTAGGTAAATATGTGGGAATGGGTGAATAGGAGGAGGATGGCATTGGCTTGTGACTTTGGGAGGAACTGGGAGAGAGGGAGACTTCTGTAAAACGCTGCTGAAATGATCAGTGACTAGCTCAAAAAGATTTGGAAGGAGGGAGGGCAATGACTTTTGTTTCTTTGTTGTGCCTGCCTTTCCACAAGCCCCATTGGCTCCGTGCAGGCTAGCCTGTGGCCAATTGCAGCCTGCCAAGCCAGTGGTGTGAGGAATGGAGGACTTGGGATTGGTCAGGCAGGCTGCTATTCCAAGCCTCTCCACCCCTGGCACCAGGAAGTCTGCTCCTGAGCTGTCCTCCTTCCTCCCTGGGCTTGTTTACTAAGTTTTTCCCTCCCGAAATCAATCGAACTGTACCAAACTTTTCTGAACTGTTTGGAAGTTTGAACGTTCTGTTCGAACATTCGGTTCGGTCCACCGAACATGCCGAGTTCGGCCCGAACACTGAACATATGGACCGTGTTTGCGCATCCCTACAAAGAACTCATTCAGCTTCTCTGCAATGTCCTTTTCCTTCCTGAGCGCCCCTTTTACTCTCCTGTCATCTAATGGTCCAACTGACTCCCTAGCAGACTTCTTGCTTCTGATGTATTAGAAAAAGGTTTTGTTGCTTGTTTTTGCCTCTTTAGCAAGCCTCCCTTCAAAATCTCTCTTGATCTGCCTTATTAACACTTCACATTTGGTTGACGATCTCCGTCTGGCATTGGACCAGGGTCATCAGACCTTACTGGTCCTGCTAGACCTTTCGGCTGCGTTCAACACAGTTGATCATGAGGTGTTGGTGACTCACCTGCGGGACTGTGCCGGAATTGGCGGAACAGTCTTGGACTGGTTTCATTCGTTCCTGGCCAGGAGAACTCACCGGGTGGTCTTGGGGGAGTGTATGTCTTCCCCCCGGGATGTCACGTGTGGAGTCCCACAGGGTGCCATTCTGTCCCCTCTCTTGTTTAACATCTATATGCAGCCGTTAGGGGAGATCGTGAGGGGCTTTCAGGGCATGCAGTGTCATCAGTATGCTGATGACACTCAGCTCTACCTCTCCTTTTCCATCGACCCAGGCCATGCAATCTCCTTATTTTCCCAGCGCCTGTCAGCTGTGGGGGCTTGGATGAAGTCGAGTCATCTGCAATTGAATCCTGACAAGACGGAGGTGATGTTGGTGGGCGAGGGCTTGGGGGACCTGGGGGTGGTTGAATC
>QEPC01012163.1:600620-625448 GCA_003113815.1 Sphenodon punctatus | reverse complement strand
CAAGGTGCTGGTTTTAACCTTCAAAGCCCTTCACGGCCTGGGCCCTGCTTATCTGCGGGACCGCCTCACTCCCCATGTGCCCATGCGACCCTTGAGATCGTCCTTGGGAGCCTTTTTGGAGGTTCCCCAGGCGAGGCAGGTGGTCACCGATGTTAGATCTTTTTCGGTGGCTGCCCCTGTGCTGTGGAATTCACTCCTGGAGGAGGCTCGGTTGGCTCCCACTCTCCTGCTGTTTCGGCGTATATGTAAGACCTGGCTGTTCTGTCAGGCTTTTGGCGAGGGATAGGGGTGGGGTGGGGGTGGGGTTTCCCCCCCCCATATTGTATTTTTAAATTGTTTTAAAAATGTTTATATTGTTTTTATTGAATGTTGTTCCCCGCCCCAGGCTGCCCTGAGGGCAAGAGAGGCGGGATATAAATTTTAAATAAATAAATAAATACAAATTTACGTTGCCAGTTTTTATGCTCTATTGTATTATTTTAATTGGGCCTAGCCTTCCATTTCTTAAAGGATTCCTTTTTGGCTCTAATAGCCTCCTTCACCTTCCCATTTAGTCACAGTGGAAGATTTTTGGTCTTCCTGCTTCCTTTTTTAACTTGCGGGATGCATTTAATCTAGGCTTCCAGAAGGGTGCTTTTAAATTGCCTCCATGCCTCTTGCAAACTTGTAGCCCTTGCAACTGTGCTTTTTAACTAATTTCCTCATTTTGTCATACTCTCCCTTTTTTAAAGTTAAATGCTACTGCTGTACTTTTGTTTGTGTTTCTCACTCCAGAAATTACATCAAATGTGATCATATTATGATTGCTATTGCCTAGTGGCTCCGCCACAGTTACTCCTTGCACCAGATCCTGCGTGCCACTCAGGACTAGATCTAGAATAGCTCCTCCTCTCGTTGGTTCAAGAACCAGCTGTTCTAGGAAGCAGTCATTTACGGCATCCAGAAATATGACCTCCACGTCCCACCCCAAGGAAACATTCCCCCAATCAATATTAGGGTAATTGTAGTCACCCATTATTATTATGTTGCTGACTTTAGTGGCCTGTCTAATCTCTTTTAGCATTGCTTTATCAGTCTCTCCATCCGGGTCAGGGGGACAATAGTATAGCCCTACTGCAATAGTCTTCCCCTTTATACCTGGAATTTCTATCCATAGAGATTCTAGGGAACAGTTTGCATCCTTTAAATTGTTAACTGTACTTGACTCAATGTTGTCTTTTACATATAGAGCCACCCCACCATCAACTCTATCTACTCTGTCATTCCGATATATTTTGTAACTTGGTATTACAGTGTCCCATTGGTTATCCTCGTTCCACCGTGTCTCTGTGATGCCTATAATGTCTAGATCTTCATTTAGCGCCCTACACGCTAATTCTCCCATCTTACTTTTTAGGCTTCTAGCATTTATATATAGACATTTATGTGTGTTTTTATTCTTCTTACTGTGCACATTATAGGGGACTGCATCAGGCACCCTGGAATTGTTATTTATCTGTTCTCCAGCAAATTCCACCTGAAGTCCCTTAATTTTTATCCCTTCCTCAGTCTTAAGCAACTCTAAATCCCCTAAGTTAACATCATCCTGCATAGATGCCACAGTCTGAAGTGTGCACTCCACAGTGCCCGTCAGCTTTCCCCCAGGTTCTAGTTTAAACTGCTCTATCACATTTTTAATGTGATACAAGTATAAGATGGGGGAATACCTGGCTTGGTATCAGCACATGTGAAAAGGACCTAGGGATTGTGATTGATGACAAAGTGAATGTGTGATGTGGCTTCAAAAAAGGTGAATGCAATTCTAGGCTGCATTAACAGAAGCATCGTCTCCAAGTTGGCAGAAGCAATCATTTCACTCTCTTCGGCACTGGTCGGACCTCACCTGGAGTATTGTGGCAGTTTTGGGCACCGCATTTTAAGGAGGAGGAGGGTGACAAAGATGATAAAGGGTCATGAAGGCAAGTCCTGTGAAGAAAGGTTGAAAGAACTGGGTATGTTTAGGCTAATGAAGAGAAGCCTGTCCTCTCTATTTGTAATAATCCAAGCACTGCTGCTGAATTCTTCATCAAATGTATTTCCCTCCTGTAAGATTAAAGGAAGTTTCCAAAATCGCAATGGATTGATGCTGGAGGGAATATGGAGAAGTATCTTTTATCCAGAGAGAGCAGGCCATGCTTTCTTTTTTTTTTTTTTTAAATCAATGGCTATTGGTTCAAAATTAGAAAACAAACAAGTCTAAGTAGCAAGGAATGATGCAAGGACCATCAGTGGTATTTTGGTGTATAATGAGCTCACAGGGAAGGGAGAACAGACCCTTCTTTGTGTGCGCTCAAGAACAGAGGGTTCATCTAGGAGAATTTTCTAAAACAATTCTGCTGAGATGCCTTCTGGATTCCTCTTGCTGCTGTCACTAGGAACAAATCAGGCCTTGAAGGATAAGGAGATGGGAAGGGGAAAAGCTTTACGGGGAAATTTTCAGAGTTGCCAAGTATGGTGAAACTGTGACCTCTTGGTTCATGGAAAGGTTCCTGGATCAGTGCCCTGTCATCAAGCATCTACAAGACAAAACAGAATGGGAATTATTAATTGTCTTTGGATTCCTGGGAAGAAGTTTCATGAACCAGCACTAAAAATCAGGGTCTTATTGTTGGTCTCCTAATCTGACCTTCCTGCCAGTGCACATCTGGAGATGTCAGACAGAGCCACCTGCAGATGATTCAGAATCACCTCTTCAGATGGGCAACGCAAAGCACTTGTCTAGATTTGGAAAGTGTGCCCTAGGTATACAAACACCTACCACAGACAGACGTGAGTGTCAAAAGGGGGTTGCATCACTGCAGTGTTACCATTATCTGTGCAAACCATGTGTATGAAGAGCAATGAAGAATTAGGTGCTATTATTTAAATCATTGTAAAAACTATAATTTGCTTTGCATCGGTCTAGAGTTGTTAGCAATGTTATCGGCACAACAACTGGAGATATTCCTCCCACCCCCAGTGGGTCATTTAAGTAAAAAGGACTTACAGTTTCCTCCTTTATGTTGAAACCCATTGTGGGCAATCAAGGAATATTCATACTTGGGAGGCAAAGAGTTCTTCAGGTGGAATTGGGAGAGAAATCAAGGCTTGGTATTCAGTCGCTGAGGGAGCACTCCGAGGGCACTGAGTGCTGTCTGTGAAAGACTAGATCCTGGCTGTTGGAAGCCAGTAAGAAATATAAGTGATAATTCACATTTTAGGATTTTAACTATTCTGTTTCTGTTTTTAACTTTTGCCACCTCTGAATCCCCACACCCTCTTTAATTAATTCCCTTTTCATTTATTATAACTGAACCCAAGTGCTGTGTCTTTAAGAGACCGCTGATCTGGTGGTAATGTTGGTGTGTTGGGGTGTACTGCTGTTCCTTTTGAAGCAAAGGCTCTGGAATTTCTGGGATGTTCAGTGTCAGGGGCACAGGCCAAGCACAGATACAAAGGCCCAAGGGCCTCAGGGACTGGGGTTTGTCTTATTGTTAACCAGTGGAGGCTGCCATAGGCTGCTGCTGTTAGGCAGCTAACACGCCAAGAAGCACAAATAGGTTTTATTGAAGTTGGTGGGAGGAGAGCAAGGTAGCCCTGGGTGCCCAAGGGTCCATGATGATCCGACTCCACATTTTTTTATTTATCCCCTCCCCTTATTCATCCTTCATTATTTTTTTGTCCTTTGCCTTCTCCTGAGGAGACAGTCTTATTGGCCTCCAGGGGATCCACTGGAGATCACACAGACTGGCACCTTTCAGCAGCAGTATCACCATCAGGGCCAGACGTTTCAGGCTGCCAGGCACTGGCGGAGCAGTGGCAGAGACCTGGCCAGGACTTGGGGCTGCCACCCCTGCTTGGCTGGGCATTGCAGGATGCCAGGCATCAGTGGCAGTCTGACTCAGGGTGTTGTACGAGGGCAGCTTAAACTGGGGGCCAGGAAGCCAATCAGACGCCTAAACCCCATGTCCCTGACCGCCGAGAAGGGCTGCCCATTGAGCGCAATCCTTTCCCCCAACATGCATGTGGCTTTCAGTTGAAGGATAGCTTCCTCCCCAGTGCTTATGTGCCAATGGACTTGGCAGCTACACCACCTCCCACCCCAGCTCCTCCATGGTGCACTGCTGCTGCTGCTGCTGCTGCTGCTCCCCTCTAGCAGTAATACCACTCCTGCTGCTAGAGGTACCTGCTTGAGGATGCTTGCCTGCTGATGGAGGCGGATGACTGGCCGCTGCAGTTGGGAACCCGCTGACGTCATCCACTGCCCATGCCTGCCTGCTTAGCAGCACAGTACTGTAGCATCCCTTCAGGTGCCTCGCCATGGCAGTTGTGCCAAGGTTGGTGAGCAGTGCACCTGCCCATGCTTCACCACCTTCTGGCACAAACTGCACTGCACCTCCCTGGGATCGTCCACCCGCACCAATTTAAAATGTGCCCCACCCAGACCGAGGATTTTTTGCCTCTTCCTGCCTTCTGACCTGTACTGGGTGATGCACCACTGACAGCGCTGCTGGGAGGGGAAGAACAGCACCAGACATCTCCTTCTCAGGAGTAGTGTCTGCTTTGCTGTCCCCAATCAGAGTGATGTCCCGCTAAGGGGAGTACTGGGACCCTGAGGCTGATGGACTGCCCACCATGTTGCTGCCACTCTCTCTGTGCCCCCTATAGCTGCTGCGGCTGCTACAGCTCCTCTCCCTGCTGCCATTGCCTGGGGATCAGGCCCTGCCTCTAGCAGCTGGGGTGGGATCCACCAGCCATGGACTACTGGGGATTACCTCACTAATGGGGGTTGGGGACATTGGTGGCCCTGGAGAGGAACATCTGACCCCGAAGCACCTGCACCTGCAGCCACAACAGAGACAGCTGTAGCCTCCTGGAGTGCAGGCCTTCTAGTGCCCTGCGTGACAGTGGAGGACACTGGCAGGAGGTGCCGCTGAACCACACCCTGGCATGACTAGTGCCACTGCTGGGAGCCTCTGAAGCCTGACTGCCAAAATCAGGCCTGTGCAATTTGGGGCATTGCGATGGGCTCGGGCTGCTGCGGATGCCTGCTGCCCCTCCGCTGGCACAGTCCCTGCCATGCTGTCACCTCCACCACATGCCCCATTGCCCACCTTAAGGGCACCAGAACAGGTGGTGGCAGCTCCAAGTGTGCCAGAGACCAAAGCCCAGGCAAGATTTGACAGGTGGTTTGCTACTCACCCACATGGGGTCACCCACGTCCGTATCCTGCACCTGGACGCAGTCCATGCTGATCTCTATCTTGTTGGTGGGGCCACTGTCCATGAGGTCGTCCAGGAAACTCAACTCAATGGGTTGAATGGAACATATGGGAGGAGCAGAAGATGGTGGTGACATAGCTCTCGGAGGGACATGTGAATGGCCCTGTCCAATGTGGCCAAGGGTCTCTTGTTCTGCCCAACAATAAGTGTCCCCAGTGAGCAGGTGTTTTCTAGGGCAGGGGATGTTTGCCCGCCGCACCTCCTGAGACTGGGGGCCAAGTTGGTGGAGCAGTTGCTTTTCATCAAGGTGTCTGTCTGCTGCTGCTGCCATCACCGCCATGGGTTTTTCTACTGGGCAATCCAATGTCTGCCGCTGCTCCACCGATGCCTGGCAGCCTACACTGCCTCGCCAAGTAGAGGTGCCAGGCCTTCCACCAAGCCACAAGCCTTCCCGGTCCTTGCTCTTGCTGCTGCTGCTGGGTCTCTGATGGCCAGCCATGCCCCCACGGGCACCCGCGGGATCCAAGCGCCGAGCCTGCCTGCCCGGGCAAGCGGGGTGCAAGCCCCAAGCCTTCCTGATCTCTGCTGATGCTGGGTCTGTGATGGCCAGCCATACCCACACGGCCACCCCCGGAGGTCCCTGGAGCACCCCAAGCCTTGTGGGGGGCCCAAACTCTGCTGAACGTTCAGTGAGACTGAACTTTCTTGAACCAAACTACCGAACCCTAACTCGAATTTTGGACCAAACTACCTAACATCCGAACCGTGTTCTGTTTGTACATCCCTAGTTCTTTGCATTGGTCTTCACTGTGGAGGTTTTGTTGAGGTACCCACGTCGGATCCTTGCTTTGTGGGCGAGGAATTGGAAGAGCTGTTACAAATCAATGTGACATTGGGAGGATGTTCTAGGGCAAATTGACAAACTGGATACTAACAAGTCACCAGGGCCAGATGGCATTCAACCCAGAGTTCTGAAGGAACTCAAATATGAAATCGCAGACCTACTGTTAGTAAATTGTAACCTGTCACTAAAATCTGCCACTGTACCCGAGGACTGGAGAGTGGCAAATGTAACACAAATATTTAAAAAAGGATCCAGAGGCGATCCTGGAAACTACAGACCAGTAAGCTTGACGTCTGTGCTGGGCAAAATGATGGAAACCATCATTAAGAACAGAGTTACAAGGCAAGTTGACAAACATGACTTAATGGGGAAGAGTCAACACGGATTTAGTAAAGGTAAGTCATGCCTCACTAACCTGTTGGAATTCTTTGAGGGTGTAAATAATTCCTTTGAGGTTGGAATTCTTTGAGGGTGCATGTGGACAAGGCAGACCCAGTAGATATAGTGTACCTGGATTTCCAGAAAGCATTTAATAAGGTCCATCATGAGAGACTCTTGAGAAAATTAGAAAGACATGGGATAGGAGGTAGTGTCTTACTATGGATCAGAAACTGGTTAAGAGATAGAAAGCAAAGGGTTGGACTAAATGGTCAGTTTTCACAATGGAGAGATGTAAAAAGTGATGTGCCCCAGGGATCTGTATTGGGACCAGTGCTGTTTAATGTATTTATTAATGATGTGGAAAAGGGTGTTAAGAGTGAGGTGATCAAATCTGCAGACGACACCAAGTTATTCAAGGTAGTTAAAACACGAGCAGACTGCGAGGAACTACAACAGGATCTTACGACACTGTGTGCCTGGGCATCTAAATGAGATTTAATGTGGACAAGTGGAAAGTGATGCACGTAAGGAAAAATAATCCAAACTATGTGTACACAATGCTGGGTACTAAGCTAGAAGTTACCACTCAAGAAAAGGATCTGGGGGTGGTTGTTTACAATACAACGAAATCCACAGCGCAGTGCGCAGCAGCAGTCAAAAGAGCAAACAGAATGTTAGGAATTATTCGGAGGGGATAGAGAATAAAACTGAGGATGTCATAATGTCAAGTCAAGTATTTTATTCAGCATTGGCTTTCGCCATTTCCTAAAAATAAAACATAGTTCCCCTATCAATGGTTGGAAGCCGAAAACAGTCATCAACTAAATTAAACCATGGTACAACTATTACAAAGTAGAAAATACGAAATTATTACTTTACATGCTGAGTTTTAAGTTCTGTCTTAGTTTAATTATCAGATGTAAATATGTTGTAACCATCTGTAACCTTTGAACATCTGTGTGAGTCATGATAAATTTCAGTTTGTAAACAGGATCCCAATATCTCCTATGCCCCAGTAATCTGTTAAACCAACACTGTCTTAATTCCTCCAAATATAAACAATTCAATATGACATGATGTATGTCGTCTATTTGGCCTAACCCACAGGGGCATAAACGCATCTCCCATGGGGTCGAGGCAAAACACCCCTCAATTATTTTAGAGGGAATTAGCTGACGATGTCTCAGTGTATATGTCCTCCTCAACTTAAAACTCTGGAGAATATTTAAATACATCTCCCTACCCTTGCTTGAGTACTGAGTAGAGGGGCACCACCGTCGACATATTGATGGTGGCCACATCAACCTGCTTAGCAATGTCCAAAAGGCGCTGCATCACAGTTTCCTTGACCATCTGACAGGATATCTGGAGAGAGATTAGACTCCCGTGTTCTAAATTAATCAGCAAATCACACAAAAATACGAGCCATGGAAACTTTACTTCGCTCGTTAGCATTTCTTCCCAGCAAAGCCTGGCCAGGAAATTCACTTTGTATTCCAAAAGCTTAAACCAGTACCGGAGCAGATTTTGTTAAGTCCTAGTTTTCACCGATACTATCCGTGTTCAGTTCTAAGTAAAGCTGTTAAAGAATATTTAGGTACCCCCATGATGGTACGAAGAAAGCTATTTTGGAATCCTTGAAGTTTCGTTCCCGAATGCCCAGCCCAGATTTCTGCCCTGTAAATAGCCCGTGGAATCAGTTTCTGCTTCAGTAACTTTATAGCTGGAGGAAATTGACGGCCTCTCTTCTTCCTCCAAAATGTGAGGATTCCAAGAGAGGATCGAGCCATCTTTAAATTAAGCAGTTTAAAATGATGGGACCAGGTTCCTGTTGCAGAGAAAGTAAGGCCTAGATAGCAATAGAACTGGACCTGTTCCAAGATATCATTGCTTATTTTCCACTCATGGTGATTGAATTTTGGGGTAAAGACCATAATCTTAGTTTTCCTGGAATTAATTGTTAAATCATTTCCCCCACAGTATTTTCTTAGGACTGTGAGCTTCTGCCTCAGACCAACCCGAGAGGTAGCCATTATTAGCATGTCGTCCGCATACAGCATAATATTAACTTTCCTACCCGCTATATATGCCGGGTGAAACTCATCTTTATCCATATAATCAAGGATGTCATTAATATAAAAGTTAAATAATACCGGGGCCAGCACACAGCCCTGCTTTACACCTTTGGAAGTGGGAATTGGGGCTGACAAATCGCCCTTACTAGAAAGCCTTACTTTGATCGCTGTGAACTGGTATAGTCTCTGGATCAGAGCCAGCACCCTTCTCCCTGAGCTTATTCCACAGAATGTTTCTATTAATAGAATCAAAGGCCTGTTTAAGGTCAACAAATGCTACATATAACCTCATTTTTTTATTCCTCATATATTTATCAACCAGGAAGGTAAACGTAAAACAGTGATCAAGAGTTGAGCAAGCTTTCCTAAAATCAGCTTGCTCCGGTTTAATAATTCCAGTATCCTCTAGCCACTGCTCCAATTTCTCAAGAAGGGAACTTGCATATAACTTAGCAGGTAGACTAATTAAACTGATAGATCGGTAATTGCCAGGAGAGTTCCTGTCCCCCCTTTTGTATATGGGGACAATCACATTGATGTTCCAGCCATTAGGAATAATCCCAAAAACATTTATGTGATTAAAAAGTCTCCGCAATATCGGAGCCCACCACTCCTTAAATCCCCTTAGCAGCTCACCCATTACCCCATCCTCCCCAGGAGCCTTATCATTTGAGAGGTCATCAATCGCTTCTCTCACCCAGGTAATTGGGATATCGTCCCACAGGGGAAGCGCCAGGATATCTTCTCCCTTTCCTTTTCCTTTAAATTGTCTGGGGTGTTGTAAAGCTCATAAAAGTAAGAGTGCCAGATTGAGCTTGATATATCTGAGTCCCCCAAACCAGTCTGATTACCCAATCCTGAATTAACCATTCTCCAAACTTTCCTAGGATCTTTATCCGTAACTGCAGCCTGGAGATGACTCCACTGCATTCTCCTATGTTCTTCTTTTTTCCTTTTTATTAAATTCTTGTATTGCTGTTTCTTTTTCAAAAACTCCTTTAGGAGCTCTTTGGAGGGTTGTAATCTTACCCGGTAGGCCGCCCCAAGCAAGGCAGCCTTACAAACTCTATACTCCCTATCAAACCAGGTAGCATGCCCTGGTCACCTAACCGTGCACCTTGCATGACTAATCAGGAGCGTTTCCTTAACCTTATCTACTAAGGACTTGTAGGTCTCAAGAATGTTTCCTTGAATCAGATCTTCATTTAAGAGCTCCCCTCTTAACCTCATAACTTTCTCAGTAAAGAGGTATTCCCTACCCTCTTCCAGAAGGTCAGGACCCCACTCCCTAATTTGCTTGCCAGCTAGGTCCAAAGAGCCAATTACCGAATTGGAGTCATGCCATAGCTGTAGTGGATCATCCACCACATACCTAACCTGTATAGTTTGGTGATCACTTATTCCATATTCCATTACCTCAAATCCTATCAATATGTCAACAGTACTAGAAGGCACGCAAATATAATAGATTATGCTTGCCCCTAGCTTGGAGAAATAAGTATAAGATGCACTAGCTAAGTTATCTGAAGTGTCATTTACAATCCTCCAATTAATCCTAAAAAGGAACTTTAGAAACTGTACTCCATTGGCATTCAGTACCTTGTCCCTAGCATGTCTAAGAGGTGAGAAAAAAGGATCCTCCAAGTCTATTCCCAGAACCTGAGCTCTAGTCCTGTCCTTATTACCCGTTCTAGCATTTATATCCCCAAGTAGAACAAGACTAGCATAAGGGTAACTATTTTCCAATTTTACTATATAATCCTCAATCTGAAGCCAGAGTCTTATACTTTCTTCCAGCTTATGGGAAGGGGGGATATATAAATTTAATACAAACATAAAGCACTGAGGGCCTTCCAATCTAACAACTAAAATGTCATCTGGAGCATCCAAAAGTTGTTCACTCTCAATATCCAGGGCTAAATTTACTAGTGTTGTGATTTCACATGATGGCCTACCTTTTGAGTTTTCTTTTTTTGCAGAAAGTGACCATACCTTAAACCCAGGGAACAGTAGATCCCTTGTTCCTAAATGCCATGTCTCCTGGGTACCAATTATACCTGCACTAGCCAGAAATCCCCACGCATCACTCACAAAACAATTCCTCCACCTAGCAGCATTCCAGGAAACTATAGGCAGCCCCTCTGATTGCCTTAGTTGGGGCTGTCTACCGGTTAGTCAAATTTCTGTGGTTATTGGGCCACCTGCGTCTATCTTAGATTTGCTGCAGCCCGGCTGATCCAGGGAAAGTCCATCCTGAGTAACTACGGACCTCGCCTCCATCACCTTTGTTCCCCTAGTCCTCCTAACCTGAGGGATCTCTGTATCACCTATTCATCTGTTTCCTCCCTCCACGGGGGGCCCTGCTATAACTGCCTGGCATCCCCCTTGGGGATCAAAATCCTCATAGGGCTCCCTCATCTGTCCTGATGGTGGCGGGGCTTCCCTACCGATTTTTGTAAGCCCTGCTTGGATTTGTGACAAATGCCGGGAAAGCCTGTGCCAATCCTCTGCAGAAAAATTATCACACCGTGCCTGCTAAGTATTCAGATTTTCCTGTTGCAAATTCTCCACCAAGCAAATATCTATTAATGCCTCCTGCATACTAATACTTGGCCCCGTCTCTTGTCCTCTAGACTGCTCTACCTCTACCCCTAACAAACCAATCTCATTTTTATTGGTTGG
This sequence comes from Sphenodon punctatus, assembly GCA_003113815.1. Lineage (NCBI taxonomy): Eukaryota > Metazoa > Chordata > Lepidosauria > Sphenodontia > Sphenodontidae > Sphenodon > Sphenodon punctatus. The sequence goes on along the minus strand of QEPC01012163.1, from coordinate 614,226 downwards.
AGCAGGACATATAACAAATGTTCCAGCCAGTTCTACTTTGCCCGAGTTCACTTCGTTTCCCCTATTATTACTGGATACCTTACCCACTTCCTGTCTCGGCATTCCCTGATGATTATCAGAGGGGCAAAATCCCTGTTGAGCTTCCTTATGTTTTACCTCCATAACCTTTATATAATTTGAAGTGCCTTCTCCCCTACCATACTCCTCTTGATTTAAATTCTCCCCTTCTTCCATTGTATTCCGGGCACCTCTCACCATCTCCTTCCCCCTATGGGGACTCTCAGATGCTAATAAGACTAGGTGTTGGTACAGATTCACCATCCTTCCTAATGTTGAGTTCTGGCTTTCCAGTGGTAAGCTTTTATAAGCTTCTACTACTGAGAATTCTTCAGGGAGAAAGGGGTTCTCTTGTTCATTCGGCTCTTCTAATTGTAATTCCATACCCTCTTCTTCCAATATATCAGAATTTACCCTCAATACCTCTGGCCTCTGTTTTCCCATATTGGCCTTAGTTCTGTTTTCCAACTCACTTCTGTCCCTATCCTCACACAAACAAGAAGGATCTCTCATCCCAGCGCTAGGCTTCCCCTTATTCTCCACCCTTTCTATATAATTTCCCTCAGAAAGTAATCTATAAGATTTGGCCACGTAGACAGCACGCATTGCCAAAGTTTGTTCTTTATTCAAAATTTCCCGCACCAGATCTCGGGAGTCAAAATGCACTTGAACCCCATAGCCTTGTTGAGAAGCATATAGATGATCTACCCTCTGGATATTTCTACGCATTATTGGCAATCGTAATAAAACTCTAAGATGTTCTGGTACCTCTCTCTGCGAATGCCAGAAGAGAATTTTCCCAGAGGGGAGAGGTCGGATATTCAGCACAATGCCTCGGCCACACCTATATACCTCCTATTATCAGTTTGTAATACCTCCTGTTCTGTATCTTATGCCAAACAATCCCCTTGGATCCCCTCCACCCCCCTCTTCATTTGACTTCCTTTAGCTGACTCACAGCTAATGAGATCTCTCTGTAGTTGACATCTAGAACATATACTTTTTTAAACAGATCCCTAAATGCCGTAGTTGTTAAAGACATATGATCCTTTAATAGGGCTACCAATGCCATCTGTTCTTTGGCATCATTGGCTGAGAAATCATCCACAGCTTGGTTCAAATCTTCAGTATTATTTAAAGCTGTTATATTTGAATGGGTCCCTCTCTTACGTTTCCCTTTCCCTATTGGGGATGGGGACTCAATATCATCTAGGGATGCGGCTAGCTCATATCTGTTTGCAGTCGTGACATTGTAGCTATACAAATGTTCTGGAGGGGGGGCAACCGCAAAGTAACTATCTATGCGCTTGTTTTTAACTGGAGGGGTAGAGACCGGAGGGTCTGCGGCTCTGGGTCTTTGGACTTGGGTGCCATTTGTAACCTACAAAAACCGGCCACCAAATTTTATCTTACTAAAATTTTCCTATAATCACAAGCTAAGAATCAGCCAGAAATCTCTAGACCACTCATTAACTAGTGAAGGGAATTCTCCAAAATATACCAGCTAAAAGGAGTATAATAAACTCAACAGGGTTAAAATAATATAGCAGCAACAATTCTCTATCTCACAGACAGAATAAATACAAAAAAGGAAGTTCCTGGCGCAGCCACAGGCCCCACAGCAGTCTTATATCTCCTAAGCGCAAATGACGTGGAGGGAGCCCCCATGTGTTCCACCCACACAATCAGTCACCTGGGTCTTTGCTCTCTTGCCGCCACTTATTCGGGCCAAAGCCCTAGGGGACCCGTTCGCTTCCACCCAGTTCGCCCTGCTCTGGGGATCATAAACACATAAGCAGCAGTCCTGAGCGATTCCAGTCTTACGAGGGAAGCCTTAAGGCAGCTCCAGTGTCAAAAGTTCAATGCAACAATCAGTCCTCCATCCCAAGCCACCCACTGCAGTTCTGGCCGTTCCTGTGTTGGCACATTAAACTGGCCGGTTCTCTCTCCCAGAACTTCTGTAAGAGAGGGGCGGGCGCCAACGCGGCCCCACGAATGGCCCTGACAACAGCCGACACCCTTAGGTGTCACCCTTCGACTGGCGCCCAAGGGCTGGAGCCCAAGGGGCCCCAGCCCCTGAATAAGTACCTGCAAGGGAAGGGTAGCCAATGAGGGCTAGGCAACCCCTACTCCACTCCACCCCTAGCTTCTCCTTCCTCAGGCTGCTTTTCAGGACACCGGATGTCATAATGCCTCTATACAAATCAATGGTGTGACTGCACCTCAAATATTGTGTGCAGTTCTGGTCGCCCCATCTCAAAAAAGGCATAGCTGAACTAGAAAAGGTACAGAGAAGGGCAACAAAAATTATCAAGGTCATGGAAGGGCTCCCATATGAGGAGAGGCTTTGTAGAGTGGGGCTCTTCAGCTTGGAGAAGAGACGACTGAGAGGAGATATGATAGAGGTCTATAAAATTATGCGTGGTGTGGAACTAATAAACAAGGAACAGTTATTTATATTTACCCTCTCAGCTAGTACTAGAACTAGGGAACACTCCATAAAACACATGGATGGCAAGTTTAAAACAAATAAAAGAAAATATTTTTTCACTCAGCGTATAATTGGGTTGTGGAATCTACTGCCAGAAGCTGTGGTAAGGGCCAGTACTATAGCTGAGTTTAAAAGAGATTTGGACTGGAAGATAGATCCATTAGCAGCTATTAGCTAGATAGGATCAGGGAACATGATGGGAGCTGGGGGAAAACAACAGGGAATGGATCCGCCATTGTGACCTGTTGGGTCCTTCTCCCAAGTCACCATGATTGGCCACTGTCAGAGACAGGATGCTGGGATAGATGGACCATTGGTCTGACCCATTATGGCATTTCTTATGTTACATTTTTTTTTCTTCTCTAAATATAGAACTTTACATTTATCTTGGTTGAATTTCAGTTCGTTAATTTCACTAGATCACCAACCTAGCAAAATCTTTTTGAATTCTATCTTCCAAGGTGTTAACTATGCCTCCCAGTTTTCTGTCATTTGCAAACTTAAGTATTCCCTCCACCTCTTCATCCAATTCATTAATAAAGTGCTGGACCCAGAACAGAGCCCTGCAGAACCCCACTTGATACCTCCTCTAGTTTGAGGATGAGCCATTGATGATCACTCTTTAAGAACAGTTCTTCAACCAGCCATGAATCCACCTTGTTGTAGGGTCTTCCAGCCCAAACTGTGCTAGGATGTTAATGAGGATCTGCACTAAACTTTATCAAAAGGTCTGTGGAAATCAAGATATATATGTCCACAGCATTCCTCTCATCCACAAAACTAATTACTCTAACAAAGAAAGAGACAAGATTAATCTGGCATGACTTGTTCCTGAAAAATCTATGCTGGCTATGAGCAATCACTGCATTGTTATCAAGGTTCTTACAGACTGACTGTTTTATAATACACTCTAATTATAGAGCCACGGTCATGGCTCTATAGTTAAGGTGGCTGCAGGGTCTCATTGAACAGCACCTATTCTGTTCAACGAGAGCCGTTGGGGCAAAGATTTCTGGTTGGCGACCTGTGTTTTGACGGGGATTCTTATATCCAGAAGAAAGTTATATTTACTGGCTAGATTCAGTGCAGGAAAGTGTCTACTTGCCCCTATAGTGCTTTTTTGTTGCTATGGGGTTTCTAGATTGTTTTGTAACAGGGTGGCTTTGGCCAGCCCTGTTCCAGCTGCAATAGTGACGTTTCCTCCCCTCAACAATCAGTCAAAAACACTGGCCCTTTAAGCATACCAAGCACTCTGATGGCATGGGAAGTGCGGGCCTTTTAAAGGCTGCTGCCAGCTGTGCCTGGCTTTCCTGTCCCAGCTCCAGTCCAGCTGACTGTGGGGCAGACCGGCTACCTTGGTGGGTCACTCACAGGGGAGTCCCTATGTGGTGCCTGCAGCAAGCATCCACCACCAGGCCACCTGTTGCTTGCTTGCCTGCCTGGGTACCCCTGGTCCTGCCCAATGCAGCGCTGCTCACCTGCGCCACCCACCCTGCATGCTGCTACTGCTGCCATGGCACTAGTAAGTAAAGATTTCAAGAGTCCTGCTGTATGTCTCTTCACATGCATGTGCACGCCGGTACCAGCCATTTTCTGGATCTAGCATGCTGGGAAATGTAGTTCCAGCATTCCAGATTCAGGAAATGGCTGGCCTCTGTGTGTGTATGCACACGGAGAGGCACGCATCACACAGGACCTTCAAGAAGCTGCAGGTGGCAGTAGCAAGTGCATGAGACTGGGAGGGCCGGCCCAGCCAGAGGGAGTGAGTGTGCGTGCGCACTGTTTGAGAGTGTGCGTGATGAGTGGTGAGAAGGGGTGTAAGAGAATGAATTAATGTGTGTTTGAATGAGTGAGTGTGTATGAATGAATGAGTGTGTGTGTGCGCGTGATAGACTGGGATGGAGTGGTGCCTGCCCAAAAGGGAAGGAACACATTTAGTAAATTGTTTTACATTTCAACGGAGGGGAAATTACCTAGACAAAAAACCTTCGGTTGATGGTTTAAGAAACTGGTTAAGGCAGCATTCCAAATTATGCTCAAACTCTAACATGACAGTAAATGGTCACGTTAAGGCAAATTAAAAAAAAAAAATGTATAGCTTAACTGCAATTAAATTGCATAGCATTCTCATCACGTATAAGTATTGTTCAGCATACCAAACATATTCAGTTTAATATGTAATTTAAGTTAAGATATAATTTGTAAAAGATTTGCCTTAACATGACAATTTACTGTCACATTAGAGTTGGAGTATAATTTGGAATGCTGCCTTAATCAGTTTCTTAAACTGAAGGTTTTTTGTCTAGTATCTTACCTAGTACTGAAGTCATGTTGACTGGCCTATAATTTCCCAGATCCTTCTTTCTCCCCCTTTTCTAAAAATAGGGACAACATTTTCCCATCCCCAGTCTTCTGGCACCTCACCCATTTCCTAAGAGTTCTCAAAGATAATTGACAGATGTTCTGAGAGTACTTCAGAGAGTTTTTAAAGTACCCTGCAGTGTAATTCATCTGGACCTGAAAACTTGAATTCATTCAAAGTAGCCAGGTATTCCCCGACTACCTCTTTATCTATTCTGGCATGCAGTCTTTTCCCCTCATTGTTCATACACCAGTTGGCAGGCTGGATGCTTTTTCTCTTTTGATGGAGGCAGAATAGGAGTTGCAAAGTTCTGCATTCCTTTTGTCTCCTAACTAACATTTCACAATCTTGTTTGAGCAGTGGACCCACCCTTTTCTTATTTTTCCTCTTTCTTCTGACACACTTTTAAAAAACTATTTTAAAATATATTTTTTAGCATCCCTTGTTAGCCTTAGATCATCTTGTGCCGTAACCTTCCTAACTCCATCCCTACAAGTTTGAGCTACACATCTGTACGCAGCCTTGGTAACTTGTGTGGCGTAATGGGTTCAGTAGGGGAGGGGTACTCTACTCCTAGCCCCCTCCCTCACTGTGTACCCATCACCATAGCATTTAGATTTTGCTGCCACCACCAGAGCTATGAGCTTCCGGGGTTAAGCTGCTCTGGAAGCCCGAACCCTGCTCCTTATTAGAGATTGCTTTCCGAAAGTAAGCTGAACTTGGGAAGCATTTTGGGTCGCAGCACACACACACACCAGGCACTCTTGATTAGTGAAAACAAGATTTATAGTTTTTACTAGCTAAGTTAACCGAATTACAAGGATACAAAAAGGCAGGAAAAAGGCATTGAATGTGTGAGCAAACACAGGCAACTTCAAGCAGGTATGGTAACCCGTTTAGAGCATTTCTAAGTCTAAATGGTCCCTAACCCGGCTTCTCTTCATAGAAGGACTGAGGGTGATTTCAGACATTACGTGGTTAAATTCACCACAGTGAATCCCACCCCAGTGTGAATGGCATCACCGTGGGCTGTGGTGAGACGTGCGGCCCCAACAGACGTGACAGGGGCGGCACCACTGCCCGGGGCCAACCGGAGAGAACACGGGGAAGCCAACAGACGTGACACGGTGGCGAGAACTGGGTTGGGAGCCCCACAAGGAACCAGGGTCACGCGGATGGAAACATGGCTAGCTAAGGGCAAATGAAGCCAGAGATGGCAGAGGGCCCTGCCCAGGGAAGGGAAACACGAAGGGAGGGGGTGAAGGGAGCGGCAGTGCTTGCAAACAGTGGCCGCACGGAAGGCGCGTGCACTTCAAAATGAGAAGCGCGCACACACACAAACAAAGCCGCACACCCACACAACAAAGGGGAGTGGAGCAGGGGGGCAGAAGGAGGCACACACCGGGAGGGGACAGGGAACCCCCCGGCCAGTCGGACGCACAGGAGGAGGGTGGAGAGGGACCGGCACGGCACAGCCAGACCACCAGGAGGGGGAGGGGGCAGGAGCCCAGCGGGCAAGGGGGACCCAGAAGCCCAAGGAGACAGGAGGCTGCACAAGGCACAGTGAAGCACAACAGATGTTTATTGAGGACACAAGTGGCACTGGCCAGGTGCAGAGACATACAGCACGGGAGCGCATGGAACCAGGGCGTGGGAGAAGGAGCAGCAGAAAGGGGGGCATGGGACCCAGTCTGGGAGGGGGGAACCCGCACAATGGCCCACCATGAAGCCAGGGTCCGATGGAGAAGCACACCCAGTGCGCGAGGGGAGGCACTGGATGCAGGCACGGAAAGGCTCCCCCCCCCGCCTGCACGGGGGAGGAAGGGCATGGGGGCCCCCCAGATACACTCTCCAAAAGCAGCCAGGGGGCTGGTAGAAGGCAGAGCAATGGTCAAGGGCCACCAAGGTGGGGGAACAGCCCCAGCCCCATGGAACAGGGGCCGCCAGGCCAGGTGCAGGAGAGCGGGTACAGGGGTAGGGGAGGCAGCTCATGGAGACAGAGGGCTGTCAGCGACACGTTCACAAGAGGTCGCACGGAGGGTTCCGGGGCAGTGGCCACAGGTCCAAGATGAGAGAGCAACAGGTAGGCGGGCAAAGCCGGGTCACAGGGGGTCCAGCCGTCCCAAGGAAGCAGCAGGTGGTGGCATAAGCACCCAGGCCACAGGCGGAATGAAGGTGCTGAGGAGGCAGCCGGACGTCAGATGGGCCCGGCATGCCCTACACCCAGCTGAAGGGGCTCCCATCGGGTGGAGGGGGTGGTAACGACAGCAGGTGCACATAGCAGGGCCATTGCCACAGTCCCCGGCAGAAGCTTTGGCCGGCCATGTGGAAGTAGATCAGGTAGAAGGCCTCAAAGGGATTTGTAGAGCCCATCCTGACTTGCACATCAGAGCGGCTGCACACCTCCGACAGGGCCGCCAGTTCCAGCCATAATCATCCACAGGGGGCCAGGGCAGGTGGGACAGCTCCAGCAGATGGTAGTAGGCAGCCCCGTGGGAGCATGAATACCCACGGGCATGCTGATGAAGTAGGACACGGCCAGGGCAGGGTCACCCTCACACAGGCAGGTCACATATCCTGGGAAGGCACACACACACAGAGCGGAGGCCGTCTCAGCAGTACTCCATGCTGCAAGGCCCCCCATCATGTCTGGTAGGTGCCCCTCAAGGAGGGGGGTGAGTCCCAGCTCCTCACAGTGCACGCAGCAGTCGCCAGCAGTCACGACATAGCCAAAGCGCAGCATACCAAAGCTCAGGCTCTGATAGACATCAGGCCGGGTGGGCAAGGAGCGCAGGCAGCACTGAACGATGGGCGAACGCCACAGGTTGCAAAGGGCCATGATCTCCTGGGTGGTCCAGGCATGGACAGAGCCCCCGGAGTCTCCGAGCAGGACCACGGGCAGAGATGCAGCTGCCATGGTACAGCTCTCAGAGGATCTGAGCCGCAGCGGCCATGGGGGCAGCATGGGATGCATGGCTGGGGGGCCGGACAGGCAGACGGGGGCTGCCAAGGCCGACGAATAACGGCAAGACGGGAACAATGGGGCCGCTGTGGAGGGATGCGAAGGGAGTGGGCAGTGCACAGGTGCTGGCAGGCAAGGCTGGACAGCCCCACGCATACACACCTGCAAGAGAAGATAGGAACGACATCCCGCGCATGGACGGGGAGAAGCAGCGGCCTGGGGGCCAAGGTCCCAGCCCCGGGGGGGCCGCACAGGGTACCCCCTATGAGGGGCCCCAGCCAGCACTGGAGGGAGTGCAGCGGGCCCCCAGGGCACACACCACCATCCCCCATCACCACCAACACCGGCTGATACCCCATGCAGGAGATGGTGCTCCTGGGCTGATAGCCCAACGGGCAGGGTGTGTGTGGCTACCGGTGCTCACCCATAGGCCCATGGGGGAGGGGAAGTGCACACATATGTGGCACAAGGTGCGTGATCAGGGGCAGAAGCGAGCGCTCGGTTCCCCAGCCACGACCCCGACTAGCGGAGTGGCCACACCCGCAGGGATGGATCATGTCCAGCTGGGAGCTTGCATAGCCCTGCTACAGGCTGAGTGGTTCCGGGAGCACGTGGCGCTGCAGGGCTCATCACAGAGGAGCTGGACGGGATGCACGTGGNGGGCTCATCACAGAGGAGCTGGACGGGATGCACGTGGAGCAGTGGTACATGACCAGGGTGGGGGCGCGCACCCGTCACGCAGTTAGCAGGGCACAGCGGCTCGGACAGCACGATGGCTTGGACTGGCCTACAGCAGACCGCTGCTACGAGCCAGCTACCTACCAGCCGGCACCAAGGAGTCTGCTGTCCAGGAGCGTGTGGGAGAGGGCTGCCAGGTACCTGGCACTGCAGCTCACCATGCCCATCCAGAGGTGCATGTGGGCTGTGCTGAGGGCTCATCAGTGGTGGCAGAGGGTACTGACACGGTGGGATGATGTCATCTGGGTCTGACACTTCTGAATGGACAGGCGCACCCTCATGCACCTGGCAGATCAGCTGTGGGAGTGGCTCGAGCCCCTGAGGACCGACATGAAGGACCCCATTCCTGTGCCACAGCGGGCTGCCATCGCTGTGTGGACCTTGGCCACCCCGGACTCATGCCGGTCCGTTGCCCAGCACTTTGGGGTGGGGCTCACAACTGTGATGTGCCTGGTGCGGGACTTCTGTGAGGCAGTGGAGGGGGTGCTCATGGAGCACGTTATCCAGCTGGTTGATCAGGACACCGTTATGGTGGGTTTCCGAGACCTGGGCTTCCCCAATTGTCTGGAGGTGATCGATGGCACCCATATAGTGATCCTGTGGCCCCCAGACAATGATGCAGCTGAGTACATAAACCGGCATGGGTACCATTCGCTACAGCTCCAGGGCCTGGTGGACCACCGGCGGCACTTCACGGACATAGTCACCGGGCACTCGGGCTGCAGCCACGATGCACGCATCCTCACCATCTCCCTGCTGTTCGCCCGTATGTACGGGGGGGGTGGACTTTGCAGACATGCGAATGACTCGGATAGAGGGGGTGATGATGCCCCCATGCATCATTGGCGACCTGGCATATCCCTGAAGCGATGGCTGATGAAAGCATTCCTGGTGCCCGTCACCCCAGCTCAGCAGTGGTACAACACCCGCCTCAGCACAGCTCGCACCGTGGTCGAGAGGTCCTTTGGCGCCCTCAAGCAGCGTTGGCGCTGTCTAGCCGGCCGGCTGGAGTATGCAGTGGAGACCTCCTCCCTTGTCATTGGAGCCTGCTGTGTCCTCCACAACATATGCGAGTCCAACGGGGCCGCTCTGGAGAACCCCACCTCCCGCCGCCTGCCTGGCCCAGTACCGCTGTATGCGGACGTGCCCAACCCTCGCGAGTACCGCTATGCCAAGCGCATCAGGGCAGCGCTGGCTTGTCACGTTGAGCACCTGGCCCGTCCTTGAGGCCCCTGCTGAACGGACCCTCCCAACCAGATCTGCACCATGACTGCAGCCACGCCGATGCTGCTGTAGCCCTGTACCTGCATGGAATAAAGCACTCGGACAGAGCTAGGTGTGACACTGGCATTTTATTGTGCTCCCCAATTCCCGCCTGATACCCTGTTACACCCATGTGCCCTTGTGCCTATCCCCCCTCCCACTCCCTCAGTGGTGCTTGGTGCCCCCTGCCTTCTCCATCCCCTATGCTGCCCTGCCCCTCCCCTGTCACCTGGTGCCCCTTGGCCGGCCCCTCCCCCGGCCAACCAGGACGACCAAGGCTACTGACCCCCCCTCATCCGAGGTGGAGGTGCTGTCACCCGCCTGGGCCGGGAGACCTGCCCCTACCCCCTGTCCAACGCCCCTACGGGGCCCCTGCCCCTACCCCCATGCCGCCTGCTGCCATGTCGGGGCCTGGCGGACCGGCTGCTGGCATCTCAGATTTGGGGGAATGGGTTCCCGGATCCTCGGTCCCTGATGCTGTTGGGGTGGTGGGGGTGGCGGCATGGGCGGGGCCTGTGATGTGGCCGGTGGGGGTGGAGGGGGCAAGTGTCTGGGCACTGGCACGGCACCCGGTGGGGCTGCTGCCATGATGAAGGCACTCAGGGCCCCTGCCTGCAGGAGGAGGGATGTGCCCTGCTCGAGCGAGCGGTCCAGCTTCCGCTCGAGTTTCACGGCCTGGTGGTCCTGCTGGTCCGAGTGGGCCTGGAGTGTCTCCAGTTGCCAGTTCATGCCCTGCCTCAGCAGCCACCGGTCCTTCCTCATCTCTGCCACCAGCGCCCAGGCCCTCCCCTCCAGCTGTTGCAGTGCCCTCGTCCCCTCCTCCAGCCGGTTGACAGCCACCAGCATCTCCTCCGTNGGATGTGCCCTGCTCGAGCGAGCGGTCCAGCTTCCGCTCGAGTTTCACGGCCTGGTGGTCCTGCTGGTCCGAGTGGGCCTGGAGTGTCTCCAGTTGCCAGTTCATGCCCTGCCTCAGCAGCCACCGGTCCTTCCTCATCTCTGCCACCAGCGCCCAGGCCCTCCCCTCCAGCTGTTGCAGTGCCCTCGTCCCCTCCTCCAGCCGGTTGACAGCCACCAGCATCTCCTCCGTCTGGCATGTTCTGGTTGCCACTAGGTCCTGCGTGAGGTCCTTCCTCTGCCTGCGTGCCCGCGCTCAGTGTTCCTGCATCCTCTGAGCCAGTGGTACTGTCGCCCCCGGCCACGGCCCTCCCATGCTCGATGTGGCTCTGTGGAGTGATACAGAGATCGGTTCATCATGTGGGGTGCCATTCCCCAGCCCCCCCTCCCATCTCCGTGGTCTGGGCGCTCCTCCCCCCCGGCATGGGCAGCACCTGCCTCCTGTGCCACCCCCTCTGCCCGTGCCCCGTCCCTGCCTTTGGGGCTGTGGGGGGATGCCCGGCTGCCATCCCCTTCCACCGCCTTGGCCCCCTCTCCCAATGGGGTCCGTGGGTGTGCCCTGCCCTGCCCTTACCTGCTCCCTCGGTGTCTGTTCCCTCCGAGGCTGGGCGGTCACTGGGGCTGCTGTCTGCCTCTTCTCCGGGTTGGCAGGCAGTGAGGTACAGGGTGACGGTCTCCTTCTCCTCCTCCATCTCCTCGGAGTCCGCTGGGGTGTGTGTGCCCTCGCCAGAGGTAGGGCTGGGAGTGCATCGGCCGCATGTGCCCGAGGTCCCTGGCATCTCCTCCATTGTGTCCGTGCTCTGTGCCGGGGCTTGGGTACCGCCACCTGGGTGCCAGCCCCTCCACTGCCTCTTCCTCCTCCATGGCCGCCCCTGCCTGGCCCTGGCTCCCTCCGGCCTCTGCTTCCTCTGGGGCGCATGTCCTCTTGCTGGTCTGTTTGGGGGAACGATGGGGGCTGTTGGTTAGGCTTCTGGCGGCTGTAGTCCCTCCCTCCCATGCCCCTCCTCTCCCCAGCTCTGACCCACCCGCTCCCAGCTGTACCCCCTACCGTCTTCTGGGGTGGCCTCGTGTGCTTCTGGGTGTCCCCTGCTGGGCCGGGTTCCCCCTCCTGCTGCTGCTGCACCTCCTCCTCACCCTCTCGCTACATCCTCCGCTCTGTTTCCTCCACCCTCCTCTCCATCAGCTGCTCTGCCACGTTCCCCTACTGCTGCCTGCCCTTTAAATTCCCTCCGTGTGCCGCTTGTTGTTGGTTGCCTAGCAGTGACGCTGCGTGCCGTCACCACGGCCTGTGGTCATTTCCTTCCACCGTGGCTGGGGTTTTCCCTTCAGACGTTACTTTTCATTCACCCCTGCCGTGGTGGGCATTCACCACACTTCTCGACCTCCTCCCGCCCCGACCTCACAAAGCATGGTTAGGTTCACCCTGGTCCGTGTTTGACTGTGGTGAACATCTGGATGTGAGCCAACAGACGTGCAAGGCTCTTTCACCACTGCCCACGTTTGACTGAGGTTGACTGTGGTGAATGCCAAAAACGTAACATCTGAAATCACCCTTACTATGCAGAGAAGATACTGTGAGTAAGTGTGAATGTCTTAGCTATGCAGGGTTCGGTTCTTTCCCAGCTGGATGGAGAAAGCTGGGTGTTGCTGGTTAGTCCAGCACATCTACCGGGTGCTGGCCATGAGGTCTCTCTCTCTGTGGAAATTTACTAGCCTGCTTTTAAAGGGCAACACTAGCATCTCAGCTATTGGCTCCCAGCCGCAGGTGACCCTGTTCAAGGTGGCCAATCAGTTAGGTTACCTGGCCTAGGGTTCCTTCTTTGGTAAGGTATGTAAGGCGTGGTCAGTCAGAGCATATATCCTTATATGGTCTGGCAGAGTCCCTTGCCTTGGGTCAGGGAGGAACCTAAGGGGCGATCTAGCCAGGAGGGTTTCTCCACAACTTGTTCTTCCTTCTATTTCTTATAGGTTTCCTTTTTGATTCTTAGCTCCCTGTGCAGCTACATTGGCTTCTTTGGATGTCTCCCATTTGTACTTTTCATTGGAATTGTTTGTAACTGAAGGCATCTTCAGTATCTCTCTTTTTAGAAAGTCCCAGACTTCTTGGGCACCTATCTCCTTTAGGTGATCTAACCACAGGATGCTGTCCATTATTTCTTAGGGCTGCACTGAATAGGCGATCTGAGTACTCACAAGGATTTCCAAAATTCCGAGGACCAGGACTGGGTCCTTGATCAGAACTTTTTCTAAAGATCCAGAAATCAGAACTCAGAATTCCGGACCTCAGCCTTGGAACTTGGAATTGTGGAAACTCAGAAACACTCGGTACCCAAGTTGGCACAAGGGACAACGTGCAACAGCTGCAGCCATTTAATTGCCTATTCAATCAGGGTACACAACAGCATATCTACCCCTTCCTCCCTCCCCCTCAGCATATAAGGGGCTGCAATTCAGCTCTCTTTGTGGCACGGGAAGGAGCAGAGGAGGGAAAGAGAGGGAGGAAAAATATATATATATTTTTTAAAACTTATTTTTATTCAAAAAATATTTTTTTTCCTGTAAAGGTTTCCATGTATACACCATATTTTACTACATTCTTTCTCCCGGACCTGGGTTACAGTTTTAGTCCAATACGCTATTGTGTCGGTGTATCTTTCTCTTGTATTGTATTTTCATTTTGTTCATATTGATATAACATGTTACATATTTTTTTTGAAAACTTTCTAAAACTTCAACTCCCACACACACACACACCCAATTCTTTCCGGGCACGCTCAATCATAAGTACCGATCAAACAGTAAAGTCTTATCATTTTTAGGTAACTCATATCCTTCTATG
>QEPC01012163.1:587853-600520 GCA_003113815.1 Sphenodon punctatus | reverse complement strand
AGAAGATTTTTTTTGCACCCTCTTGCGCCTCCGAAGTTTAGATTTCAATGGCTACCTCTTGTTGAAGGGAAGATTTAGTTTTGTAGCTTTCTGGGATCGTTTTAGGTATAGGCCTCACTGGAGCTGTAACCAGGCACAGCTATTCCCAGCGACGCCCCGGGAGGAAAAATATTTTTAAAATATATATCATACATAACACACATACACTTGGGGCTTGGGAGAGAATGGGGTGGGTAGTTTTGATTAAATTTTTGTTACTTAGGTTAGGATTATTAAATTAGGCAGGATAGGATTAGGGATTTAGGATTAGGAATATTTATAGCAGGGCTAGGAGGTAAGTTAGGCCAAAGTACAATGCTCCAAGAAGAAAGCTAGTAAAAGTGAGACAATTGCAAAAAGTGCAACTGCAAAAAAAGCCAAAATCTAGTACCGACAGCATGGCCCAGCAGCAGTGCACCCACTTAAAAATATTATGCCAGCCCAGCAGGCGTAATACCCACAAGAAACCAGACATGCACCCTCCACAAAAAAGCCTCCATCCATTGTTCTATTATGCCTACCTATGCAAGGAAAGCCCCCTTCCCACACACCATAAATTAACCATAAAGAAAGTATCCCCCCCTTGTGCCCCAGCTGGTCACATCTTGGAAAATCTATTGAACCCACAGCAAAAGTCTAGTGCCCTCAGAAATCAGGCTAGCAAAAATGAGACAATCCCAAGACAAACCCCAAAAGTGCAACTTTTGGAAAGTGACACCATCTTGAAAGCTTAGATTAAGGCCTTTTTTACACAGACGGTGCAGCAGCGCCAATGGGTGCAGATGAGCGGAGATGGGTGGGTGAGCACACCCAGTGAACACCTGGTGGCGCTGAGAAGGGAGACTGGTACTTGGACAGCGCTGCAGGGGGTAGTGGGATGGAAAGGGGAGGGGCCGGCGAAAACCCAGCAGCCAAACACCCACCCCGGGAAGCACCCAGCAAACACCTGTGACAGTCACATGGACAGCCGAGACCGTGAATAGTGGGGAAGCCCTGCCCAGCACAGCGACGGCACAACATGGCCGACTGAGGGCAAACAAAGCCTCGCAACACAGCCCCACCCCCGAGACACCAGAACCCGCGTGGGCAGGGCAGGAGGGAACAGGGATGACAGTGGCTACAAAGTAGCCATCCCCGCCCAGCCCCAGCACAGAGGCCAGACAGCCCAGCGTGATGGAGTCCCCACACACAGCCAAGCACACACACACACCCCACAGCAGCCGACACAAGCACACAGAGATGGGCCCACGACCCATGGGGGACCAGGGAGGGCGGGACAGCAGGCACACCACCCAGGCAACCGCTCAGCACCCCCCACAGGCATCCGTACAAGGGCACAGGAAAGTATGACACTCACACCCGGGGAAGGAACACAACAAAGTTTAATAAAATGGAACAGGAGACAGCAGGGAGGGGCAGGTGTACGGGCCAAAAGGGGGGGGGGAGTACAGTCAGCATCAGCAGGAGCCAGGGCCAGGGCAACCCCCGGCCAATATGGCCAGTGACCCCGCACCCGGTGCCAGCAATCTGCCTGTGCGCGGTCCAGTCTGTGTAGCCTCTCCAGGATGTGCAGGAGGAGGTCCAACACCTACCCCTGCTCCTGCGTCTGCTCCGCAATCATCACCTGCACTGGAAGGGACAGAGGGAGAGGGGAAGGCCATCAGAACGGGCCACGGGGCCCAAGGAAACACATCCCCACAGAGACACACAGGGACAGAGACAAGCAAACAAGCAGCACACTCATGAATGGCATCAAACAGCCAGCCAGCTGCTCGCAGGTCCCAGGCCGCCCACTCCAGCTGCCGGAACATCCCTGCCAGCCTCAGGACAGCCAGGAACATGACCACAGTAGCTGCATGGGAAAGGGGACAGGGAGATGGGGAATGGGTGAACCAACAGGGCAGGGGAGGGCGGGGGGCACCAACACAGGGAACACACCCCACTCGGTCATCCTGTACAGCACCCCATACCCCTGCATGAAGGGGGACCAGAGGGGCACACCCCTCGGGCCCACAAACCCCCTACTCATGCTCAGCCACCCAACGCGCCCATTGCTGCCACCCATCCATCGCCACAAGCACATACAGAGTGCACCAACAGGGGGTGACAGCACAGGAGAGGGGTGGGGCAGGGCCGGGGCTGCACCAACTGATAGGAGGAGCCCTGGGGGTTGCCCAGCCGGGCGCCCACCTCCAATACTACCACCAGCACACGGGCAGGAGTATGTGCCAAGTGGGGAAGCCCCCAGGGGTACACACAACACACAACCAGGTAGCACCACATAGCCCCAGTGACCATGTGTACACACCAAGCACACAACCACAGATACGGGGGCAGGGAGGCTGCCATGGGAGGGGCACCCCGGTGGCACCTCTGGCACAGAAGCAAGGCAGGACTGACCATCACAGAAATGTACTTTTTTAGCGATGGGGAAAAGGGGTCCCCCACACCAAAGAGTGGCAGGGGATGGGGTGCACACAGACCCATGGCTGGTCATGAGTAGTCAAACAGCAGGGCACAGGTACACCCTCAGCAGGAGGGCCAGGGCACAACCGAAACCCCTGCGGGATGGAGCCATGGGTAGACAGAGGAGGCGATAGGGTCAGGGGGGGGGGGCAGGCAGTGCACAGTCACGGGCATCAGGGTGGCAGGGAGCGGGTGGCAGGGAGGCACAGCTCAGGGATGGTCTGGTGGGTGCTTCTGGAATGGAGGCCCTTGTGCAAGACCCTCCCCGGCAAACAGGCCCCTGCAGAACCCCCGGGAACGCATATGAGCATTCACCAGGAAGCAGGGCAGGAGTTGATTGGCAATGGCGGCTGAAGCCCCCACACCTGGTAGGTTCCTCACCGATCGAAGGGCACCGAGCTCCACAGCAGTAGGGGTCCCAGTCAGGAGAGGTCTACCAACATTGGGGGGCAGCAAGCTCAAGTTCCAAAGAAGGGCCCGCAAGTCCGAGGCCACTCGTGGGACACTGCGGGCACACAGGAGGGTGCCGGTGTAGTCGGCGGCAACAGGGGGCCCCCTGGACTGCAAGGCAAGCCTATACTTGGGTCGTGCCGCCACCAGTTGAATGGCCGTGATCTCCTCAGCGGTCCATGGCATGACAATGGCGGGTGGGTGCCCCCACAACAGTTGCTGCAGGAGGGTGAAGCCAAGCTCCAGGGCACGCTTCTGGCAAGCTGGGGCCCCAATGTGATATCCCACCATCCACATGTACCGTGACAGGAGCTGGAAGCCATCCGCCATCGACAGGGGGTGGCCCACCAACAGCTGCACATCGGGGCTCTGCCATAGGGTCCCCAACAGCATGTCTGCACAGGGAGACCACCCCTTCTCACCCCATCCCCACCCGAGGGCCCCGCACAACAACCTGCCATGACAGCAGCGAGGCCCGCTCCGGAGAAGCAACAGGAGTGAGATGGAGGGTGGCAGTGACTGGGACAAGCACAGGGATAGCTGCTCCCGGTGCCCAAGAGTGACCTTGCATGCCGGAGATAGGCTGGCCTGCTGGGGCCGGAACTCCCCAACCCACACACCGACTGATGAGACCCAGCACAGGTGATGACAGATGAGCAAGGCCACGCCAATCAGCACCAGACCAGTCATCCAAGCTGGGCACCGTATCGCCACCGAGCACAGCTGCAGCATACTAAGGCATCCCATGGTGGTAACAGACATTGTGCAGGTGTGGATGCAGTGGTACCCTGGGGTGCACGGGGCCGGCTCACAGGCAACGGGGCAGGGGCCAGCACTCATGGACAAACCGGGCTCCCCGTGGTCCCGTCCCCCCCGGCGGGCAGGCAGCCAGTGCATGCTGGGGGATGATCTGCTGGGCCAGGGACCCAGTGACAGCGATTAACACATTGCTGGTCCAGCACCAATCGTTGGGCAGTTAACATGGGGCAACACGGTACATAAGTGACCCGATGCAGGTGGTCGGGCGTGGCGTGTAGAGTGAGGTAGATGAGGTTGAGCGGTGTACAGAGCAGAGGAATACATAGCAGGGAGGACACAGAGGTGGATCAGGGATACTGGGGGTGTGGGGGCCAGGGGCACAGGCCACACAGTGGTGCGCTCAGAAGCCAGGGTACAGGCGGCCGCCGCAGGTAAAGGAGGGGCCAGTTGCAGTCATGCAGGCCATGGTGGGTTGGTAGCATGCACCCAGAGAAGCAGGGCCTACACTGTGGTGTTACCACCTGGTTGCTATCGGGGGGTTACCGACAGTGGGGATTCGTGGAACCATGCTGCTGGAGGATGAGCCCGCTCAGTTCACGACCATGCTGTTGAGCGTCCTGAGCGCTGGTTACATGCTGCTGCGCATACTGTTCCAGCAGATGGCCCAGCTCCTCCTGCCAGGGCACAGCTACGTCCTCCAGGGGGAACGGCATCAGAGGGCAGTGAACCTGTGGAGGGCAGCGACAGTGTGATGGGCATGGCGGACTGCTGCTCATCGCCATGCCATGTTGGGCATCGCAGTGTCCCTGCATGCCCGGCTCATCTTGACCCGGTGGCCTCTGAATGTGTACGGGTGCTACGTGATCCTTCCAACCCTACGACGGCACTGAACGTGTTCCCACACCAACGACTGGTGGGAGAACATGCTGGCCACCTGGATGGATGAGGAATGGATGGACCACTTCTGCATGAACTGCTCCCTCCTGACCCAGTTAGGAGAGCTCCTGAACCCCCATCTACGGAGGCGGGAGACCAACATGCGCTTTCTGCTGCCACCAGGGATGTGACTGGCCATGGCGGTGTGGCGGCTGGACACCCCGATTCGTGCAGGAGTGTTGGGGAGCATTTCAGGTTGGGGACAGCCACCGTGAACAGGGTGCTCCATGATGCATGTGACCTGATTGTAGAGCTCCTCCTTGAGTGGGTCATCCTGCTCCGTGATCCCGAGGAGGTGATACGTGTTTTCGAGGAGCTGGGGTTCCCCCATTGCACTGGGTTGATCAACAGCACCCACATCGCTATCATACAGCACCCACACGCAAAGGTAGACTACATGACGTGTACATGGGCCAGTCGGGGCGGAGCCATGATGTACGTATACTGTGTGCATCCCCGTTCTACACTTGCAGGTTCGATGGGGAGATGGCCCCCAACCTGTACTGCGTGATAGAGGGTGTTCCCATGGCCCCTGTTATGATAGGGGACCCTGCCTACCTGCTCAGTCCATGCCTCATGAGAGCCTACCCAGTGGCATGCAATCCTGACCACTGCCTGTTCAATGAGCGCCTGTCGTCAGCATGCAGTGTGGTGGAGCGGACCTTCGGCCAGCTGAAGATGCGCTGGTGCCTCTTGATGAACAGGAGCCAATTCGACCTAGACCACACCCCCATCCTTCTCCTGGTAGCATGCATCCTACACAACATATGCGAGACTGGAGGCATCGCCCTGGACAACTCACCACCTGTACAAAGGGCAGGCCCTCTGCTCCTGTACCAACATGCCCAGGGTGGGGTGTTCCGACACATCTCTGAGGAGAACAGAGACACCCTCTGCTGCTGCATCATTGCCCAGGCGGCAGATGACGGGCCCGTGCCTGACCCACACCCCAGCCCATAAACCTGTACACCCCATCAATAAAGCTGGGTGGTACCCTTAACATCTAACCATGCCTCCGTGCCTTGTGTGGGCAAGGGGGTCCTGGGAACAGGTCCAGTGGGTTGCCTGGGTGCGAGTGCCCTCCCTTGCTGACAGCCACGGGGTGCTTTGGCTGCGCACTGTCCTGCATGCCACCACTTGCCGGCCAGCCTGTGCAGGGTAACTGTACGCTCGTTGCACACACCAGTGCTGGCTGTGGCCTCAGTGGGCAGCCCCATTGGCTGGCCCAGTGTTGTACCAGACCCTCACCCTGCTGGTGCCCCCCTACCAGCCCCCCCCACTGCCCACTAGTCCTGGAACAGAGGAAGCGATATGGAGGTACATGTGCAGCATTTTTATTTGATGGGGAACTGTACAATGCAATGCGGGTCTCTATTTTCAGAGGCGTCCTCATCCCCACTTGGCTGCACCACCGGGGCTCACAGCCTGGTGGATCTTTGCTGCTGCCGAGTGCAGCAATCGGTGACCAGAAGGTCGGGCTCCCTGTCATTCATTGGCTGCTCCACACCAACCTCTGGTGCAGGACCCTGCAAGGAACAACAAGCATGGGATGAGCATTCCACATGTGCACTTGGTCCTTCCTATGCCAGTGCCTGGCCCACTGGGGGTCCCGGGAGCGGCCTCTGGGTCCCCTCATCCCCTCCTGGCCCCCCATGGGGTAGCACCTCCCACCCTCAAGGTGCAGGGGTGCAGCAGCCTTACCTGAGGCAGTTGGGCAACGGGCAAGGGCGGTTGGTCGTCCTGGGGTGCCGGGTCATTGGATGGAGGTGTAGGTTCTCAGTGGTGGGGTCGGGTTGCAGTTGGGGGGGTACCAGGAGGGGTGTGGCCTGGAAAGGTGGCCCCACCGGCAGCTCGTGTGGACCTATGTGGGGGAGGGGAACTCTTTGCACCAGGCCCGGGAAGGGATGCTGCTGGGGGAACCAGGGTTGGTCGAAGTGCAGGGGAGGGGGCACCTGCACCAGTGGTGTATGTCAGCTGCCATCCCTCCATCTGTGGCCTGGTGGCCCCTGTCGCACTAAGGGTCCCGCCGTAGAGCCAACACTGCCTCCCCCATGAGGTCCATGACCCTTGCGGTCTGACCCTCCAGCCTGGCACAGGCGCGCACAGCCTCCGCCCTGTCATGCCGCTGCTCACGGTGGAGGCTGGCAGCCTAGTACCTGTCCCAGAGGTGCTTGGTGTGGGACCGGGTCATCATAGCTGCCAGGATCTCCCGGTTCCTTTCCCCTTCCCCTCTTAGGAGTTCCCTGGTGAGTGCGAGCTCCTGGGAGTGCACTTTGACTAACCTGCTAGATTCCTCGAGCAGCTCCCTGCCCAGGTCCTCCCTCTGCCACCGGTTCCTGGCCTACGTCTCCCAGTTCCTCTCCACGCTGCCAGAAGTTGCACCCCTCGTACGAGCGGGTTGCTGTTCTGTGAAGGAGGGGTTGCATCCCGTGTTAGTAAGCCTGGCCGGTACACACCACTGCCCCATACCATGGTTCCCAGGGTGTCACAGAGGGCAGCCCCCCGTGTTCTTGGTGCTCCATCATGTTGCTCCCATGTGGGCCCCCCCTGCCCTGCCATCGTGTGGGGTCCCCCACTGGCTGGGGCTCACTGCCGGTAGGGCCAATGACTGTCCTGTGTTTCGTGGGATCCATTGTGGGGTCCACCACCACTCCTGTTTTCTCCCTCTGCCCCGACCCCTGTAGGATATGGGCAGATGGGGGTGTGGGTTCCCACGGTGCTAGTGGCGTACTGGGGCATCCTCTCCAGTCTTGTATCCCTGCACCCCCTGTGCTGCCAGCACCCTGCAGCTGTGCACCCCCTGCATCCCGGACCATCTCATTCCAGCTGGCTATGCTGTGCAGCATCAGCCCCACATGGATGGCCGGGGAGGTGGTGTAGCAATTATTTTTAGAGAGGACTGGCCTGTTAGGAGGTATCCAGTTCAGGAGATTGTGGGCATTGAGGCCCTTCACGTGGTGTTCGATTTGGCTGGGGGCAAGCTAGGGGTGCTTCTGGTATACCGGGCCCCTTCCTGTCCGGCAGCATCCCTTACAGCTCTAGCTGGCCTCGGAGGTGGTGCTGGGCTCCTCTAGGACCTTGGTTCTGGGGGACTTCAAAATTCATGCTGATGCCGGCCTTGTCAGGGACAGAGCGAGAATTCATGGCCGCCATGGCAACCATGGATTTGTCCCAGGAGGTTATCTGCCCAACCCACGTGTGGGGGGGGGGGACGACACCCTCGACCTGATCTTTGATTCTGGCCTTGAGGCAGGGGGTCCGGTTGTGGGGGAAGTTAGGGCGGTGCCCTTGTCATGGATGGACCATTATCTCCTTCAGGCCAGTCTCTCAGTGCACCCCCTCCAGAAGGGGAAGGGACCAGTTAGGATGGTCTGCCCTCGGAGACTGATGGAACCCCAGCGGTTCCAAGAGGTCCTGAGGGAATTAACCTTGGACCTGGACGGTCAGTCTGTTGATGAGCTGGTTCAGCATTGGAACAGCTTACCGGAGGAGGCCATTGACAGGGTGGCTCTGAGACACCCTCTGCCTCGGTCTCGTCACTGCAGGGCCCCCTGGTTTACCGAGGGGCTGTGGTGTATGAAGCGTGTAGGCAGGAGGCTGGAGCGATGCTGGCGTCAGACTCGATCCGACTCTGACTGACTTCTCCATACGGCCCATTTGCGGTCCTATGTTGAGGCTGTGAGGACAGCAAGGAAGGAGTTCCTTGCTGTCCTTATAGTGTCTGCGAAGTCACACCTGGAAGAGCTGTTTCAGGTGGTGCGGGGGCTGGTCAGTCCAGCCTCCCTCTGCCTGGATGGGGACTTGTCCCAGGCCCGCTGTGAGGAGTTTGTCACCTACTTCGCAGACAAGATTGCTCGGATTCAGACCGACTTTGACGCTGGATTAGGGGCAGTAGGGGGAGAGCATGAGGTGATGGAGGCCCTGTCCAGTCCAGCTTTGTGGGGGGAGTTTCAGGAAGTGTTGCCGACCAATGCGGTGGATGTCTTAGGGTCTGTGAGGGCCACCTGTTGTGAACTTGAGCCATGCCTGTCCTGGTTGGTGAAAGCCTCCAGGGAGACGTTGGGGATGGTGCTGGTGAGGGTGGTGAACACGTCCTTGCAGCAGGGGAGGTTGTCGCCCAGCCTCAAGGAGGCTGTGGTGTGCCCCCTGCTGAAGAAGCCATCCTTGGACGTGGACGCGCTCGCCAGTTACTGACCCATCTCTAATCTTCCCTTTTTAGGGAAGGTTATTGAGCGGGCGGTAGCAATCCAGCTCCAGGGGCATCTAGATATCATTGGTTTCCTGGACCCTTTTCAATCTGGGTTCCGCCCCGGCTATGGCACTGAGACGGCATTGGTGGATGATCTCCGCGAGGAGATGGACGCAGGATGTTCAACATTTCTCATCCTGCTAGGTCTCTCGGCCGCTTTTGACACCGTGGACCATGGGCTGCTGTTGAGATGGCTGTGTGACCTGGGGGGTCTGGATGGGACTGTTCTTGAATGGTTCTGTTCATTCCTCTCGGGGAGAAGTCAGCGAGTGGTGTTGGGGGATGAGACATCTTGCCCCCACGCTTTATCATGCGGCGTTCCGCAGGGTTCCATTCTGTCTCCATTATTATTTAATGTATTATGCAGCCCTTGGGGGAGGTCATGAGAGGGTTCGGGGTGTGATGTCACCAATATGCTGATGATACTCAGCTGTACCTCTCTTTTTCAACTGACCCAGACCCTGCTGTCTCATTGCTGTCCCAGTGTTTGGAGGCCGTGGCGGAATGGATGCGACAGAGCAGACTGAAGCTCAACCCTGATAAGATGTTGGTGATGTTGGTGGGGAGAGCGAGGGAGGTAATGGCCCCCCTGATTGGGGGGGTTTGCCCTCCCATAGCTCAGCAGGTCCGGAGTCTGGGGGTTATACTGGATGCAGATCTCCGCCTGGAGCGGCAGGTGGAGGCAGTCGCAAAGGCTGCCTTCTGCCAGTTGCATCTGGTGCGGAGGCTGCGTCCATGTGGCTTCGGCCCGGACCTGGCCTCTCTCATCCATGCCTTCATCACCTCGAGGCTGGACTACTGCAATGCGCTCTACGTAGGGCTTCCTTTGTTCCTGGTTCGGAGGCTGCAGCTAGTGCAGAATGCGGCGGCCCGGCTCCTTTTGGGGACGAGTCGTCGGGAGCACATAACACCTGTGCTCCAGACTCTGCACTGGTTGCCAATAGCATGCCGAGCCAGGTTCAAGGTTTTGGTGTTGATCTATAAGGCCCTTCACGGTCTGGGTCCTTCGTACCTCAGGGAAAGCCTTGCCCTCCGCGCCCCAGAGTGGCTCCTTTGGTCTGCCTGGGGCGCCTTCTTGGAGGTCCCCTGCATTAAGCAGGGGGCCACAATGGAGAGGACATTCTCGGTGACCAGTCCGCACCTTTGGAACTCCCTCTCGGAGGAAGCTCGCCTGGCCCCAAGCCTTTTGACATTCCAGCGAAGTTGTAAAACCTGGCTGTTCGTCCAGGTCTTTGGGGAGGGGGGGTTAGAGGGTTTTTAATCTCCCTTACCCTATTTATTGTTTTATGGTGACCCCTGGCCCTGTTTTAATACTTGGAATATTGTATTTTGAAATGTTTTAATTGTTTAAAAATGTTTTTATATGTGTGATTACTTTTTATTGTAAGCTGCCCCGAGCTGTTTTAGGAGGGGCGGGGTAGAAATTTGATAAATAAATAATAAATACATCTCCTGTCCCCCCCGCTGGCCTCCCCCCTGTGTCCCTTTCCCTGGGCATGTGTTCCCTGGCACCCCAGTGGGGTCCTGCCCAGTCTTCCCCCCCCCCAAACCCACGGCCATGCAGCCACACTGGTGTGCAGCCCTCGGGGCGGTATGCCCCTCTGGTGGAGTTTCCCATGGCGTGGCTTGGTGGTCCCAGTTCTGGTGTGGGGTGTACGGCCCCAGGGGCCTCCCTTCCTGCCCTGTATGGCTGCCCAGCTCCACGCTGTGCCCCCCCTGTGGCCCATTGGACGGTTTGACCTACCATAGTGGTGCACTTCACCTGGTAGCGGGAACGCAGCCGGCCCCTCCTCATCCACCTCCTCCATGACCTCCACCTCATGCACCTCCAGGCAACCTTGAGCTGCAATGGGAACAGAGACCCGTTAGTGTTTACTGGCACCCAGGCCCTGGCCCGGTCCCTGCAACTCTGCCCAGGGCCTCCTCCACCCTGGGTCCGCTAGGCCGGTCGTACCTGGATCCTGTTCCTCCACCTCCTGGGGGCTGATCTGTGTGCATCCCCTTCCCCGTGGCCCGGCGCCCTGTGGGTTTTGTGGGTGCACGTGGAGGGTGGTCTTACTGTGGTTGGATCCCCGGGGCACCTCCATCCCCTGTGGGATGGCGCCCTGCCCTCCCGCTTCCTGGTTGGCCTTGCCGGGGGCAGCATCACCCCCTCTGCTCTGGGAGGTCCGGCGGGGGTGTGTGTTCTGTGGTGGCCCTCAGTCTGCCCCTGGTGAAGGTGCTACCATGTATGCGGGAGGCCACGATGTCCCCGCCCATGCAGAGGAACTTTTCCAGCTCCTCCTGGAACTCGGCTGTGCACATGGCACAGCCAGACTTGAGATTTTTGTCCTTGATATGTTTATATCCAGACCTCAAGTCCTTTGTCTGCTGCATGCACTGGGTGACATCCCTATTGTACCCCTGCCATTGCATCTCCTGGGCGATGGCTTCATAGACCTGTCTGGTCTTGTAGCTGTGCACCAGGTCATGCTGGACCCTTTCGGACCCCCCATATGTATGAAGTCCCTGGTCTCCTGCCTGGACCAGGGCTCCCCCTTTTGGGACCCGTGTGTGTGTGTGGGGGGGCGGCTTCAAGCTTGGTGGCATGGGGCCCGCCCGGTGGATGGGATAGCTGTGGTGGTGGTGGTCGTCTCCTATAGGGGTATTGCATGGGGGTTACTCTCCATCTCGCTGCCCCCTCCATGCCCCCATGTGGCCTCCCCTTCCCTCTCCCCCCTGGAGTGATCTTCTGCTTACCTGGCTGTTGGGGGGGGGCCCTCCTCACCCATCTCCCCAGTGGTGCTGCACTCTGTTGTCTGGGTGGTCTCCTGGGGGGATGGGGACAAGGGTTCGCTTGCTGCCACCTGCCCTGTGTTCCCTCGGGTGCAGTGCTGGGGCTCAGCCCTCCCTTCCCTGGTTGGTTGGGGTCCCTTTGCTCTAATCTTGCTGTCGCTGCTGCTCCTCTGGCCGTGCCCCCTGGCAGTCTGGGGTTCAGCGGGCAGTGCCATGCTGATGTGTGCCCTCAGCCCTCTGCCTTTGGCCCTGTGCCGGGAGACGTGTGCTGTGGTTAGCCGTTCAGCGTTCCCCTCCCTGGACCGTCTGCCTGTGTGGTTAAATCGTGAGGTGAAGGAGGCTATTGGAGCCCAAAAAGCATCCTTTAAAAAATGGAAAGAGAGTTTAATGAGGTAAGTAGGGAAGAGCATAAGCGTTGCCAAAGTAGATGTAAAAAGTTAATAAGGCAGGCCAAATAGGAATTTGAGGGGCAACTTACTAAACATGCTAAAACTACTAATCAAAGCTTTTTCAAGTACATCAGAAGCAGTTGGGCCATTAGATGACCAGGGGGTGAAAGGGGTGCTTAGGGAGGAAAAGGACATTGCAGAGAAGCTGAATGAATTCTTTTTTTCGGTCTTCACTGCAGAAGATGTTGGGGAGATACCCATGCCGGAACCTTACTTTGTAGGTGATGAATTGGAAGAGCTGTCACAAGTCAACGCGACTCTGGAGGAGGTTGTCACGGGTTGGAGGTCCGCACCCCCACTTTACCAGGTTTGAGTGACTCCATTTCCCTCGCGTACAGCCCACTTATTTATTTAGTTAGTTAGTTACATTTATATGCCACCCCCCATGCCCACGGCATCTCAGGGCAGCTTCCAACACAATATAAAACAGTTTTAAAAAACAATTTTTAAACATAAAACAAATTTAAAACACCCCCCACAAAAATTAACCCACCACCCCACCCTCCCCTCCGAAGGCCTGGGTGAACAGCCAAGTCTTACAAAT
>QEPC01012163.1:544843-565987 GCA_003113815.1 Sphenodon punctatus | reverse complement strand
AGAGGAGTAGGGCTACCACATGGCTGTCCTTTATATCTTCTCCAATGCTGCGCAGCTGTGCCACTACTTCCAACATGGCATTTATATGCTCCTGCATTTCACTTTCTTTGCCAAGCCTCATTTTGTATAGTTTCTTCAATAGAAACAGTTTGCTATTCAGGCTAGTTCTCTGATGCAAGTTTTACAATGCAATCCACATGCCTCTTGCTGTGGTCTCACTTCTTATATGGATTAACTGGTCATCTTCTACCAATAAATATTGTAGCCTTTGCTAACCTGTCCTTTTTATCCCATTCCTCGTGATTTGCTGCTGGTCTGTTTGTGGTAACCACCTCCCATAGATCATCTTTAGACAGCAGCATTTCCACATTAAACTTCCACAATTGGTAATTTACATTGTTCAACTTTTCTACTGAAAGTCTGAGCTCCGAGCTGCTTGCCATACTTGCTTCCCTCCTTTTCCCCTTCTGGAATTTAGGCCTTCTTACTCACAGTCAGTAGGCCGTTCTATCTGGGAGTTTTCTTTCACAGTCTGCACTCCTTCTGGGCTGCTTCTAGTCTTCAAAAATGCCTTGAAAATGTCCTGGGTCCATAACCTATTGTAGAGTTATCTTTCTGCTGAATAACACACAGCAGAAATTTCTTCAAAACAGAACTTTACTAAGAATGCAGAAGACATGCTTCCATACTGTCCAGACTGCATGGGACAAGATGGAGGACAGAGAGAGGAAAAGAGAGGAGACAAGGAGGAAAATAACCTGTTTCATCCCCTGACCCTCCCCCTACTGGACAATCCCCATATTAAGCTTGCAGGGATTGCAATGGGCTTTTACTTGTGACTGTTGCACAATCCAACACCAGCATCTTTCCCTCTTGATTGAAAGGGGTACAGCAATGCAACCCACTAGCTGCATAATGGCAAGTGTTAGCAGAAAGAAAAAAGCAAAGTATGAAACAGAGAGTGGAGAAGGGAGTATGGGGGTTGAACTGGGAGACCAAAGACATGAAGTCGACTCATCTGGCACCCAAGCATGATGTAACCTCCAGTTTGTTCTGGGAAGTGTCAGCCCCATGCAACTGTTGACAAGGAACCAGCTTGGTGAACTGGACAACAGATACCCTCATGTAGTGCCTCTCCAGGACACTCTGACCAAACAAACCTACCAAAAGAACAAGTACTATAGAAATGGTAGGTTTGTTTGGTCAGAGTGTCCTGGAGCGGCACTACATGAGGGTGTATCTAAAACTTACCATCTCCTTCCCCTTTCCCAGAGACAACGCTCCGATCAGGCATTGAATGATCCTAATAGAGAGAAAAGCGAGCTCACAGAAGAGCTGAGCAGCCATCTTGCAGTAGGAGTCAGTCACCTGCACTTCCTCATTCCCATGGCCTTTGAACAAGTTACTGTTAGTCCTAAACAGCCAACAAAATGAAGCCTGACATCTTCAAGGTGGAACAGGAAATCTGAACATGGTGTGGCAACTAAACTCCTCTTACATAACTAGCGTCTGTTCTCTTCAGTTCCCTTTGCAAGTGCCCAAAGCTCCTCCACAGACTGTAATCCTGATAAATACAATGTTAAACATCATATCAGGTTGGATGTTCTGACGTCGATTCCCGACCAGGAAAGACAGACATTGGAATTGGCCCAAATGTCAGAACTCAGCTAATACTGTAACTGATACATTTAGTCCTTCTTTCTGTTCATTGCAGTGGATGGCACAGTGGGTAAAAACAGATGTGATAACACCACATTGTGGCCCACTTTGTCCTGGACCTCACCTGCTCGTGTGTGCAGGCACCGCCAGATGTTGCCCGGGGATTGCCCCAGGCCAGGTCTGTAGTTAGCCCGGGCTATGACCTCAGAACACTCTGAGGTCACACTCTGGGCTAAGGCCTGCCTGGCCAGGCCACAGCAGTCTAGCATGTTTGCTTCCAAGCCAGTCAGGGCTGCTATGGCCAGCTACCATGGCTAGCCGTCATTGGCTGCTACTGCTTCCCACCATTGTGGGGTGTGGGGTGCTGGGCACAATGGTGGGGAGGGGGGCAGGGCTGGCTGCCTGTTTGTGGTTCTTCCCAGGGTGGTGGGACAATGCCCTAGTCGAGGGCACGTTTGGTGCCCCAGTCAGGACCATGTCTACCATAGTTTTTCTCCCCAGGCCAGGTCAGGCTGCCTCCGTACTGCCATCACTTGTGTTTCTACCCAGCACTTAAAAATCTGTTTCCTTAGCTTAGCAGTGTTTAAGGCTATAGTCCAGGGACCCAGTTTCCATGTTTTAGTGTTGACTTTGAATGCAGGTTAAAGGAATTTCCTTCCTATTCTAATAATTTATGACGTGTTCTCTCGTTCTCTCCTCTGCTCTGCATGATATCTCGGACTATCCTACTTCTGCACAACTCTCTCTGAAACCATGCGGTCCACTAAACAAAACCTGGTCCCATCTGACTCCGTTTATTCTGAGAGCACATGGCCAACACCACACTACAAAGAGAAAAGATGAAAACCTCTCCCATCAAGGTCAATGGGAGTTTTGCCATTTGCAAAACTCTGTCATGCTGTGAATATACATGTCTGTGAAAAGCACCCTCACATATGTTAATAGAAAATGAGTTAAATAAAAAGCCCACACTTAGATAGCACTTCCTGGATAGATCCCAAAGCACTTCAGGAATGCGAGTGCCACTAGCCCATTTTATGGGTTGGGATGTTGGGGCCAAGAGCATAGCTAATGCATCCAAAATCAGCAGTAGATCAGTAGCAGAACTCCAGTTTCCTGGCTCTTAGTTCAGCGCCTGATCCACCAAGGGTGATGAATGCCAATAAAGCTCCTTTTTGTTTTGGTTTGGAGAATGGTCACAAATAATCACTGCAGTGCTGCCCAGCTCTGGCGGAAACATCTGTTAGATGCATGGCATTTAAAGTCATTTAACAAGGTAGCTTGTCAACTCTGATAGATAGACTGTGTATTGGCAGGATCTCCACTGTGACAGGATTGTCTCTTAGCAAAACAGAGAATGAAAAC
This sequence comes from Sphenodon punctatus, assembly GCA_003113815.1. Lineage (NCBI taxonomy): Eukaryota > Metazoa > Chordata > Lepidosauria > Sphenodontia > Sphenodontidae > Sphenodon > Sphenodon punctatus. The sequence continues at coordinate 562,963 of QEPC01012163.1, read as the reverse complement.
GGAGTTCCCTCTCCCTTCTTTTACACTGTGGTGGGGCTTCTAGGTTGGTCCAAACTCCTGTAGTCTTTGGGGAGCTAGAGATTCCTCCAAGAAACACACACACACACATCTCCCTCAACAGCTTTACTAGCACAGACAAAAAAAACCAAACCCCAGTGTCAGGCACTGCAGGGCCCCATAAACCCAAACCACTCCCAGGAGCTCTAAACCCATTCTACACAATCCTTCCCGCTCTTCAGCCTCAGTCGCCAGATATCACATCCCCAACAGCCTATGACACACACAGCCTCCTGGTGGCTGCACACACTGGCTGTTCCCTAATGTCTGTCTGTCCCCATCTCCCGAGTTCCAGTTCCAGTCTGCTGCCTCCCTGCAGCAGTAATGTGTGTCTTCCCTTAGCCCCTGCAGTCTGTCTCTGCCTCTGCCAGACCTCTGCAGTCACCTTAAGTAAGGGGATGTACTTTTCTGACCCCGCCAGCCCCAGAGCTACATCCAGCTCCCTGGGAGTCTCTTCTTACAAGGATGACCTGGGACAATTGGTTCAATGTAAGACATTCCTGGGCTGATCAGATTCAGGACAGTGCCCCAGGACCAACCTGGGGCAGCCCAAAAGCCAGATGTATTTCCTAAATTTCCTAAATTTAATCCCATACTTTTCAAGTCACAGTGGAGCAGGACGATCCTGGCAAAGAGAATTTGCTGCTTTACAGACAGAAAATTAATAAACATTAATTAGCAATTATAAGGTCCTTTGAAGGAGGAACATGCTCTGAAATGCTAGGTGCTCTAGGAACTCCTAAGGAAATTGCTCTAATGATAGGCCTGTGCATATGTCCATGAAAAAGCTATAGCTATTAGTGCAAAGCTAATGGGTTACTATTTCCAGCTATAACCAACCCGAGTCAAAATTCTCCACTCATCATGCATCAACTCTGGTGTCAGGACTGGAAGAAGGGATCGTGTTTTAGTGCAGCCTGGATGGGACTTATTATTAATTATTATTATTATTATTATTATGACAGAGTACAGTTTCCAGGGTGAGTCCATGCAGAAGCAGACCCTGTTTCATTACTTAATCTGGGGAATCAGCTAAGCAAACACTATTTCTTTAAGGGATCAGCTCATATTCCATCACTCTTATAAGAATTAGCTCATTACAGTGTCCTTTTATTTGCACAGTTCCATATCAATCTCCACCATGCATAGTCTCTGGCCAGGCACCCAACCTCTGGCCTTTACATAGTCTTTACTCTTTACAGTACTCTCCACAGGATACAGTCTCTTTATATAGTATCTAAAACACTTTTCACCAGATACAGCCTCTATCCAATACCAGGAAACAGCCTATAACTAGGTTACCATACTTCCCCTTTAAGAGAGGATGCTTATGAAAAATATATGTTTCAGGGCTGCACCGGAACCAATGCAACCCTGTACTATGTATTTTTCATAAGCATGCTATTTTAAGGGAAAATCCTATCTATGGTAATCCTATCTATAACCCAGCTGGGAACAAACTGTGGCCCACTTTGTCTGGGAAGTCAAGTACTCCAATACTTCCAGTCCACTTCGGTTATCCCTTAGCACTCCACCTTTCAGATGTTCTTGCTTATCCCCAGCACCACTCACCGGCTTCAAAACCATAAACAGAAGTCCTGCTAAGGCTTCTGCTCTCAGGGACCTGCTTCCTTCACCAGAACCAGGCACAGACTGAAACTCCTCTGGATTCTGCCTTCCCTTATATTCCAGAGTGGGAAGTGGCCAGTCCTTCAGTCGCCAAGCTCTTAAAGGGCCAGTGGCTTCTTACTCCTAACTGTCAGGCTCCCAGCCTGGCAAAGAGCGATCCCAGCAAGACCAAGGAGCCTGGCTTGCCAATGCGCACTTCCAGTTGCTAGGCAACCAGCAACACAATGTCCTGATGCGCCACCAACAGGGCAGTGCCAGGGCCCACGTGACTCCAGGGACGCTGCGCCACATGCTTCCCAGGTTGCTGGGCAGCCAGGGTTCCAGCTGCGGCGCAGTGCGTGGATAATGAGCTGCAGGGAGGTAGGGCCTGGGGATGCAGTAACTCAGGGCACCCGAGGCACAGGAAGGGTTTCTGTATAAAGGATTAGCAGAAGGACTCCTCCTTGCTGGTAATCGTTTGGGAGACTGGCCCTGTGCTTTGGCTTGGATTATAGTAGTGTGTTTACCTGGAGAACTGTGTGACTGTGAGTACAAGAGCGTGAGTGACTGACGGATTGATTGGGAGGGTGCTTCTGTGAGTGGGAGAGTTAGCGTGTGTGGGTGCTTGTAACAGGGTGTTTGAGAGTGACTGTGAGTGGGAATTCCCCTTCTCCCTTAAACCGCTGCACCCCCCAGTGTGCAAGGCAGTGGTGTGTGTTTGTCTCTGTTCCTTCCTCCTCCATTGACCCCCTTCACAGCATGACCCTTTCCCCTGGACCTGGGACCCCGAACACGAGCATTCTTTCCTGGTGGTCTTTCCTCATTCCCTCCCACAGCCAAAATATGCATGGCGGGGAGGGGGAGAGATCTGAAAGTGGCCTTAGTTATGAGGAAGAGAAGGATTCGGAGGGAGGGAGGGAAGAGGAGGCAATTTCCTCCCTCTCTCAGAATGGAGGCGCTAGGGAAAACCTGACAGAAGAGAGAGGTCTTCGGGAGGCAGTTGAAGGGTGGGTGGGAGGGAGGGAGCAGAACAAATGTATTTAGGGAGGGAGTTCCAGGCATGTGGGACAGCAAGGGAAAAGGGGCAAAGACATTTAGAGGAGCAGGGGGGTCGCAAGCAGATGAGGATGGTGGCAAAGGAGGAGTGAAACTCCCAGATGGGAGTGTGTTGGGAAATAAGTGTGGAGAAATGCCTCAGATTTCACACTAAATTGGAACTGGGAGACTTCCCAGAGAGTGCATCTGTTGCTGGGACACTTTTGCCCAATGAAGACGCAATGGGTGACTTTGACAGTTACCCTAATATTGACTGGGGGAATGTCTCCTCAGGACATGATGCAGAGGTAACATTTCTAGATGCCATAAATGACTTTTTTGGACTTCTTGTAGGTCCTGGAACCTACAAGAAGAGGAGTGACTTTGGATCTAGTCCTAAGTGAAATGCAAGATCTGGTGCAAGGGTGGTGGAGCTGCTTGCCAATAGTGATGATAACATAATCAAATTTAACGTACTTATAGGAGGGGAAATGCCAACTAAAACTACCGCAGTAGCATTTAACTTTAAAAAGAGGAAACGTGCAAATATGAGAAAACTAGAGGGAAAGTAAAAGGAGCAGTTGTGAGGACTGAATGTCTGCAAGAGGCATGGGGACTATTTAAAAACACCATCATGGAGGCCCAGTTTAAATGTATTCCACAAGTAAAAAAAGGTAGCCAGAGGACCAAATGTCTGCCAGGGTGGCTAAATGGTGAGGTGGAGGAGGCTACTGGAGCCAAAAAGGTGTCCTTTAAAAATGGAAAGCTAGTCCTAAGGAAAAAGGAAGAGCATAAGCATTGCCAAATTAGAAATAAAACATTAATAAGTCAGGCCAAGAGAGAGTTTGAAGAGCAACCTGCTAAAGATGCAAAAACTAATAATAAAATGTTTTCAAGTACATCAGATGTAAGAAGTTGGCTGACGAGTCAGTTGAGCCATTAGCTGACCAATGGGTGAAAGGGGCACTAAGGGAAGATAAGGCCATTGCAGAGATGCGATGCTAAATGATTTTTTTGCTTTGGTCTTCACTGCAGAGGATGTTGGAGAGATACGCATGCCAAAACTATTATTTGTAGGTGATTAATCAGAAGAACTGTCAAAAACAATGTGACTCTGGAAGAGGTTCTAGAGCAAATTGACACACTAGTAACAAATCACTGGGACTAGAGTTCTAAAGTGTCACGGGGGAGGGGGAGAGAGGGGGAGAAGAGGAGTGAGAGTAGGAGGGAATGTTCTGTGGAGACACACACGTACAAGGAGCTCAGCACCATGGTCTGTTAGGAGGTACTTGGGAAACAAGCCCATCAAGATAGTGTTATGGCCTTTAGATCTCAATGAGATCAGGCCTCTAACATCATAGGGCGCAGAGCGGTTAAGTGAGAGTATGGCCTCACACCACACACGTACACCACAGTCACACAACAGTCCACAAAGAAAGGGAAAACAGGTGTTGGAGGTGTGGGATTGTGGGGGAAGGAACCTAGGTTCAAAGGGGAAGGGAATAGGGCTTTTCTTCTCAAAGGGAGAGGGGGAGACCCCCAGGAAGTGGAAGGGGCTGACACTCTTTGCACTCACACACTCAGTCACAGGGAAGTAAACAAGGACACAAACACAATTGTAACCGCTATAACTCTCAATAAGGCACACAAGAAACAAAACAAAACCACACTTAGGCTGCGTTCCCACCTGCAGCGGCAGTGGTGGCAGCAGGAGGGGTGAGGGAAGACGTGGCAGTGCGGAGGAGTCGACCAATGGGAAAAGAGCCAGTGTGAACGGGGATCTGCCGCGGCTTCTCTCGCGCATGTCAGGGTAGGATTTTGTGCCCTGACATGCGCGAGAGAAGCCATGGTAGATCCCTGTTCACACCGGCTCTTTTCCCGTCAGCCGGCTCCTCCGCACTGCCACGTCTTCCCTCCCCCCTCCCGTTGCTTCCACTGCCACCGCAGGTGGGAATGCAGCCTTAGCTTAGATAGGGGCCAGTTCCTCAGGCTCTGATTACCAGTGCTGTGTGCCCCACAGCACCGGGGTTTATACTGCAGACCCCGCACCCTTGCAGGCCTGCAGCCGTGCGAAGCATCGCACTGGCTCAGGCACTGACTTCATGCTGCATGAGGTCTGTGGCTGAGGATCTGTGGAGCCGATGTCAGGTCAGGTTGCACTGGCAACCCGATGCTGCAGGGAGGCTCCTGGTGCTGCTGTGGCCGCTTCTGCTGTTGGCGGCTTGGCAGCTTGACTGTGAGTAGGGGAAGAGACTCTCTGGCATGTTCCATGGGCCCAGAGCCTCCCCCGGTGGCGTCCACAGCGAGTGGCTCTGACATGAAGGAACTCAAATATGAAATCACAGACCTACTATTGGTAATCTGTAACCTATCACTAAAATCTGCCACCTGAGGATTGGAAGTAGTGAATGTAACACCAATATTTAAAAATGGCACCAGAAGCGATCCTGGAAACTACAGACTAGTAAGCCTGATGTCGATATCAGGCAAACTGGTGGAAATGGTTGTGAAGAACAGAATTATTGGGCTTACTGATAAACATGACATTATGGGGAAAATTCAACATGGATTTAGCAAAGGGAAGTCATGCCTCACTAATCTATTGGAATTTTTGAGGGTGTATATAAGCATGTGGATACGGGTGAGCTGGTCACTATAGTGTATCTGGATTTTCAGAAATCATTTTATAAGTCCCCTCACAAGAGACTCTTGAAGAAATTAAATCATGGATAGAGGCAGTGTCCTATCATGGATTGGCAACTGGTTAAAGAATAGGAAACAAAGGGTAGGAATAAATGGTCAGTTTCTCCAATGGAGAGAAGTAGTGGAATGCCCCTGGGATCTGTATTGGGACCAGTGTTGTTTAATATATTCATTAATGATCTGGAAAAGGGAGTAAAGAGTGAGGTGATCAAATTTTCAGATGACACAACAAAAGAGAAGGACACCAAAAATGAAAAAAGGGTATGGAATGGCTTCTGTACAAGGAGAGGCTCAATAGGATGGATCTCTTCAGCTTGGAGAAGAGACAACTGAGCGGGGATATAATAGAAGTTTATAAAATCAGGAGTGGTTTGGAATGAGTAAATAGGGAGCAGTTATTTACCCTCTCAAATAGTACTAGAACTCCATTAAATTAACTGACAACAGATTTAAAACAAGTCAAAGAAAGTATTTTTTCACCCAACACACACTTAACTTGCAGAATTTGTTGCCAGAGGATGTAGTCAAGGCCAGTAATATAGCTGGGTTTAAAAAAGGATTGGATACATTCTTGGGGGATAGGTCCATTAATGCCGATTAACCAAGTAGGTTTGGGGAATGTAACCTCTGATTGTTGGGAGCTAGGAGTGAACAACAGGGAACGGATCACCCCATTGTGATCACCCCATTGTGACCTGCTGGGTACTTCTCCCAAGCAACCAATTACAGATTAATTGTACATGGAGTGAAAAAAATACTTCCTTTTATTTGTTTTAAATCTGCTGCCAGTTCATTTCATAGGGTGCCATTGATTGTCAGGCACCAGTCTGTGCATGTCAGGGTCTGTGCTTGATTTCTCAGTATCAAAGAAAACTCAAGGTGCAAGAAGTGGTGAGGAATCTAATGCCATATTTCCTTGAGTAAAAGCCACAACATTTGTTTCAAAGTGAGCAGTAAGGCAGCATCAATTCTAAGGGGTGAAGCCTTGGGCATGTGGAACAACCCACGTAACAGAGGATTTGGGAACACATGTACAGCTGTGCTGTGTTACACACTCTTGTTCCAGCTGAGGCAGAACTTGTTTTTGTATGTGGGAGATACTTAAGCATTTGAATCCTACAGTCTGACAGTAGTTTATGACATCCAATATCTGCATGTCTGCAGACTTCACAGCTCAGCAAACTGTGGGTCAGGACCCCATATGGGGTCACAGGGTATTTTCAGACGTGACGGGGCCAATTGGCCCTGGCACGGAAACAACCCTTTGATTCCCCGCTGGGGTCACCGCGTCACGGACTAACAGACGTGGTGGCCGATCCTGGCGGGGAATCCGGGGAGGGGGCAGGACTGCACGGTGCAACGTGCGGCTGCATAGCCCCGCCGCCCCACGCTGCCTCGGCCGCCTGCCCTCCAGGAGACGGGCAGGCACCGCGGCCAATGCAGCTGCCCCCCGGCATTGACCACAGCCCGGAATCCCATGGTCAATGCCCGGAATCCCGTGGTCAGGGGACAGACGTTACTGTCCCCTTCATCACGGGAGGGGGGCGGTGTGGAATCTCATTCACCACGCGATCGGGGATGGTCCGGCCAGGACCTCCGATCGCGTGGTAAATCTGATTCCACCCCGTGATTCACGGGGGTGAACATCTGGCGTAACACTGACCAGACGTGCCGAGATCATGCTCCCCATATGGGAATTGACAGTGATTGAGCGTGATCTCGTAACGTCTGAAAATACCCACAGAATCTGCAGATGGGATCATGATCCTAATTGATATTTGATATACGTTGCACACCTTTATTGCTTCCTGGGCTCATGGGATTATGTTTAAATCTCAAAATGGGATGTCACAAACTAGCATCTTGGGAAAGCCACTGTAGTAGCTGAACCACATACACAACAAGATGAGCACAAACAAAACCAGATGTTACCAAACTATGGATCATGACTTCAAGGGGGGCTCATGCCATCTGTGGAAGGGGTCACTATCCCAGATGGCATTTGATACACATTGCATGTCTTTGTAATTATCTGGGGTCACAAGATTATATTTAAGTCTCAAAATGGGGTCACGCTGGCAAAAGTTTGGGAACCAGTGAACTAAATATTTGTGTGTCTTACTTATTCCATCCAGTAGAGGGCAGTGACACACACACACAAGTTAGTACTGGAGCTGGATTACAGTGGGGAATGCATTTGTAATAATAATAATAATATAATATAATTAATTGTACAATGTAAATTATTTTCACTTTTCAGGAGTCCAAAACAGTTCACTTTTCATAAAATTTTCCACACTATTTTTACTGGAATAATTTTTTACAATTTGGTGTTTTCTGAACAACCTGGATTTCCATTAAGAAAACAAATGAAGAATTTGAAAATGACTTTGATAAACATGTAGGAGAACCATGGGCAACTTCTTGCAAAAAGCTGCAAATCTGAGAAAAAGCCAATATTTGATAGAAAAAAAACCCTTTTTGTTTAAAAAATGTTCATTTTTGCGTGGTATATTTCAGTGGTCAGCCATAAGGGCTTCATGAGTTAGTTATCTGTAAGCTGTACTTTGGAAAGGCACTTTGTGAGATTATGGGATAAAGGGGGCATTACACGAAAACTAAGTTTAAACGTATGATGTGGAGATTGTCTTGAACACCTCAGCGGAAATCCTCAAACCACTTACTCTCTAGTAGCTCATTGATGCCTGCAAAACAAGAGTACTTCCATTCAAGTTCTGCTTCAATGAGCCTCCTCTGGAGTAAGTGGTTTGAAGATCATGGCTGAGGCATTCAAGGCAATTTCAGCAGTATTTTCACTGCATGCGTACAACAGCTGGACCCTTTACAGTTACCACACCAGAAAACGTAATCATTTCCATCTAAATTGCCTCAGAAAATCCATACCAGATATTGAGGTCCTTGGAGCAACAAATATGTCATGCACAGAGGCAACAATATTGTGGCAGGGTGGAGTCACAGTGGGCTATGGCCCTTTAACTCAGGTAGGCTGCTCCGGGGGTGCACTCTCACATCCACCCACTTGCAGCCCTGTCTGGGTCCATTTTAGACGGACCCCGCAGTTTCCCTGGCCTGCAATCTGCCCATGCAGTGCCCCCCACCCCACACTCTGCACCATGGACTTGCGGACGGGTTGCCCGATGCTCTAGGCTGGCACCCGCAACTCTAGCATATTGCCTGGGGTAATGATCAGTAAGGGTGGGACTCCAGTGGGATTACCAGATACCGGATTTATCGCCATCGGATCTCCTGATATCGGATTTACCGGTATTGGAATATCAGATTTTTAACATTGCTGATTTTACTGTTTTTTTTACATTGTGGCCATTGTGAAATGGTATTGAAGTAAAAAAATCCAGTAAAACCGGCAATGTTAAAAATCAGGTATTCCGATACTGGCAATTATCGGTATTATCGGATTAATCTGATACCGCCCATTATCAATATTATAGGATTAATCTGATACCAATAGTCCCACCCCTATTGACAGGCCAAACGTGGGTCCACTGAGCAGATGGACAGCAGCTCTGCCTCAGGCCGGTGTCCTGGGTATGGTCGGCTTGTTCCACTGGCAGTGCTCTGGGATGTTCTGGGGTGCCACAAGTGGGGCTGCCCTGCTCCATTTCCACATCTGGCAGGGTGCTTTTAAAGGGACATGCCAACCCAGGGGTGAAGCCGGGGCAGCCGTCTGTCTAAAAGTATGCAGTGTGGCACCTCAACTGACACATGGGAGTGGGATGCTTGTGACAGGAACAAATAGCAAATGATGATTTGCAGTGGCACAGCAAATTTTGATGCAAGTCGTATCCAGCTAGCTGAAGAAAAGAGAGCTCAAAGGAAATCAAGGAAAGAACAAGCCTTAGAGTAATTTCAGACGTGATGCGCTCCCGGGTCGCCACAGTGGATTCCCAACTGTGGCAAGCTGCTTAACCCTGACCCGTGGTTCCGACAGGCCCCAAACAGACATGACAGGAGCGGGACCACAGCAAGGAAACAGACAGCCAGGCCACGATCTGGAATAGTGCAACTGATGTGACACCGATCCCGGACCGTGGCAAGAACTCCCAGAAGCCACCAGGGCAGGGCGGGACACAGACATGGCCGACCGAGGGCAAAGGAAGCCAAAAGCACCACAAGGCACCGCCCATGCGAGGGAAATGGGAAGGGTGGGGGAGGAGGGAGGTGAACGGCTGAGCCGTACACACACAACAGGGAGAAGGAAGTTATGGACAGAGCTGAACACAAACCACACACATGCTGCCGAGAACACGCACAGTCAAAAGGGAAAGGGAGCAAGGGGGAGACACACAGAGGCACACAGGGGGGTATGGGGAACATCACACTGGGCAGCCCAACAGACAGGGGCAAGGACACAGGAAGGGGAGGCTGAGTCCAACAATGGGCAACAAAACAGGACGGGAATGGAACAGAGCGGGACATGAGGGCACGCACCCAACACCCCAGGGACAGCACAGGCACCACAAGGCACTCAACAGCAACACAGGCCGCTGAACAGACAGGGGTCCACACGGTGACAGAGCAGGGTCACAGGGGACCAGCCACTGATCCAAGGAAGACAGTGGGGAGGGCAGAGGCAAGTCCCAACAGCAAGACATCCGGTCCGGGATGGTAATGCACAGCCAGTGAAGGAAATGAGCCCCATGTCGCAGACAGCTGCTGGTGCCCCTCCCCCCCCCCCAACAAGGGGATCCCAGGTGGCGTGAGCAAGGGACCCCCAGTCACAAAGAGTCACAGAGGCATCATGGGGGTGGGGGCTGAGCACAGACACTGGCAGGGAGCCGACTGAGCAAGGGGTGCAAAGGTCCACGGGGATCCCTAGTACAGGTGTCGGATAGCAACTAACAGCTGACCAGGGAGCGGGTCACATAACTGAACCCCAAGGGTACAAAATGTACAGCAGAGCCACACAGATGGCCCTGGGGTGCAGGCAACCCGGCACAGCCGAGTGGAATGGGGGGAGCAGATCGGGTCAGGACAGCAGTGGGTCCACAATGGGAACGATGTAGCGGGTCACAGAATGGAAAGTCCAGGGAGGTGCAGGGAGGACCCGGAGGAGGTAATAGGCAGGACACAGATGACCCGTGAGGACCTACAACCAGCTGCACGGGGTCACAAAGGGTGGTGAGATGGGGTGGCTCAACAGATGAACGTAGTGGGGCCACTGCAATATGCCCTGGCAATAACCCATTCGTGCCATGTGGTGCGCAAGAAGATAGTAGGCCTCCAAAGGATTGGAACTGGTGAGCCCAACCTAAACATCGGCACGGGACCACACCTCCGACAGCGCTAGGAGCTCGGGCCCAGTGGGATTGGACAAGGCATAGTCAGCAGCAGGGGGTCACGACAGCTGTCCGAGCTCCAACAGGTGGTAGTATGACGCCCCACGGGAACACTGGTAGTCACGGGCCCCTAGGATGCAACAGAAGTAGGACACAGCCAGGGCAGGGCCGTCTTCTGCCAGACAGGTCTGGAAGCCGGACAAGGCACAGACAGACAGAGCTGACACCATCTCAAGAGCAGACCATGACACCAGTGACCCCCTCAGCTCCAGAATGTGCCCATCTAGAAAGGGATGGCGGCCCGGCTCCACAGCATGGAGTCGGCACTCACAAGCGGTAACCACATATCCAAAGCGGTGGAGGCCCGAACTCAGACACCGATAGGCATCTGAGAGGGTAGATGGGGGAGCAAGGAACAGTTGAACACCAGGGGAATTCCACAGGTCAGCTAGAGCCATGGTCTCCCTGTAGGTCCAGTAACATGAACCAGCTGCGGAACCGCTGAGCGGGAGCTCTGCTGCACTAGCATCGGCCATGGTGCAGCTGTCAGAGATTCTGATAATCAACAACATTGGGGCCCCTCAAACCATGATGGGCAGAGGAGGCAACCAGGGGAGCTCCAAGGCCACACGATAAGTGTAAAGGCAGCACAATGGGATGGCAGGGCAGCGATGCATGGGGAGCGGACACAGCACAGCTGCAGGAACCCAAGGCCAGAGACAGCCTACACATGGAGAGCAGGGATAAGCACACAATGTAGTACATTCACCCTCCAAGGCACTGTTACGCCACCTACTTGCTGGGGGCACAGCCCCCCCCATGCACCCAAGCACCCAACACCCCAATAGTCATTAGCGAATGGCACCAGGGGGCATGGGACCTACAGGAGGAGCCCCCTGGTATGGGTGAGCAGCCACGTGCCACCAGGAGCACCCGGTAATGCACAGGCCACAGCCAATAGGCGCAGCACCTAGGTACAGGGCCCAACAGACAGCCAGTGGTGTGTGGGCATGCGCTGGCCCCAGGCCCCTTATAGTAAACCACAACCTGCAGCACAGCAGCACGAGTGTCCCGCCAAGCAGTGTGCCGGACACCGCCCAGCTCTCCTGGGGCACCTACCAGCTAAGGTCCTCGCAGGTACCTGACATGGATGCGAACCAGCGGGGTGTCTTCTGGCTCCTACTAGAGAACAAATCTGTGTGGTACTGCCAGCACACCGAGCTCCAGCGGGTCAACACGGAGCTGCTCGAAATGTACACAGGGGTGTGTGCATGCCTGGCCTGGGTCGCTGACACCAGCCTGCTTGCCCACCACAGGCATCACCACATCAAGGCCATGCACATGGTGCGCCAGCTCTCTGGGATGTACCGCAGGGCCCTGCTGATTGCACGTGCCCGTCTGGCTGCCCTCAGGCAAGCAGCTGCATGCCACTGCTGGAGGAGGGCAACCCTCTTCAGTGTTGTCAGTGTCAGGGGGTAAGGGAAAGGAGGAGGGGTTAATCTTCATGGGTAAGGGGTTTCCAGTCGCTCTCGCTTGCACTCCTGTACTCCACTCCCCTATAGTAGGGGAAAGAAGCCCATCAGGATAACGTGGTGGCCCGATATGTCTCAGAGAAACGGGGCACGTATCATCATTGGGCGTGGAGCACAGAACTAGACCTGGGCCGAGATTGCCCCCTATAGGCCGTCGCCCCACACTCGCTACACTCACTCCGGGAAGGGCTCGGGGTACGGGCACAGTGAAGGTTAAGGGTGATGGGAAAGGTGAGGGCCCAGCCAAGGAGGGGGAGTTGTAGGGGGAGAAGTCTCGCACACTGGGACGGGGGAAGGGAGATGCCCAGGGTAGGGGTAGGCTGGAATCACGCACGGCTCTCACACTCTCACACTCGCACTCTGGTAAGGTCAGGACAAATTAGGAAAGGAGAAGACAAACACGTTCCCTTAACTACACCACCCAAGTCACACAAGCACCTCCCCACACGCTTCAATAATAATTTCTACAATCACTTAGCTCTGTCTCGCGGCCAGTTTCAAGCTCCAATTACCGGCAGCGGGGTTTCTCCCCCTGCCGGCTTAAGACATGTCAACCACGCCCCCTCGGCGTGCCTGGAGCCGCGCTGAGCAGCGCACAGGTTCCGGACGCGGCCCCACCCCCCTGGGCGTCCTCTGGGGCTGCGCAGTTCTGCGCCTGTCTGCCATGGTCGGCTGGGAAACCCTGGACACGTGTGGTGCCGGGGCTAGGCTCTGCCGCGGGGAAGGCCCCGCACCGGAAGTGGTGCCGGCGGGGTCCATGAGTGCCTTCCCTGCTGCTGTCCCCGTGTCCTGCCCCCCAACCCTTACAGTACCCCCCCCGCCAAGCCCCCCGGGGAAGGGTCCAGGATGGTCGGGGCTTGCCAGGATGCTTTAGATGGAATAACTGCACCAGCCGGGGGGCGGAAATGGATGAGGTGGGCTCCCAAGAACGGTCCTCGGGTCCATAGCCCCGCCAGTCTATGAGGTAGTGGAGATGGCCACGAATGTGTTTGGAGTCGAGGAGGCCCCGTACTTCGTACTCCCGCTCTGGGTCCATAGGGGTCAGGGTTTCTGCGGCGGGTGGAGCTGGAGGGGTGCCAATGAAGGGCTTGAGAAGAGAAACATGAAATGTGGGGTGGATTCTCCAACGCGCAGGTAATTGTAGGGTATAGGTGACGTCGTTCACCTTTCGCTGAATGGGAAAAGGTCCAACAAATCGATCATCTAATTTCTGGGACGGGCGTGTCGAGGGGTAATGCCGTCGGTCCAACCAGACATAGTCCCCGGGGGTCAGGGAGGGTGCAGGGCAGCGCCATTTATCTGCATACTGTTTATATTTCTGTCGAGCTTGGGCTAACGTACGTTGCGCCATGCGCTGAACTTCCTGGATCCGTACGGCTAGGGCTCCTGCCGCAGGTACGGGGTTTATAGCTACATCGAAGTTGCTCATTAGGGGATGGATCCCATAAGTCACGTAGAATGGAGAAGTTCCTAAGGAGGCGTTTGCCGCGTTATTATAAGCGAACTCCGCCAACGGGAGCCAGGCATACCAGTCGTCTTGAAGGTAGTTGGTATACACGCGCAGGTATTGTTCGAGATTCTGATTGATGCGTTCCACCTGCCCGTTGGTCTGTGGGTGGTATGCCGTGGAGGGTTTCAACGACACTTGCACGGCCTTACACAAGGCCTTCCAGAAACGCGACACGAATTGGGTCCCCCGGTCGCTAATAATCTCTTTGGGCCACCCATGTAAGCGCACTATGTGCCGAATGAAGAGGCGGGCGGTGTGTTGAGCCGTAGGGAGCCCCTTACAGGCTATGAAATGTCCAAGCTTGGTAAAGTGGTCTATAACCACGAGAATGGTCATGTACCCTCGGGAGGTCGGTAGTTCCACAATAAAGTCCATTCCAATCTGTTGCCATGGCCCGCTGGGAAGAGGCAAAAGTTGCAAAAGGTCTGCCGGGGCTAACCGGGGTATCTTGGTTCGCGCACATGGAAGACAATGTTGAATATATTGTTGGACGTCTCGTGCGAGGTGTGGCCACCAGAAGGTTCTCTAAACCAGCTCTTGCATCCGGCTAGGCCCCGGGTGGCCTGCTAGAGGAGCGTCGTGGTGGGCCCACAATACTTGTTTCCGGCAAGACGGCGGAACTACTACGCGGTCATCTTTAAAATACAGGCCGTCCTGTGCTTCGTACGACTGGTCAGCTTCCCGGCTTAATTCGGCTGCAGTTGCCTGTTGCAGTTGGTCTGGAGAAAGGTATGTGCCTGCAAACACCTTGGGGTTCAGAATCGGCCCCTGCGGGGGTCGTGGCTCGTTGCGCGTCTCCCGATAGCGAGACAGGGCGTCAGCTAGAATGTTCAGTTTTCCGGGGCGATATTGAATGGTAAATGAAAACCGGGCGAAAAACAATGCCTACCTGGCATGGCTGGCATTCGTGATCTGGGCGCCCTGTAGAAAGGTCAGGCTTTTGTGGTCTGTAATGACGGTCACCAAATGCTGCGCTCCCTCCAGATAGTGCTGCCATGCTTCAAAAGCAGCTTTAATCGCCAGTAGCTCGCGGTCGTATATAGCATAGTTCTGTTCGGCGCTGGTTAGCTGCCGCGAATAATAGGCACATGGGTGCGGGGCCTTATCCATTCTAACTACTTGCAGCAGAACTGCCCCGATGGCCTCCCGAGAGGCATCCGCTTCTACAAAAAAGGGTAGGGAGGCATCGGGATGTTGCAGAAGCGGAGCTGTCTGGAAGGCTTGTTTCAGGTGCGCAAAGCTGTGTGCTTGTTCGGGCCCCCAATGGTACTCTTGATTCTTTTTAAGGAGGGTAGTAAGGGGCTTGGTAATTTCGGCATAGTTGGGGATGTACTGCCGATAATAATTGGTGCTTCCGAGGAAGCGCTGGAGGGGTTTCACTGCCGCCGGAGCGGGCCATTGTTGAATGGCCTCCACCTTTCGGTTATCCATTGCAATACCCTCCGGGCTTACAATGAATCCCCAAAACTCGATGGTAGTAAGATGGAATGCACACTTCTCTCATTTACAGTACAATTTTTGTTGTCTAAGGCGTTGCAAGACTACCCGGACGTGGTGAATGTGTTGTGGCAGCGAAGTCAAGTAGATGAGGATGTCGTCCAAGTAGGCGACTACGAACAAGTCTAAGATATCACAAAAAATGTCGTTTATGAAATGTTGAAATGTTGCCGGGGCATTGGCTAATCCGAACGACATTACCGAGTATTCAAAGTGCCCGTAGCGCGTGCAAAAGGCCGTCTTCCATTCGTCTCCCTCTCGCACACGCACCAGGTTATAGGCGCCCCTAAGATCCAGCTTGGTGAAGACACGAGCCCCCTGTAGTCGAGTCATCAATTCCGGGATCAAAGGAAGGGGGTACCGATTCTTGACGGTCACGGCATTCAGCCCTCTATAATTGATGCAGGGCTGAAGCCCCCCATCTTTCTTGGGGACAAAGAAGATGGGGGGCCCGGCTGGGGAGGCAGAGGGTCGAATAAAGCCATTCCGGAGATTCTCGTCGAGGTAAGTACGAAGGGTTTCCAGCTCAGGACCTGCAAGAGCGTGTATCCTTCCGAAGGGAGGTTCTGTCCCGGGGAGAAGGTCGATAGGACAATCATAGGTCCGGTGGGGTGGTAACTCAACTGCTTGAGTTGGGCTGAAGACGTCTGCATAACCTTGATACTCGGGGGGCAGGTCTTTCTCCGGGGGAGGCCAAGGTACCCCCAAGGAGGACAGGTCTCTCAGGCGGGAGAACCAAACACCCTTGTGTGCACTGGGGAGAAGGGAAGGTAAGGGCCTTTGAGTTCCACGTTATCCGAGGATCATGCTGATGTAACCACGGTAACCCCAGCACTACGGGGAAAATTGGGGTACAGACGACATTGAACGTGGCCCATTCTCGATGGTTCCCGATGGTACATTGAAGACGTCTCGTCTGAAGGGTGACAGGGCCAGAAACAAGCGGGGATCCATCAATGGCATGTACCAGTTCGGGGCGGTCTTTTGCTTCAACAGGGATGCCATGAGTATGAATGAAGAGCTGGTCCATGAAGTTCCCCGAGGCTCCTGAATCAATTAGAGCCCAGACGACCTGGGACCATTGGGCCTGGATGGCGATAGTGATGGGCACCTGGAGGTAGGGGCTCCTGGCCTTATCCTGCGGAGGGTCTTGGTCTAGGGCCGGGATGCTCCCTGCACATCCCGGCCCCGGGTGTTTCCCCGTCCTCGGCGTTGAGGGGGCAAGGCGGGACACTCCTGGATGAAGTGTCCAGCCTCTCCGCAGTAAAAACACGCCCTCGACTGTCGCCGCCGTTCTCGCTCCTCTACCGACAGGGGTCCCCGTGAATCTCCTAGTTGCATGGGTTCCGGGTCAGGAAGGGCTGCACCCCCGGAGGCTCCTATAGGGGGAGGAACGAATCGGAGGTTGAATCCACGGGAATCTTGGCGCTGTTCTCGTCGCCGTTCGTCCAGGCGATCCTGGATCTGAAGGGACAAGGAAACAAGTTCTTTCCAAGTACGCGGGAGGGTCGTGTAGGCCAGCTGGTCTTTTAATTCCTTGCTCAATCCCTTCTGGAATAATACAATCAATACTTCATTTGGCCAGTGGAGATCTACCACCAGCTGCTGGAACCGGGTCACATAATCTAACAGCGGGCCCTTGCCTTGTTTGAGGGACATCATGGCGGCCTCAGCATCCTGACGTCGATGTGGGTGGTCAAACAAGGCCGTAAATTCTTGGAGAAACCCTGTATAATTGGTGAGAAGAGCGCTCTTTTCTTTCAAGAGAGTAGTGGCCCAATCAAGTGCTATACCCCCCAAGTTTCCTATGATGAACGCAACCTTCAACCCATCCGTGGCATATGTGGCGGGTTGCATCGTGAAGGTGAGTTCACACAGGGAGAGAAACCCCTGAAATAGCCGCCTGTCCCCCAGGAATTTCTCCACCCGGGGCCCCTTGGGTTCACAGGGAATTACGGGCGGCCCATGCTGGGCAGCATCCCCAGCTGCCACAGGAGGGGTGGCTGCTGCAGCCTGTTCCCCGCCCCCAGCTTGTCCGACTGCCTGGGCCAACTCCGCATGTTTGGTGTGGAGGTCCCTGACCTCCAAGGCAATGGACTGGACAGCCCGTACCAAATTCCCAATTTCAGTGGTGATATCCATGGGAGGGGGAGACTCCTACCCCAAGATCAGGTAGAAGGGGGTGCCGGTAATTTTTGTCAGGGGGTAAGGGAAAGGAGGAGGGGTTAACCTTCACGGGTAAGGGGTTTCCAGTCGCTCTCGCTCACACTCCTGTACTCCACTCCCCTATAGTAGGGGAAAGAAGCCCGTCAGGATAACGTGGTGGCCCGATATGTCTCAGAGAAACGGGGCACGTATCATCATTGGGCGTGGAGCACAGAACTAGACCTGGGCTGAGATTGCCCCCTATAGGCCGTCGCCCCACACTCGCTACACTCACTCCGGGAAGGGCTCGGGGTACGGGCACAGTGAAGGTTAAGGGTGACGGGAAAGGTGAGGGCCCAGCCAAGGAGGGGGAGTTGTAGGGGGAGAAGGCTCGCACACTGGGACGGGGGAAGGGAGATGCCCAGGGTAGGGGTAGGCTGGAATCACGCACGGCTCTCACACTCTCACGCACTCACACTCGCACTCTGGTAAGGTCAGGACAAATTAGGAAAGGAGAAGACAAACACGTTCCCTTAACTACACCACCCAAGTCACACAAGCACCTCCCCACACGCTTCAATAATAATTTCTACAATCACTTAGCTCTGTCTCGCGGCCAGTTTCAAGCTCCAATTACCGGCAGCGGGGTTTCTCCCCCTGCCGGCTTAAGACATGTCAACCACGCCCCCTCGGCGTGCCTGGAGCCGCGCTGAGC
>QEPC01012163.1:504243-517600 GCA_003113815.1 Sphenodon punctatus | reverse complement strand
GGGGGGGGGGGGTGAAGAAGGAGCACCGGCTGGAAGGAGACGAGGGTCACTTACACTGGGAATAATAAGCCAGGGAAGGAAGGGGGTGCAAAGGGCTGTCAACACTAGTACACCTGCATGCACTCACCAATTCATGCTGGGAGGAAGGTCAGGGGGATCACGCACACAGGTCTCGCCACTATCTCTCTTTCTCTCGGCACATGCAAGTCTCTAAGGTTCAGTCGCAGGGGGGCCGGTCTCTGAATCACCAGCGCCACTCTGTTCGCAGCGCTGGCCTTTATCTTACAAACCCCACCCCCGTACGTGCTCGCAGGCGTTCCGAATGTCGCAGCAGGGGCGGGGACTCTCCAACTAGTGGAGCCGGCGCAGGGGGTGTAGCCAGGTCCGGGGACTCTGGCCCCAAAGCTGATCGCCGTAAGTCCGCGATGCACCCTCTCTACCTTGAAGAGCGGGGCCGTGGCTGCTGCCGGGTCCCTGGGCTGACAGCGCCACATGCTCCAAGACCCCGCTGTGAGTGGGGGCTTCATGTCTGGTGGCCACATGGCCAGTATGGGCAAAGATCTAATAAATGGGCAGGAGGGCACCAGCCTGGTGTGGGCTACTGTCTTGATACCTGTCTCACAATCATGCTAATGCATAAGAAGCCAGACACTTTTAATCTAGCAATAAACAAAGATCCAGTGATAAATATTTAATGAACTTTAAAACCATAAAATAAATGATAATATATGAATTCAGATGGCACTTGTGTAGTTTAACTTCCCTTTTCAAAGTTAAAATAGGCAAGCACTTCACTTGTTAAAAGGAAGGTTATCTTGATAGTAAGGTGTTCCTTACTTGCAGAAATTGTCATCAACATTTAAAAGCTGGTGTTGTTAAGCTCCAGTTTGGGGCAAGGGGCCATCTTTCCTTTTATGCCTTGTTCAGTCTAAAGAACAGGATTGGTGCTTCAAAATACAACAATTAGGAATCCTGAGTTTGCTTGGCAGCACTTTCAGATGAATGAATTTATTCAGGGGCAGCAGCAGCACCTGTGTCTCTGCAGCAGCGTCACTCTCTCATGGCATAAGCTATCCACTGGTTTGTGTGCCAAACGTGTTGAGCTGCAGCCTGAGCAGGCTAGCTTTTCAAAACAGCCAGGGCATTAAACCCTAACCATCAGGGTTCACAGTGGGCAATGGGATGAGAATGACAAGCCCCTTCGTAGTATACTGCTGATGCTGCTGGCTTGGATTATCTACACTACCGCCCCTGGCTACTGCAGCTGGCTCCGCGCCTGCGCTCTCCACAAGCCTGCTCTAGACATTCAAACCACTACAGCTCTACCTGCTGCTCCATTCACCTCCTCCGGGCCCAGCCCCTTCCCGCGCTTTGCAATTAACAATCTGATACACAAGCTTTCCAAACGCCCCGCCTCTCTTCCCCCGGATAGGGCCCCTCGCGTTCCATCACCGCCCACTGGAGCGGCTCATTGGCGCCTGGTATGAAAGAGAAAGGGAGAAGGGAGGGTTCCCCCAGCCCAGAGGAGAAGTCACGTGGAGCAGGAGCGTCTGTCAATCATGGGCCCAGCTTGTAAAGCTGCTTAAAGAGGCAGAGTCCAGGGCAGTCCCGAGTACAGACAGAGGAGGTTGCTGCCCGAGGCGTGCGGGTTTCTGGGTTGGGGAAGTTGTTCTTTTGTTTGTGAAGGCTTTTTATTTTGAGGAGGTTTTTTTGCGCTCAGACACAATTGATGTAAAATGCTTCCATTCCAATCTCTTTAGGGGCAGTTCTTCCCGTATCCCGTATGCCAAGAATAAGCGGTGCCAGGCACTGCCTGTTGTCTTCTTTCCAGATGTGCATGCTGGGCTTAACGTCTCAGGCTGCTGCTCGGGGGCCTGCCCCTAAGTCCGGTCGGGCCTGGCTGCTCCCCACACTTTCTCAAGTGGTGAATGCAGGAGGAGTGACTCTAATGAAGCCAACAGAGGATGAAAATAGACATGACCACCCTTTAACCGCCCTTGGTGGTTATTTATGCATGTTGCAGGGCTGTATTGGTGCTCTATGCAGCCCTGAAACATGCATAAATGACCAGCAAGGGTGGTTAGCGTCATGTCTGTTTTCACCCAGAGTTAGCTGTACTTGTGCAAGCTTGGTGTCAAGAGAGGTGGAGGATCAGGCCCGAATCCGATCCCTCTTGAAACGGAGCATAGGCAGGGCGGCTATCCATTTCATTCGTCCATGCCACAGAGAGGATGACTTGTTTGAAAATTACTCATTGTGTGCGCTGTGCTCTGCGTGTGGCTTACTTCCCACGGGATGTTTGGGGTAGCCCAAGCGGATTGCAGCGGAAGGGAGGCGCGGTTTCAGAGCAACCCCAGTTCCGGAGGAGAGGCTAGAATACGCAAAGGAATAGAATGAATAGGGCTAACACAGTGTTACAAAACCACTGCGTTGAAATAGGAAGCCAGCGTAATTGAGCATGTGCAACACTCCAAAGACCACAGTCCTCAAACCACTTACTCCGGAGCAGTTCCACTCCGTTGTAGTCCTTACTCCGGAGTAAGCGATATGAAGATTGCACGAAAGGTCTAATGAAGCAAGGCCCCCTCCAAAACATGCTGCGATCCTTTCCTACTACTATTTGTGAAAGAGCCGCCAGGTAATATTTCTCCATCATTGCATTAAAGGTGGGAAACATTCTGTTGTTGATCCTCACGAGTATCTTTCCCTACCGCTGACTGTTTCCTTACACAAGCCAAACTGGTGCCCTTCCAGCCGCGTCCCTGACAGTTTTATAAATTGGCGAGGAGGGGCGGGGGGGATCCCTGTGAATTAACCTGGTATGACATGCGCTAGCTGCAGGTGCACATAAAATATCGACGTCTCTAGGACTATTTTAACCTCAACCACCCATTGCAATAATTCAGAGGTTCGCTGCAGTTCATGGTTTGGGATGTTTATTGTATAAAAGCCAGTCAGTCGTCAGCCATGGTGGATAAAGAAATGCAAATCTCAAACTTAACGTGCTGTGTGTATGTGCAATTGCAAACCAATTATGAAAAACTCCGCGTCCCCTTTAAGCCGGGCCTCTCTACTGCTTTCTCCCTCCCCAGCCCCGCCTCCTGGAGCATGACACGCCGATCCGATGGCGAAGCCCCTTTTTAATTGAGGCTGTCAAGCTGAGCCCGCGATGAAGCGAACGAAGGGAGGCGGCAGAGCAATAGCAGCGCCTTTAAACCCAAGCGAGTAGCAGCAGCAGCAGCAGCAGCCAGCAACACTTCCAGGGGAGGGGAACTTTCGCGCTGCAATCCGCAGCAAGCATCCACCTCCCAGAGGTGGGAAAAGGAGCTAGCCGACCCCCCCGCTGAGAGTGGAAAGAAGCATTTTTGCAGCAGGATCACCGCGAGGAGAGCTGGTGGAGAAGGGATCTCTGATCTGACAGACTCTGGATCACACTGCACCAGGCTCGCTGCTCCTGCTGGACTCCCTTCCCGCTTTCTCTACGCTGGCCTGGGCTTCCCTGGGGGTGGGGGAAGATTGTGTTTTTATTCTCCTCGGTGACTTGTTTCCACCCCCCACCCCCCGTATTATTTTGATCATCGCCTCCGATCCTCATGAAAAATCACATCTGGGGCAGCTCCCCCCGGGCTCCCATGGCTGCAGCGATGCCGTGGAAGACCGTGGAGTGGCTGCAGGAGGAGCTGGAGTCAGGCGGGGGCAGCGCGTTGCTGCTGCTTGATTGCCGCCCGCACGAACTCTTCGAGTCCTCACACATCGAGACCGCCATCAACCTGGCCATCCCGGGCCTCATGCTCCGCCGCCTCAAGAAGGGCAACCTGCCCATCCGCTCCATCATCCCCAACAACGAAGACAAGGAGCGCTTCGTGAAGCGTTGCAAAGCGGACACCGTGCTACTCTATGACGAGGCTACGGCCGAGTGGCAGCAGGACAACGGTGCCCCCAGCTCAGTTCTGGGGCTCCTGCTGCAGAAGCTGCGCGACGATGGGTGCAAGGCGTATTACCTGAAAGGTGAGCTGGGGACGGGGGCACTCACCGATTTGTGTTCCAGACTCCCCCTCCCCCACCGCGCAGACTCTCTGACCCCCGTCTTCTCCTATCTCCTAAGCAGCACCCCGTCTCCGATCCTTGGATTTTCCTTTCCCCTCACCCCACATGCAAGCACAGGGGCAAATCCCCACCACCACCACCCCGGGTCTGTGTGTAGCGTTCTCTGCATGGTCTTTCTGCAATCTTTCTGCCTCCTCCCTCCTCGCATGCCGGATCTCAGACCTTAAATCTCGCTTTCTCTCCCGTTGAGTCTGGCAGATTCTTCCACCCACCACCCAGGGGAATCGAGACCGTTGGGAGAGTAATTTCCCCCCTCTTCGTCTTGTAAGGAAGAAGCATCTCGGTGGGATGCCTAGGCGAAATCATTGTGATTTATTTATTTGTCAGGATTACACCCGTCCTTTAATCTCCCTCTCTCCCTTGGCAAAATGGTTCCATGTGCTCAGTGCATTCTTGGGCTGGTCAGAGCGCCCGGAGTCTTGCATTTATTTATTTCTGAGAAGCGGGGGGAGCCACCTTCTTCGCCTTACAATCCGCGTGGGAGGCCAATTTCCACCCCCACTCCCCCCCGCCCGCCCCCAGAAAGACGGGAGGGCTGTGTTCCTCCTGGATCGTGTCTTTCCTAGGAGTGGGGGAGGGCGAAGGAGGAAGAGGGAGGGGGAAGTAGCAGCCTGACAGATTCGCTCCCTGTTCCTTTTAAAGGATTCTTTCCATCTGTAACAACTCTCCAGCCGAGTTGTTTGTGAAACCTCAGCTCCTTCCGGAGGGAGATGTATCCAACTCTTTCCCTTTCTCTAAAGGAAAGGTTCAGGCCGCTGCGGATTATGTGCAGCCTCCTGTGTCCCCAGATGACCTAGACCCATAGGACTAGTTTATCTTCCCCCCCCCCTCGTGCTAACCCTTCCCTGCACCGTTTGGAGAGATCAGGATGGTGCCCGCTGGGACTGGGGGGGACATCGTGGCAGGGAAATAGTTCCATATGCAGTGACTGACCCCTTTATCTTCCGAAGAACTGTCTGGCCCTGCGTGGCCTTATACCCCAAATTTAGCTACAGGGTATGTTCTAGGGAGCTGCCCCTGTCAATCTGGAGGAGGCTTACAAGGTCTATCAAAGTGCGTATCAGTGGTCTGCCTCAAAATCTGCCCCTCCTGCTGACCCCTTTGATTTCCCCGGAGTCTAGTACTGTCTTGGGGGAGGGGGGGGAGGGATGTTTCCTTTCTTCTGCTGACACTTGTAGAGGAGTCCCGCGGAGCGGTATGAGCGGGGGCGCCAGTGGGTCCTCCTGTCCAGGCTCCAAGGCTGTACCCTAGAGTCACCCCCGTGCTAGATCTGTGGGTTGGTGGATTTCCTTAAATCTCCCTATGAAACGAGTCCCTGGATTCTCTGACTTCCTTCCTATCGGCTTGCCAAAATGAAAACTCGGATTTACATCTCAGCCGGATCTTTTTTTTTTTTTTAAAAAAAATACAATAGCCAAAAGGCGCCCCCTGACCGCTGCAGGGAGCGTGGCTGCCGGGCCGTGCTGCTCTTCCCACTCGCAGCTCACACACCGCTGCGGTCGCTGGGCGGCGGGGTTGAGGCAGGAATAGCAGGCTAAACAAGCACAAAGTTGCCGCGTTCAACCATTTAAAAAGGCTTCGCTATTTGTGAATAGCGGGATCGCCGCGATCGGGGAGGCCGGGTGTTATCAGGCTTTCTGGGAGCCAGGAGAGATTGGGCCAACTGAGGTTCCGGCATCTTCTCCTTTTTAAGTATTTGAATCCATTAGCAGCTGGAATAAAAGGGCATACCCGCCCCACCAGGCAAGGATGTCATGGCTCCTCCACGCTTGACCTGAGATATGTACACTCCTGGGATGATTCCTCCCCCATTTCTATTATTTACTCTGATCTAATTAGTTTTACTGCTCTTTTCCAGGCGCAGGAACGAAGCTGCTTTGAAGTTACTTTAGTTTTGTTGTTGTTTTAAATAGGGAAGGGCGGAGTTCAGTGCCTCTTTTTCCTGAGGCCTCGGTGGGAAATGTTTCTAATTAAAATTCCAAAATGGCTTCTTCATGTTGGGGCGGGGGGGGGAGAAAGAGAGGGAAGGACCCTCTTTTCACGAATGCATGTAGCAGGAACTGTAGTGTTCTGATTCTTTCTACTGTGCAGTACCCATGTATTCCTAACTCTGTAAAGGGACACACTGTTGGCATTTGAATTCTTAATTGTGTGTGTTACTGTTCTTGCAACTTTGCCCCCACATGTTAAATGGCACAGTATTTATTCATATTTTTACTGCACCCTTCCCCTAAGACTTTGGAGCAAAACCATGCATCATAAAAATACAATAAAATAACATTTAAAAAACCCACCCTCACTCCTCCTCCCACTTTGACCCCTAATCTTGCCTGCCAAATGCTTTGCCAAGGAGAAAAGTTTTACACTGCCTTTGAAAAATAAGTAGCTCTTATTTAAACTATATCCAGTGTAGACAGACTTAGATTTGTATTTTAGGAATATTTCTTTATTAGGAGAACACTACTTGTCAGTCTTTGAACCACTGGCATTAGTGATACTCTTGTCAGAGGTTGGACTGGGTCCCTTACTTAATAAAGTTTTGATTCTGCCACTCTTATTCATCATGCTGAATAGTAACTTTATGTTGCAGGATCAGTGGTCTGCCTCAAAATCTGCCCCTCCTGCTGACCCCTTTGATTTCCCTGGAGTCTAGTACTGTCTTGGGGGAGGGATGCCAGTTGCATTGATTTAAGTGGAACTGTTTGCTGAGTAACAAGCTACTCCTTGGGAATAAAGATGGCAAAAATAGGCCCTAAATTATTGATTCTTATCTTAGAGTTGGATCTCTGTGTGTGTGTCCTATCTTGTCTCTTGCAAGAGTGTATTTTGGTATAATCTTAACTGATGCAAGTATCTTCCATTTCGAATATTAACACAATCTTTTGTTTCTGTCCCCATAGGTGGCTTTAACAAGTTCCAGACAGACTACTCTGAGAATTGTGAGACCAATCTTGACAGCTCCTCCCCCACCAACTCTCCCCCCACATCTGTCCTCGGCCTGGGGGGTCTGAGGATAAGCTCGGATTGCTCAGATGGCGAGTCTGATAGGGAGCCAAGTAGTGCCACTGAGTTGGAGGGAAGCCCGATCCCAAACAACCAGCCTACCTTCCCTGTCCAGATCCTACCCTACTTGTATCTGGGCTGTGCCAAAGATTCTACCAACCTGGATGTCTTGGGCAAGTACGGCATCAAGTATATCCTAAACGTGACTCCCAACCTGCCAAACATGTTCGAGCACGATGGCGAGTTCAAGTACAAACAAATCCCCATCTCAGATCACTGGAGTCAGAACCTCTCTCAGTTCTTTCCCGAGGCCATTGCTTTCATTGGTAGGTGTTGGATCCTCCTCTTGACAGAACACCCCTTTGGCAGTCGGCACTTTAGAATGTAGAAAATTGCTTTCTGTAGCCAGACGAAGGGCTAGTCGTTATACCTATGTATTGTGCGTTTAAGGGCATTATGCTCAAATGTAAGATGGCGTTGCCAAGGTAGCACCATTCAACGTTGTTTCTGACAACTTCTGGGTTCCCAGCTTGAGGTTGTTTTAAAGGGGATTGATCTGGTTTTCAGAGTGCAGGTGCTGATAATCCACCTGCTAACGCATCCTAGGTTGATGCCAAAAAATCTGTCATTTCTAAAAGTCTCAGCCATGGATGGGTCCTTTTTTCTCCTGTCTCACTCCTTTTATTGGCTCTCAACCAGGGGAGTGCCAAAGGTATTTGTGAGGGCAAGGGAGCACAAGAAGGAACACAGCTAGTAAATACATAGTTCCACTCTGGTTCAGCTCCCCAAATAATGGGGTAGCCAGGGGGAGAGGGAGCAAGAGATGTGGTCAGGGAGATGCCTGAGCTACCATAGATGGGTGGGGAGGGCATGGATTTCAAAGTTTGAGAGCCAGTTCTATGGCTGTTTGCTCTTGTGCAAGAGGGAGTGGAGATCCTGGGTCAAGATGTGTCTTCACTGGGGAAATACTCATTAGGATGCTGTAGTTCAGCTGGTAGCAGCAGTTCTCTGTTCTTGCTGCTTATGGAGATCTTCAGAGGTGTAGGTAGGTGGGAATAGGCCCTGGTGCATAAGATGGAATGGGTCACCTGCTGGGGCACTCAACTCCAGTGTGCATATGCATTCTGCATGCGTGTAACGGCATCTATTATAGCTATGTCCCATGTGATCTTTATCCTGAATGTCTGGATGTTAAAGCCAGAGATACATTGAAAAGATTCTTGTTGGGCAAAGCTTTTTTCCTAGGATAGCTTTGACTGCCAAAATGGCTTGTGTATTCAGGTATGGATTTTTTTGGCTGAGCAGGCATATGCAGCCACCTAAATTATTTGGTGACCCAGACAATGTGGGATTTTTATTGGAATTGAACAGTGCTGGCGGCTAACACTTTGTAAGAATTATTAGAATGTGTCTATATCCAGGGCCAGCCTTGGAATAGGTAGGGCCTGGAGAGAGGGGCTGAGGCAGTTATAGATGACTTCTTATTAGTATTTGACCTGAATTTGGACAATCCTAGTAAGTCATGCCTGGTCAAAGTTGGTGGGTCCCCATACGTCAGTGGTGTAGCTTCTTGATACCCTTCGTAGTTGCAAAGTAATGAAAGTACAAACTTAACTAGAAGTCCAAGTGGGTGTTTAGATGGATGTAGGCCTTCACAACTGTATTACAGACCTTGTTAATACATAGGCCTGATTCCTCCTGTTAATCAAGTGGTCATGATCATTTTTCAGGATTGGACAATGCTGAAAGGGGTGTGTGGTGTCCTGTGCTGCTTGCTTCAGTCAGACAATATTCCTGTGAATACCATACTTTGTGTTTCCGCTTCTAATGACAGGAAGTGGAGGATAACCTCATTCACTCACTCTGAAACCAAAACTTTAAAAATATGTCTTGGGTCAAATTTTTAGATGGAATCTTTTCCTCAGGCTCTGGGTGCAGGTGGGCTGCAGACTTCTTTTTCTCATATTGACTTAACATTTGCTGCTTGATCCTACATAAAATAATTTGGTTATAAACCTATTTCTACTCATAAATGTACTTTGTAAAACATGTAGTGTTTTTTGATCTTTATAAAGATGTTGGTGTATGAAAAGATCATGCTCTTCAGGCTGAGAGAAAAAACACAATACATATGTGCTTTTGATCAATGGCAATAGCTGTTGAGCAAACTCTTCATTTATACTGTCTCAGTTGCAGTTTTACTACAGGCTATCTTCCCTGTCTGCTTTGATAGATTTATTGTACATTGGAAACTTCTTATAGTAAAACTTCTATTTCCACCCCCCTTCATTGCAAGTAAAGCTGTGCTCTTACAGAGCACACTTGAATCTTGTTCCACTGCATTGGAAAAACTATGGGCCTCAAAACCATTGGCAATCTACTGCCATTGACCACAATGTAGTAGTTAATTTCATCACTAAGTATTGTTAAGACTTAACTAGCAGTGGCCAAAAACCTTAGTGTTGATTACTATTAATGTTGAGAGTGGTGAGGGCTATACAGAAATCTGGGAGCCAAGGAATTCTGGAGTTAGCACTATAACTTTGTTCCCTTTGTAATAATCTTTATTTTTAAGAATCTTTTATTTTATATAGCGCACCCCTGCCATGGCACTTGGAGCACTTTTACATACAACAATTTAACATAACTTTTAATCCTCACAACAACCCTGTGAGGTAGTTAGGCTGAGAGAATATTGTGATTGGCCCAAGGTCACCCCCCCACCTCCCAGTCCAAGTACTGCACACTTAGCCATTACACCACACTGGCTCTCCGTGTAGTACTTGGATTACTTACCATTTTTGTAACTCTTCTATTTGTGGAAATAGGAGTAATGATACTTCTAAACCATCACAACTATCCAGTGGTGAGGAGCGCCATGGTATATTGTGTGTGGTTTCTTGGGTTTTGGAGGGAAGATAATATTTGGAATTGTTACTTGGTATCCTTTGGATAGGCTGCTATCCCTGACCTGGTTCTCGGAGTTAGGAGCTACAGACAGCTTTGCTATGGGTTCAGGATTCTAAACTTATCCTCTTTCCCCCCCATTTTTTTAGATGAAGCCCGTTCCAAGAAATGTGGTATTCTGGTTCATTGCCTGGCTGGCATCAGCAGGTCTGTAACAGTGACTGTTGCCTACTTGATGCAAAAACTGAACTTGTCCCTGAATGACGCCTATGACTTTGTGAAAAGGAAAAAGTCCAATATCTCCCCGAACTTTAACTTCATGGGCCAGCTCCTGGACTTTGAGAGGACTCTGGGACTCAATAGCCCTTGTGACAACCGCTCCCCCAGTGAGCAGCTCTACTTCACCACCCCAACCAATCATAATCTGTTCCAGCTGAACACCTTGGAGTCCACATGAAGGGGATTTTGTTTGGTGGGGAACTTGAGCCTTGAATCGCTTCTCTTGAGCATTTAAAATATATTAAGAAATCTTGCCAGGCAGCCTTGAAAGAACTGGTTTCTCCGAGTAGAGGTGTCTGATTGCTGCTTTAAAAAAAGGCTAATGCCATTTATTAGTATTCTGATGCTAATCAAAATGGATCAAAGAGTAGTCTCTTTACGGGGGTTATTTAATGTGGGGGATGTTCTGGCGTTCTGAACGCAGCTGTTACCTGCAATAACTGCTTTCCAGAGTTTGTGTTTGAGACCGACAAAAAAAACCACACACACACACACACGCATAAGCTAGCTGTGTGTTAGCTTGTTGGAAAGTAAGAGACTTATGCACTTGGCAACCTTGAACAATAAGCGTTGGCCCAAGACTGTTTTGAAAACCCAAGTTTACTTTTTTTTAAAGAAGGTAATCTTACTCTTGAGTACTGGGTTCAAACTCTTTTTAAATATGTAAGTTCCTGACTGTTTGTACAGACAAGGTTGCAAAACCGGTATTTTATTCTGTTCTTGTTTGATCATTTTTTAATTTTTTTTTTAATAATCAAATGTTTCTATTGACCAAATGCATTTTGCACACTTTGTGAAGCCTTGCTATGTCCTGGCATATTACTGGGTACTCCAGAGAGAGAGCGAGACACACACACATGCTGCTGCTGTTGTTGCTGGCATCTGGTAGGAAGTTTCATTATTTGTGAGAGCTAGTTGGTCTAAAAACGCCCCCTTTGCCACTCCCATGTTTGCAAACTCTGCACTGAATCAACCAAGGTGACTAAGCTGTAAGCTTTTTTTAAATGCCTCACTGCCCTTCCCCTATCCCCCCAAAAACTACCCTATTTGCTGGTACCTGAGGTAAACCTCCTGTGGTCTCCATTGCTGGAAGAAGCATGTTCTAGGCTAGCACTTGCTCCGTGCTGCCTGTGGAATGACTGTTAATGTCAGCCAGCCAGCCTGAAATCATTCCAGCTTCCAAAGCAAAAAAAGTACTTGTGAAGCTGGCATTTATCTCGCACAGTTCTTTTTATGTGTATGTTTGTGGGGTGGGGGTAGGGAAGTTTTGTGCTGCTGCTTTTCTTAACGATTGGAGCAGAGCAAGGATTTCTTAACTCATGACTCAAGGACAGCCATGTACAAACCACAGGAGGCGGTGGAAATGTGTTGAATAAAGTAAAACTAAAGTGTTGCAAAAACTGGCAAATTTTTGAGAGTATTGAAGCTTTCAGAGGAGTTTTTTCCAAGTAACTTTTTGCCGTGCCTTCTACAATGAGAAGACTTGTTTATAGTTCTGAATAATGCCTGGGGGTTGGGGAATGTCCTGTATTAAAGCAGGGAGGGGGGAGAAGTGGTATCTTATTTACCGAAAGAGAGCAGAATGGACATGGAGGTTTCTTATTGGCTGCAATGTAGTCCCTCCCCTTTCCCCCCCTTTCCACTTTCACTCTCAATGTAATTTTAAAAATAAGCCACGGATTTTTTTCTAAATATCCAGTTTTGTACTTTTTTCAGAAAAACAAAGAAAATCTCCATGTGGAGGAATGTTTGATGCTGTCACATCAAGAAATTGTTTTTTTAAAAGATGTTACGAGAATGTTGGAATTATCTTTTTGTTGTCTGTTTTTGTTTTTGTTTTTTTAAATGTAACCGTGTTGGGATTGTTGGGTCATCAGGGCAGAGAGAGTGAGCATCAGGTGTGGGTGAGCGAGCAAATTGAGAATATCCTAATTGCATCTTACCTCATGGAGGAATTTTATTTTTTCAGGGATTTAGACAGTGCATCTGTATTGCGCTACAGCTAAGCTGGTTTGTTAAAGACTTCCTGTGCCATTGGTGGTCTTTCTTCTTAAAAGATGCATCCTCTGATTCGTATAAATGAGAGCTTGTTAGTGAGGGACAGTTTTGCTTTGAGTTATGAAGGAATATTAGTGACCCTATATATACTGAACCAATATTGGGACTGTTTATATTGCAAATAAATATTATTTTTTCTTTAAAACTTATGTTTCTGTGTCAAAATGCTTACCTTGCCAGGACTGCCTTTGTCCATATAAGGCTGTGCTGTTCCCTTGTCCCTTTTTTTAATGGCCCATAAATGACTTCTTGTGACCATGAATAGTGTTTGCTGGGCAGCGTTCAAGTGTGGTTGGTTTCGTGTGCAGTTTAAGTTCTGAGACAGTGTGGTAACCTTTGGGGATGGGGAATGAATTAAGCCAAAGAAGAGCTTGGAAATTTGACTGCTCTTGTGGCAAAAAGAACATTTCCCCTCCCCCACCCTGACTACATAATGGGTAGGAATGTGCGAACAGAACCAGGTTTGTTTGGCTGTTCGGTGGTTCAGGTCGAACTTTGAGTTCGGATTCGGTATTCGGTTCGGTCGGGCTTGGTTCGGTCTTTAGTTTGGTGCAATCAGAAACTGAAAATAACATTTGATTTTTGAAATAAAGGGAAAAAACTGAAAAACATATTTCTGACTATAACATTTTTGTTTCTCATCCTATTTTGATGGAATTTTGGGAGATTGTATCCACGGTAGAGGGCACTAAGTGTACCAAAATTCGAAATGATTAGATAAAGGGAACCGATTTCAGAAGCAATTGAATGTTGTGATTTTAAGAAACGCTCCATACACATTCATGGCTACAACTTCTTTATCTTGCATCCAATTTTAATGAAACTTGTGCACGTTACGTCCCACCATATGCTTAATACTTCTGCCAATTTTTAGAAAGAGTGGATAAAGGGTCCCAAGGGTATAAGACATTAACCTGAAAATACATTTCCAGCTGTAACATTTTGATATTCCATTCTGTTTACAGGATATTTGGCAAGAATGTATCAAATACCTTTCCTGCCA
>QEPC01012163.1:478896-499229 GCA_003113815.1 Sphenodon punctatus | reverse complement strand
GAGGAGAGAGAGGGGGTAGAAAGATAGAGTTGGGTGTCATCAGCGTAGAGATGATATTGGAATCCGTGGGAGGCAATAATTTTGCCAAGGGACAGGGTGTAAATAGAGAAGAGGAGAGGGCCAAGGACAGAGCCTTGGGGGACCCCAACCAAAAGGGGGAGGGAGGAGGAGTTTGACTCGGGGAGCGAGACTTTAAAGGAGTGGTCAGAGAGGTAGGAGGAGAACCAGTCAAGGACAGAGCCACGGAAGCCCAAGGAGTAAAGGGAGTCCAATAGGAGCGAGTGGTCGACAGTGTCAAAGGCAGCTGAGAGGTCAAGGAGGACAAGGATGGAGTAGAGGCGTTTAGATTTAGCGACAAGTAGATCATTGGTGATATTAGCCAGAGCAGTTTCAGCAGAGTGGAGGGGGCGGAAGCCAGATTGGAGAGGGTCTAGGGAGGAGTTGGCAGAGAGGAGGTCCAGGCAGCGGGAGCAATGAGCAATCGGGTACCACAAGCCTAGCACAGAGCAACATTAAAAATAGTTTTACATTTTCAGCATTATTTCAGTTTTTATTTAAATGGCAAATAACACAAACCATTTAAAGCAAATTTTTTGGTGCCTCTGCATAGAATGAAATAGCAATAGGCTTTTTTTTTTTTTTTGGGTGGGTGGGTGTGTGCTGGTGGGGGTGGAAGTGTGGGTACTAGAATGATGTGAAACTAGATAGCCAAAGGTTAAGCTAAAGGAGTCAGTCACATTCCAAGCGGTCAGCATGTAAAAATAGGGCCAGGATTTCAAAGTAGCCCCACCTTCCAACATCGCAGTCTTCAAGTAGTGAAACTTCTGGAAAGCTGTGTGAGAATTTGCCACAGAATTGCATGTGGTGTGTATGAACACTTGTGACCTGTAGAAGAAGTTTCCTAGAGCATCAGGAATTTTCCATGTGGTAAAAGTACATTTCACAAATAAACCTGTTGTGAAATACTGCACAGTGCTTACTGCCAGCATTATTATTAGAAAGTTGGGTTGGGTGAAAGCGGCCTTAAGCACCACAATAAGGGCTGGGTTTCAGGTTTGCTAAGTATCTTTTGCTGTGACCATCATGGAGATCAGCACATGAGGAACATAAACTAGGGACCTCAGATGTGAGTCTTTAGGGATAGCTTGAGCTAAGGAGCCAGTCTCTGCAGCTGGGTGTATTCTCTGGACTAGGTACATAGATGATCATGTGACCCATGCCAGCAGCTCCCCTTGTATTGCCTGAGGCCAAATTCTCAGAGGAGTTCACAACATTGCATCAATGGAAGCTGAGCTCTTCTGCATATCCAGCCCCTTATGTGATGTCTCTCTCTCCTGCTGTTCCCATCACAGCAATCTGAACACACATCTATCGCATCAATGAATGGGCCATTTCTAATCTAATTCAGTGAGGAAAAATTCTTTTTGTACATTGGGAAAGAAGGACCGTAAATCTTGTCTCAGTTTATATGGTGGAGTGGCTCTGGAAGAAGATATAAAACCACATGTAATAGCAAATGTGTGCCATATGGGCACATGACAGCTTGCCTGGTAGTAAATGAGGTGGTTTTCTTTCTGATCTTGTATGCTCCTATGGTTTCCTATTAAGACACCGCTGGACAGCATTCAGGTTAATAATAGCATTTAGCACCAGCCATATGAGATGGTTTTCACAGTAGCTTGATTATGGCTGTCTGGAACAGCAGAGATGCTATTTTTTAATCACTTAACTAGAAGAATTTGTCTGTGCTTAAATGCTGCATGGAACAAGAGACATTGCTTCTAAATGTCTTGATCTTAATGTTCCAGGGCCTCTCTCACACTAGTAATGTTACAAGCATGTTGTGTGAGAATGACATAAGTTGTCAAATGGTTTGTCCCTTCTTAGGCCGTTTTTAGACGATCGCGGCCGCGCTCGCGTTTGTTTTGAAAAAATGCCGGGAGCCGGAATCAGACAATACACTCCCGGCAATCACGCGCCCAGAAGGGGAACGCGCATGCTTTTCCGGCTGCGATTTGACCGGGTTGAAAAATCGATCCGGTCAAACGTGACTGGAAAAACATGCATGTCCCCCTTCCGGGCGTGTGATTGCCGGGAATGTATTGTCTGATCCCGGCTCCCAGCATTTTTTCACAACAAGCGCGAGCGTGGCCGCGATCGTCTAAAAACGGCCTAAGTCTTCCCGCTCACTATGAGTGGTATCTCCTTGTGATCACAGAGAGGAACTTCCTCCAAGTTTCCTTGCCCCAGCTGAGGGATAAAGGATAGAGTCAGCTCAGCCATGTGGCTAAGCATCTGTGCATTTTAAGGATCTTGGGTTTTGCTTCTTGTTATAGGGGGATTTGCACTGAGACATATGACTTTTGAAGTCTTAGCGGAGATAATTTCATGAGGAGAAAAGAACTGAAGGCAACCAGTGGAGCAGAGCAAAGCCCTTGGGGATGCAGAGAAGGAGTTGGCACAGTCAGCAGTCACAGAATCATAGCAGAGATGAAAAGGCCTGATTAGACAGAATGGGTTCCCCTTTCAAGTACAAGTGGCCACTGTGTGATGAGACAGGCATGCTGAGTAGCAACAGCTTGGGGAAAAGAAAGCTACATAGGGTACTTGTACAGCAGGGGCAGCCAAGAGGTAGATCACAGTCCACTAGTGGATCACAAGTTATAAGCTAGTTTCCCGTAGATTACTTTGTGGGGAGAGAGACCATCACCTCAGAGATTGCCTCTGGGTAGGAGAGTGGGATTGGTGCCTCAGCCTGCTGCGAGACAGGTTGTGGAGCTGCATTAGAGCAGGGGTCCTGGTAGATCACCCAAGGCTGATGCCTGTTGGATTGCATGCACCATATGTCTAGCCATCTCTGTTGTACAGCCTCCGTTACCATTGTATGGCAATACACCTCGCAGACTCTAACATCCTGTGTTGGCACTACTGAAGATTAAGTGAGCCATGGGCATGAGTCTCACTGAAGTTAGTGGACTCCTACCTGTGCTAAATATACTAGCATAGGCACTATATCTACAGAGAACTGCACTGCTTGTGACTTGCCTGGGTCAAACAAGGAGTCTGAGAATTAAACCCAAATCTCTCAAGTGCTAACCTAGCACCTTAACCACTGACCGATGTCTCCTCTCTACAGGTAACAGGTGGCATAGTGCCGCCCTTCTTTCATTGCACCAGCAAGGGATAGCCAAAGGGGTCTGAAGGAATGCTATGATTAGAAACCGGTTTGAGGAGA
Organism: Sphenodon punctatus; assembly: GCA_003113815.1. Taxonomy (NCBI): domain Eukaryota; kingdom Metazoa; phylum Chordata; class Lepidosauria; order Sphenodontia; family Sphenodontidae; genus Sphenodon; species Sphenodon punctatus. Next base: position 495,994 of record QEPC01012163.1, on the reverse strand, counting down.
ATAAAGGCAGCCATTAGGTAACATGGGGGAGGGAAAGCTAAGATAAATAGCTAGAAGCAGGGCTCAAGTCAGAGGTGCAGTGATGTCTATCGTAGTTATATGCTGTTCCTACTTTCCATCAGTGTCTGAGCACCTTACAGACTGTAAGGTATTTATCCTCACAGTGCTGTTCTGCAGTATCATTATAATCTCCATTTTCCAGAAAGGGAACTTCCTGTCTGTAAAATGGTAAATCCCTTACTTGGAAATGAAGCCAGGCTCAGAGTCAAATTCAGATGTGGTTTAAGGAGGGCAGCAGGGCAGAGCTGGAAGAGCAAGGGAAGTGAAGAGGAGAGGAAGGTGCAGAAGGATCTAAAACTTGTCATTTACCTCTACAGACCCACTTGATAAGTGACATCTTCTTGTCTGACTTGAAAACTCCTCATGTACTGCCAAATACTTCCTTCCCCCAATCTCTGTGTCTACATACACGCTTCTGACATGTGCACAGAATCAAATGCCTGCTGTAGACTCTGACTATGGAGGACGTGGGAGAAGAGAGTGCCACCCTCTCAGTCTTCTGTAAGCCCATGATGTGTATTGTGCTTTCCAGCTTTGGAGCCAGTAGGTTTCTTTCATATACTTCCCCTTCAGTGTCTGAAGGGGAAACCTGCAGAAGTGACCATGGAAAGTGGTTTGTTTAAATATCTTTTCTATCTGGTACTGTGTTAACAAACAAGACATTAGCTCACACCAGGTACCTCTCAGCTGAGGGGCGCTCTATTGGGTGGGTGGGAAGTGGCTTTTCAAAGTGACAGGATCCAGCCCGGACCACTGTGGCCCTGCCAGGGCCTGTCAGTTTCAAAGGCCAGCTGGCACATCCCACTTAGAGTGCTTCTCAGCTGAGAGGCACTCTAGCGGGGAAGTGGATTTTGAAAGTGTCAGGATCTGTCCTTGACCACTGCGGCCCAGCCAGGGGCCTGTCACTTTCAAAGGCCTCAGCTGAGAGGTGCTCTAGGGGGGAAGTGGCCTTTGAAAATAGCAGGCTCTGGAGCGCTGTGGCTCAGGCAGGGTCCTGTCCGTTTCAAAGGCTGGCCGGCATTTCACACACATACCTCTGAGCGCCTCTCAGCTGAAAGTGACAGCTGGGTTCTGCAGTGGTCCAGGCTGGAGCCTGTCTCTTTCAAAGATCAACCAGCGTGATCAAGCAGCCTGTTGGGTCCCATTTGGGCACCGATAGTGTCTAAACGGGGCCAAGTTGATTTGGGCACCCCAGATTCGTTGAGGGTGTCCGAAACTTCAGATGTCTGGTTGCAGCTCTTGCCAGCACCATAGATTCATGGGTGAAACTTCCGCCCCTACCCCCTTCACTCTCACTGGCGCACATATAATGTCCACCTTAAAAGCCCAACGTGTTATTTTCAAATATGCATTCTCCCAGTTCTTCCTGGTTGGCAGTACGTACCTGATGCTTGCTGTTTCCCAGATGTTGCATTCTCTGTAATGACTTGAGGAGGATTACCATTGCTGGGGCCATGGCTCAAACTAACAGCCAGGCAATAACCAGCATCACTACAACCACTGCCCAGTTCTCCACAGTCCGATCTTAGGTACACCTCTCCCCACCCCAATCGTTCCTGCACACCTTCCACAAATACTCTGCCACAGCCGTATCCGAAGGAGGAAGAGCAGGAAAATGTCCTCCCACCACCTCTCCCGTCCTGCTACCAAAACAATCCTGCCAACCTGCACCCAAAAGGAACAGGTGCAAGAAGAAATAGGTCCACAGCCTTGGGGTGCCTCTGGGCTCCTTGCTGAGCCTGGATTGTCAGGTTGTGGCGGTGGCCAAAAGCGTTTTTCACCAACTCCATCTGGCGAGGAGACTGCAGCCTTTTCTGTCTGATTCAAATCTGGCCACTCTCATCCATGTTTTCATCGCCTCGAGGCTGGATTATTGCAACGTGCTCTATGTGAGGCTGCCCTTGATGACTGTTTGGAAGTTGGAGCTGGTGCAGAATGCAGCAGCTCACCTCCTTTTGTGGGTGAGGTGCTGGGATCACATTACACCAGTGCTCCGTAGTCTGTACTGGCTCTGTTGTTCCAGGCACAATTCATGGGGCTGGTTTTGACCTTTAAAGCCCTAAACAATTTGTGCCCCACATATCTGAGAGACTGCCTGTTCTTCCATGCCTCATTGCAACCCTTGTATTATGCCTGAGTATTATGGAACTCCCTTGCCCCAGAGGTTCGCTTGAGCCCGAGCGTCTTCTGGAGGTGGTGCAAGACTTCTTTGTAAAGGTATTCAGTGGGCAGGGATAAGGGATGGGATGAGTTTGGAGTAGGGTTGTGAGAAGATGCTGGATGTTGTGAATGGGGAGGCGTTACTCTACTGGGGGGGAGGTTGTTGGGGGTATTGGAGGGGTTGAGCGGTTTTGTAGGGTTTTATTTTTTATTTTCATGTTTTATTCTTAATATGTTTTATATGTTTTATGAACCACCCTGAGCCTCTTTGAGGGAAGGGCAGGATAGAAGTCCAAATAAATAAGTAAAATAAACCGGTGGGTGGGGGCTGCACAAAAATGACATGCAAGAGGCTGCACATTTATTAGTCTCTACACGCTAACCATGGCAGTGGGGGTTGTAGGGACTGAACCCTGACTCCAGTGGGCTATCGTCTCATTTGTTAACACCCTGTGACTCCATCCTACCTCCAGAGGGGGAGCTGTGGCTGTGGGGAAACCCGGCAGCATGAATCATAGAGGAGCTGTGCTGGGCTGGGACAGCAAGAAGCCAGTGGGTGGGTAGGTAGGTTGCAGTGTTGAGATCTGGTCCGCTCCATGGTTTCGCATGCCACTAGGCATCTTTCAGAGGCCTGCTGATCTGGAGAGGAGAAGGAGCTCCAGTTTCTTTCTTAGGGGGTGACACACCCTAAGCCCCCACTGGAAGAAAACTGCATAGGCTAGATAAGCTTATGTACATGGGTCAAGCTCCATTGAAATCACATCGCTAAACATACACCTCTGAAGTCAACGAACGCAGTAATTTGAATAGTGAACAAAGAATTTACACCAGGGGAGAGTCTGGCTCCATCAAAGCAAACTCACTGTTTCTACACTAACAGGTAAGTTCTGCCTGTGGGACTGATCAAGTTCTTGTTAAAGCCAGAAAAAGGCTCAATTGATTTCAATGAGAATTAGCTTCCTCCTTACTGGAAGCATTGAGTCCTTAGATTAAAAGTGATGTGGTCTGATTTCTGTGTGAAGTGCGTTGCATACGAGGTGCTATAGGTATACTGTAATAATAATGCAAGTTCAAAACTTGCTACCAAGGCGGTGATCCAGGGAAACCAATTTGCAAAGTACAAGACTTAAAGAGTTAAACCAAATTTGAATTCTTGGATTTTTAGGGTAATGGGGTTTGTGAGCTTTTGTCCCTCAACTTCCCTCCCCCATGGTCCATGGCAGAGAGGGAGAGTGTGTGTGGGTTGCCTTTGTGACTGCGGTGGCCATGGGAGCTGCCCGTTTGAATCACTCCCAACACACTCCATCTGAGTTTACAGCAGGGGTGGAAGATGAGGTCTGGGGGCCAAATGCAGCCCATGGCTAGTTTTTATTTGGACCCTTTCCAGTTCCTGGATCTGCCCCCAGGATCCATTTCCTATCCACAAGTGATGAAAGATTGAGCTCAGGGAAAGGGAACAGAGATAAGGCATGCACACAAGGAAGGGGAACAGATCCATGTACTGGACCCTTCTTTTCCTGAGAGCATCTCTTATGCACCCCCACCTTCCATTCAACCCTTGGTTAGGGTTGTGCCACCTTGGGTGGTTTTTTACCTAGCACTTCCATTTTAGCCTAGGTTAAAAAAACCCATCAGAAGTGAGACAGCCCTACTTTTGGTGTTTTGTACTAATTTCAAAGTGGCCCTTCAGAGGGAAGAAGTTCTCCATCCCTGGTTTACAGGATACTAATCCAAGGTGGGTCTGCAAGCCAAATACTGAGCTGAAATTTATTGATGAACTTGAAAGAGCAAGAGCGCACAAAAATTCTGATCTGAAATGAAGAATAATTCCAGCCAGTGAATTTTTTTGATAAGTGATTTCTTTCACAGCAGCTGCTTTTAGTCCCAGACGTAATAAGTTGCCATGGCATCCAGCAGGCAATTTAAATCTTAATTCTGACCCCACTCCCTTCTTTATTGGAGTCTGCTGGAGTGACCTCCCTTCCCTCACCTGTGGTTGCCTCAGATCTTTGCTGAAAGATTGTCTCCTTCCTTCCTCCCTTACTGTTGCTGGTGACTTTAAGTCCTATATCGTACTATTTTGTTCTCCCAGCCTTGGTCATTAATTTCCCCTCTATATGGAATTATATGTCTCATCTACCTTCAGGATGTTAGAAGAGATGAATGGTAAAGATAACTCCCTTAGGAGAATAACTCTTGAAGAAGATGGACCATACTATGGGTAGGCTCCCAGGGTGGCCTGTGGTCATATTAGTCTTGGTTTTCCTGCAGGCTCAGTTGTAACTACTGCAGCTGTTTTAGACCTAGATGCACGAGGAGACTCCTCTGAAATACAATTTAGAGATGAGGAATAGTGTCCATATGGAAAATAAGCACAAAACAGCAGGTCTTATCAGAACTTTTGTTAAGAGCCTGATGGTGATTTGGAACTTGTGCCAATGCTAAATGTTACTGCAGGTGCTATCTGCTTTGAAGATTATACTGCCAGGATCATTTTGTGAGAGGCGTAGCTGCCCGGTTTAGTGCAGATTTATATGTGATGCTTTATTCAAATTACATAATGAGATAATTTGCATGTTTGCAGATAATTTTCCTCTATGTGTATAGTATCTTCCCTATTCTTCTTGCTCCCCTTCTCAGCCAGGGATGGGGAGTAGGGCTTGTTGCTGAGCCCTAGCCACACTCCCTGTCTGTCTCAGTTGATGTGCAATCAGATTGAATTGCCTGAAGCCTGAGTAAGGGTAGGGTGGGGAGAACTGAGCTCCTGTGCCCTGAGGGAGGCTTCCCTCCCCTCCCCTCCCTACCTTGCCCATCAACTTCTGTTTTGAAAGCTGATGTGGTAGGAGCTGAAGCTCCAGCAGGCAAGTGTGGACTTTGGGCTTTGCTGGGGATGATGAGGTGAAGGCTTTGTTGACTCTGAAGTGGGCTGTGCAGCAGCAGGCCATGGGAGGACGCTAAGTAGGGTCATGGGGGAGCTTTGGTGGGGCAGGAAGGCTGTGTGCAGTTGTGGGGGATAAGTGTGTGGGAGAGAGGGTCTTCGTTGGGGCAAAGGTGGGCAGGGGGGAGGCTGAGTGGGGCAACGACGGTGGTGGTGGTCTGCTTGGGTGTGAGGAGGCTGTGTGGGGCCCTGGGTGGCTTAGTTGGGACTGAAGAGGGAGGTAAGAGGCTTTGCCAGAGAGAGGGGGGGAGGGATGTTCGTAGGTGCACTTGATGGCTATTGTGTGAGGCCCAGGGTGGTGGCAGGGCCAGGACATGGTCATAGTAAAGGCAAGGGGGTGGGGCTGTTGGTGGAGCCAGGGCTTTAAGGCATGGGGTCCTACGGTGGAACCCAGCCTATTAAAATAGCTTTGGTGCAATGATTTTCAGTGCCCAAAAGCCAGTCGGAGCACAGAGGAGCTCCTTCCACAACTCCCCTCTTCAGGCCAGGGGAGGGGTGAAGGGAGCAGAAGATGGAGCAGCAGCCTGTAACCAGTCTTTCGAATGAGTTTGGAGGCAGCAGGGATTTTTCCACTTCGGGTGAGTAAGATTTTTAAAAACAAATATTATTTATTTATTTTAATCTACCCAACCCGCCCTGTTTTTTATTTTTCTTCAATGTGGGACAGCTCTTTTGGATTATGCCCCCGCTCAGAGTAATTTTTATTTTGGATTTATTTATTTTTAAAAACTTTTTTGTGGTTTATGCAGCTCTCTCCTGTGGTACATCCCTTTTGAATTATGCCCCCTGGAATGACAAGAGAGTGGCTGGAATGCCTGGGAGGAGCGTAGGAGGAGTGGGTGGAATGACAAGGTTTTGGTCAGAGTAGCAGCAGGAAAACCATGACCAGGTTCTGGGTGAAATAAGTGATTGGGGCGGAATGATAGGGAGCCCAGGGAGAGCATTCCTTTCATTCCACCCAGTCCCTTGCCGCACCTCCTCCCTTTCCTTGGAGTTCTGCTGGTTTGGGGGCGTGACCCACAATGCTGCACCCAGGGCCTTTTATTTAGCCTGCTGCAGAATTACCTATCAGTCTTGCCCTTGTAGGAAAGCAGTCCCAGGGTTAAACTTTTAGGTGCCACTTTGGAGCAGACTATGGCCACTTTTAGACGAGCGCGTGGTGCGCTCGCGTGTGGTTTCCAAAATCCTGCGAGACGGGATCAGATGAGACGCTGCCGCGAGTCACGCGCACGGGATGGGGAAGCGCGTTCTTTTCAAGCCGTGAAGGACCTACCTCGATCAGACTCCCAGTCAGTTCGCGGCTTGAAAAGAATGCGCTTCCCCGTCTTGTGCGCGTGACTCGTGGCAGCATCTCGTCTGATCCCATGTCGTGGGATTTTGGAAACCACGCGCGAGCGCACCACCTGCTCGTCTAAAAGCGGCCTATGTAAAGAGAGGTAGAAGTGCGGGAGTGGCCTGTATTCATAGGGGAAATAGTTGTAAGGAGAGTAGGGATGCGAGGGGATTGGTCTGGGGATTAGAAATGCTGTGCCATCAGTGTGCTCGGTAGTTAACTTTAAATCTACTAAGAACATAAGAAATGCCAGACTGGGTCAGACCAACGGTTCATCAAGCCCAGCATCCTGTCTCGGACAGTGGCCAATCACGGGGGCCTGGGAGAAGCACCCAACAGGTCATCATGCTATCCATTCCCTGTGGGTCATCCCCAGGCTCCCGACAGTAAAGGGTTTTGTTCCCCAATTCTATCTGGCTAATAGCTGCTAATGGAACTATCTTCCAGAAACTTGTCCAAACCTCTTTTAAACTCAGCTATACTGCTAGTCTTGACCACCTCCTCTGGCAGTAAATTCCACAACCTAATTGTACGCTGAGTGAAAAAAATACTTTCTTTTCTCTGTTTTTACTCTGCCACCTGTGAGTTTCATGGAGTGTCCCCTAGTTTTAGTACTAGTTGAGAGGGCAAATAACCATTCCCTGTTTACAAGTTCCATACCACTCATGATTTTATAGACCTCTATCATATCTCCTCTCAGCTGTCTCTTTTCCAAGCTGAAGAGCCCCAAACTATCAAGCCTCTCCTCATACAGGAGCTGTTCCATGCCCTTGATCATTTTTGTTGCCCTTCTGTGTACCTTTTCTACTTCAGCTATGCCTTTTTTCAGATGGGGCGACCAGAACTGCACACAATATTCGAGGTGCGGTCGCACCATTGATTTGTATAGAGGTATTATGACGTCCTCAGTTTTATTCTCTATTCCCTTACAAATAATTCCTAATGTTCTATTTGCTTTTTTGACTGCTGCGGCACACTGGGCTGAGGATTTCAGTGTATTATCCACAATCACTCCCAGAGCCTTTTCCTGAGTGGTAACTCCTAGCTTAGTACCCAGCATTGTGTACTCATAATTTGGATTATTTTACCCAAAGTGCATCACTTTGCACTTGTCCACATTAAATCTTATCCGCCATTTAGATGCCCAGGCACCCAGTCTTGTAAGATCTTGCTGCAGCTCCTCACAGTCTGCTCGTGTTCTGACTACTCTGAATAACTTGGTGTCATCTGCAAATTTGATCACCTCACTCTTAACACCCTTTTCCAGATCATTAATGAATACATTGAAAAGAACTGGGTCCAGTACAGATCCTTGGGGCACACCACTTTTTACATCCCTCCATTGTGAAAACTGGCCATTTAGTCCCACTCTTTGCTTCTTATCCTTTAACCAGTTACCAATCCATAGCAAAACTCTACTGCTTCCTAAAGCATTCTTCCCTATTCCTCCTCCCAAGTGAACTCTTCCATTCATGCCTTCCTCTCTCCCAGCTGCAGCTGAGGTGGGGATGGGAATGAAGGAACTGCTTGGATTTCATACATATGAAGACCAAGGTTCGTACTGAAGCTTTCTCCGCGGTTAGGCATTCATGGGCCTGTCTCCAGCATAGTGGATTCTCTGATGTGTACTGAGGGCTGAGCTCACTATGGCATTTCCTAGTCAGGGCACATACAAGGGTTCTCTCCTATGTGGATTCTCTTATGTGTATTGTGTGCCTCAACTTCTTCTGAAGCTTTCCCCATGCTTCTGGCATGTGTATCTCCTATGTGGATTCTTATTTCTAAAATAGCAAACTTTAAAAGAACATAAGACGTGCCATACCAGGTCTGATGAGTGGTCTGTCTAGCCCAGCATCTTGTCTCGGACAGTGGCCATCTCTGGTAGTTCAAGAGAAGTACATGTACAGGTCATGGAAGTGTGACTCATCTCCTGCTAACCACTCTCAACTGCTGGTAGCCAGGGGTTTAAGCCCCAACTAGTAGGTGTTTATGGCTCTATCCTCTAAGAGTTTATCTAAATTCCATTGGAAGGTAGTTATGGTGCTGGTTTTCACTGCCTCCTGGCAATGAGTTCCACCATTGTATTGTCCACTGTGTGAAAAAGTACTTTTGTTTTTAATTTGCTGCCATTTAACTTCAGCGAGTATCCTCTTGTTCTCTTATTGTGAAAGAGTAAACAACAGTTCCCACTTTCCCTATGCCACTCATGATGTTATAATCTATCATATCCCCCCTTAATTGCTTCTTCTCCAAGCTAAACAGCCCTAACCTGTTGAGCCTGTCTTCATACAGAATTCAGTCCCTCCCTTCTATCATCCTGTTGCCCTTCTCTGAACCTTTTCCAGTTCTATTTTATCTATCTTGAGATGGGGCGACCAGAATGGCGCACACAGTATTGAAAGGTAGAGTCGTACCAAAGATTTATACAGTGGCATTATGATACTTTCTCTCTTTCTCTCTTTTTTTTTTTATTCCTTTCACAATAATGCCTGGCATTTGGTTTGCTTCTTTGACTGCTGCCACACACTGAGCTAATGTCTTCAAGAGACTATCCATAATGACTTCCAGGATCCTTCTCCTGGGTGGTTATACCCAGGTTTGAACCTAGCATTGTGTATGTATAGTGAGGATTATTTTTCCCTATGTGCATCACCTTGCACTTATCAACATTGAATTTCATGTTGCCCATTCACCTAGCTGTGCAAGATCCTCTTTAGTTCCTCACAATCTGCCTGTCTTAATTATCTTGAATAATTTGGTGTCCTCTGCAAATTTAGCCACCTTGCTCTTACCCCTTTTTCCAGATCATTAATGAATATGTTAAACAATACTGGTGCCAGTATTACCCCCTGATGCACCCCACTGTCTGCTTCTCTCCAACTTGAAAAATGACCATTTATTCCTACCCTTTGTTTCATATATTTTAATCAGCTACCAATCCATAATGGGACTCTTCCTCTGATCCCATGACTACTTAGTTTGCTCAGGAGTAGCAAACTGGTTCCTGGTGAGGAACCTTGTCAAATGTTTTTTGAAAATTCAAACATGCTATACCAATCAGATCATCCCTATCCACATGCTTGTTGACATTCTCATAAAATTCTAATAGGTTAGTGAGGCATGATGACTTTCCTTTGCTAAAGCCATGCTGGTTGTTACATATCAAATCATGCTTGTCAATATGCCTAGTAATTCTGTTTTTAACAATGTTCTCCACCAGTTTGCCTGGTACTGATGTCAGGCTTACTGGTCTGTAGTTTCCAGTGTCATGTCTGGAGCCCTTCTTAAAAATTGGTGTTGCATTAGCTAACCTCCAATCCTCTGGCACAGAGAAGGATTTTAGTGATAAGTTACATATTACTCATCTGCAATTTCAAATTTGAGTTCTTTCAGCACCCTTGGATGAATACCATTTGGCCTGCATGACTTAGTAACGTTTAAATTGTTATGTAATAAAACCTCTTCTGGTGTGATGCTAATTTCAGATAATTTCTCAGATTCATCACCAACAAAAAATAGTTCTGATGTAGGTATCTCCCCAACATCCTCTGCAGTAAAAACTGATGCACAGAACTATGTAGTTTCTCAGCAATGGCCTTGTCATCTTTGAGCACCCCTTTATTCCGTGGTCATCTAGCAGACCAACTGCCTTGCTAGCAGGTTTCCTGGCTTTGATGTACTGGAAAAATGGGTTGCTATTGGATTTTGTATCCTTAGCAAGCTGTTCCTAAAATTCCCTCTTATACTGTTTTTACACTTCCTCTGCCAATGTTTATGCTTCTTCCTATTTACCTCATTTGGAAAACAGTCTCATTTTTTGAAGGACAATTTTTGATAGCATCCTTAATGTTACCATTCAGCCATGCAGGCATTTGTTTGGTTCTCTTCCTGCCTTTTTAAATTTAATCTGGGCATCTAAGATGGTCGTTTTCAGTAGTCTCGATGCCTCTTGCAGGCCTTTGACCCTGATGACTTCCCCTTTTAAGCTGTTTTTAAATTGACCTAGCTGAGGGGTGGGTCTGTTGGGAATGGGTGGAGTAACCATGCACCGCTCACCTGCTGTGGGTGAGTGGGGAGAGATTCAAATGGTCACTGGCCAGGGGAGTTATGGCACCCTGCACCTAACCTCCAGCCCTCCACCCTTTGAACATGCTCACCGTTTACACAGACAGCCACTCTACTGGTTTGAGGAGGGACATGTCACACACACACACACCCCTGGCATGACGTGGCAACATGGCAGACTAAGGGCAAGCGAAGCCACAGCCACTGTCAACCACCATGCCCAGCCAGACACTATGCGGGCAAGGGAGGAGGGACAGGGGAAGGTGCAGGAGAGAAACACAAGCAGTTCCCAAGCCGCCAGACACCTGTGAAACAGCCGGGCATCAAGAAGTTGAATCTCCCTCACAACAGCATGCAACCCCCAGGCAGCACAGGAACAAAAGGGGAAGGCGGCTGGGGGTCCGAGGACATAAAAGCTGTGCCAGGGGGAAAAAAACTCAGCAGCACCACCCCTCTGCCCAACAGATGGGTCAGTCCAAAATGCACATGGCCCCAGCCGCAGGACACATCAGATGAGAACAAACAGAATGCTAATCCCACTGGAACACCGTTGCAACATCACCGCAACATGTACAATACATGGTGCAGGGATGCACAGGACACCAGCACAGCTACACAACACGCATTGGAAAGGTTACAGCGGTGTCACAGTGATCTCAAAGGGGAGCTAGCTCTATGAGAGGTAACACCTCTCCAGACACCTGCTGCACAGAGTGGCTTGCCTGAAGTGACAGAGATCCCAGACCCGGGTCGAGGAACAAGGTGCAGAACAACCCACACAAGCAGACCAAAGTGTGATGACGGGCCACTGGAGTGGACAATCCAGGGCTGCACTGATAACAGAACAGCACCACAAGGATAGGGGAAACACACAGTGACAGACCCAGGACAGTCCCCACAAACACCTGCCTCCTCCCCTCCCCTCCCGGCCAAGGAGAGCAGGTCACCCCCTGCAGGAATGAGAACACTGACAATGCTGGTCATAAACAAACAAAATAATACTTTATAACAAATAGCAGAAAACGACAACTAAAAAGGAAAACTAGGGATGCCTCCCATGAGCCCTGTTCCACTGAATGCTCTGGGCCTAGGAGAGGTTGTACATACCTCCAGTCATTCCTGCTGCTCCTCCGCCCTCTCCCGCATGAGCACTCGCAATGAAATAAAGGAGAAGAGAGATCCCAATGAAGCATGCACCCCCTCTGCACACATCTCATGTAGCCCACAGAGCGAAAAGGATGAGTTATTAGGAAAGTGTAAAGTGGGGGTCACTCATGGGCCTGTTGGTAATTTCGACTCCCTTCTTGGAAGTCAGCAGCCACACGCTGCAGGTCCTGGGCAATGCTCTTAAGGGCCTGCAGGGCTATAAGAATAGCATCTGTGAAAAGGAAAAAACAAATCTCAGTTAGTAGATGGGGGTAGGTGCACAGAACAGGGCCGCATGCAGCTCAGACACGCATACCTGAGCACCTATAGGTAGCTCCACAGAGGGTGTGGGCCAGCCAGTCCATGAGCATCACTGCACCTGCCCATCATGGAGCAAAGCGCAGGTGTTTGGGGTCATGGCTTAACAGGTTGGGCAGTGTCGCGGGTCGTAGAGTGCACGCTTTGCATATATAAGGTCCCAAATTTGATCCCTGGCATCTCCGATTCAGGATCTCTGGTAGCATGCCTGGGTGAGGCCCCTGCTGGAGATCCAGATTGGAAACCCTGCTGCCATGTCAGGTTGTGACAATACTGGGCTAAGATGGACTGTTGGTCTAGCTCAGTTCGGCATCTCCTTATATCCTTATATATATCACCTCCTCAGGCTCAGCCAGCTGGATCACCTGCTCCATAAGTTCCTCAACAATGACTATGCACACCTCGCTGAGGATCTTGGTGACCATGGAGGTTCCCACCCCTGCGGCAGGAATCGGGGGTCACCAGCCTCCAAACAGTAACATGAGGGCCCTCGCTGGTATGGGATCCCTCATGTAGGTGGTCTTGTCCAGGTGTGGGTGTAGGATACCAGCGGGGCCTGGTGGTTCTTCTGCTGGTGCTCACCTGTCAAGGGACATGGTACCTTTCAGCTGTCATGTTGCTCTCCCTCTGCAGCTCCTTGGGACAGCATCCCCTGGCCAGAGTGTGGTACAGTCTACCCGGCTGTCACCATGTCCGTCCATGCTGCTGGCTCTTTTATTTTGGGGGGCTGGGGCCGTGGGTGATGTGGGAGCCGGTGTGTCCATCTCTTCGGGTGCGTTTCCTTTGAGCTCTTGGCCAGGCTAGGAACATATCGGTGTGTGTGTCAGTTGCTGGGTGGGCGTTGTGCCTGTCTATCCCTCGTGTGGCCTTTTCTCCATGGTGTTGGCAGACCTGTTCCATGGGCGAGCATGTTGCCCTGCGCACATGGGCCAGTGAAGGATGAATACCCATCTCCACCTATGCCTGCGCATGGAGAAACTCTGTGTTTTTCTGGTTGCTCCGTGCCAGGAGGTGGGTGGTGGTGGATAGGGGTGCGTGGGTCGCAGGAACATGCATCCACCACCATCTCTTTTGCATGGACGTTTGCACATGTGGAGGATGGGTGAACCTGTGTGGTAGCATCTCATGTAAAAACATCCTTAGTTTCCTCTTAACTAACTTCCTCCTCTTTGTATAGTTTTTCTTCTTGAAGTTAAACACCCGTGTGGCAGATTTATTAGGTAATCTCTCTCCTATTAGCATGTTGAATCTAATTTTATTGTGATTACTTTTAGCAATTAGCAAGTGGCTCTGTCACCGCTGCTCCTTCCATTAGACTCTCTGCTCCGGTTATGACAAGATCTAAAATAGCTTCTTCTCTTGTGTGTTTGAAGACAAGCTGGCCAAGGAAGCAGTCATTGATGGTGTCTAGGTACGTAGTTTCTGCAACACATCCCGAGGAAATGTTTTCCTAGTCAATAAGGGGGTAGTTAAAATCGCCCATTATTATTGCACTGCCTACTTTTGTAGCCTCCCTAAACTCCCTTAGCATTTTGCAATCACGGTCAGCATCCTGGTCAGGGAGGTCAATAATATAGCCCCACTACTACCTGCTTTCCATTTAAGCATGGAATTTCTATCCATAGTGATTCCAGGGGAGAGTTTGTGTCATTTATAGTTTTTATCATGTTTGATAAAACTCTAATTCTCCCATTTTACTTCTGTTTATCTTTCTTAGTATTATTGTGATTTACACTGTTTTAATCACTGAATTTTGTTCAGTTTATACTTAGTTTACTTACACCAGTGACATTCGTATAGATTGTTACTAATATTTTGTTACGGCCTATGCCCAACAATAAAATTTGTATTCATTCATTCATACTTTTGAGGCTTCTGGCATTGGTATACAAACATCTAAGCATTTTAATACCCTGGTGTTCGTGATTGCATATTTTATTTAATTTTCAAGTATTTAAGTTTGTCTGTTTCATACTAATGCCCACCTGATCTCTTTCTGATTCTTCCCTCTCCTCGCTACTGGAATACACTGTGTCACTACTAATGGTGGCATCCCCTTGGGTTGCCTCCATCCAAACCATTTGCTCCACTGCAGTTGTTGGCTTTCCTCCAGATCTTAGTATAAAAACTCTTCTGCCACCTTTTTGATTTTTAGCACCAGCAGTCAGGCTCCATTTTGGTTAAGGTGGAGCCCATTGGTATAGGCTCCCTCTTCCCCAAAAGGTTTCCCAGAAGAGGTGTAGCTATCAGGAGGGACATTTGTCCCGGGGCCTAAGCTGAGGGGAGGAGGGCTGTCCTGTTGCAGTGCAGCCAGGCGGAAACTGAACTGAGCAGAAGCACCTACAGCACACGGTGTGCGTGGGACCCACCTGCTGGGCGGCACGGGACAAAGGGAGCACTGGCGGCAGCACAAGGCAGGCAGCACAGCCACAGCCTCCATGGGTGAGATGCAGAAAGTGGAGGGAGGGAGAGGCACTGGGGGAAGGAAGGGAGGAGGTGGGATGGGGAGAGGATGGTGATGGGGAAGAGTCCATTTCTTGCACCTGGTCCCATGTCAACCTAGTTATGCCCCTTTCCCAGTTCCTAATAAATCTATTTCCCTCCTCCCTGCACCATCATCTCATCCATGCATTGACTTTCCCAAACGTGACAGAAATCTTGCACGTACATAATAGCCCCTTATTTAAACAGAGCTGATCTACAAGGGGCAAGTGCTGGTTCCCCTCTTTGAATTGCTTACAGAGCTTTGCATTTTGATCACCACTGCATGCCACCAACATTGTGTAGATTTGTTATTGTTAAGTATTTATATAGCACCAGCAATGTACTTGGCATTTTATAATTGTTAATTATAGACAGGGTCCGGGCCCCGAGGGGCTTACAATCTAGGGGAGATGAAGGGTGTGGAAAACAGAGGGGAGAGACAGGGATACATTGAAGTTGAGAGATCGCAGGTGCATGTATTTAGTGTTCGATCTGTATTCACCGTAGTTAATTTCTTATTCTAATACTTATTATTTCTATAGCACTACTAGGTGTATGCAGCACTTTAGTTACAGATTTTCAGAGACCGGTCCCTGCCCAGTGGGCTTACAATCTAAGATCACATTCACACCTCTTGCTCCAGGCTGGTTTGCACAGATTTTGGCTCCAGGAGATAATCTGGAAGCCAAAACATTCGTGAGGTTGACTGGTGCAAAAGCCCCTTCCCCCACCCCATGTGGTTTTGCAGGCAATTACCTGAAAAAGTGCAGAGCAGGATCCAGTTCTGTACTTTTCTGGGTAACTGTCATGGGATTGGGAGCTCACTACCCCACTCTAGGCTGTTGTGACTCAGTTTCCCTGACTCACAGCTCTCACTGGATCAGCTCTCTTTCTAGAACGGATTGAATCTGCAACGAGGAAACCATCTCGTCACCTTTTCAGCCACAGAGTTTCCCAGCGCAGACTCTTTCTCTCTAGGTTCATCTGTGTTTGTAAACACAGAATTAACCCCAAACTGTGTCTCACAGTTAGGATTAGGAATTCCACTGAACCATATGAAGTTCAGTTAAAGGAAGTTTAATTAATAAATCATGAATAAGCATGCAGTACAAGATTATACTCGAGAGTGCAGAAATCAAAATAACATACCAATAACGCATTCCTATCTGTACTTGGATTCTCCTAACTTAGGGTGATTTCAGACATGACGGGGCGGTCTTCGCCCCGTCACGGAATCACCGCGGGGATTCACTGCCGGGATCACTCCAGCACGTCCAACAGACGTGCCAGCTGATTCCAGCAGGGAATCGGGGAGGGGGCAGGGCCACGCAGTGCAACGTGCGGCCGCATGGCCCTGCCCCCCCCCACTCCCGCAGCGCCCACCCGAATTGACCACGGCCTGGAATCCCGCCGGGGATTCCGGCCGTGGTTGCCGTCCAGACGGGGCAATCCCCTTAATCGCGGCGGTCTGACTGTGTGAGGGGGTGGATGTGGGTAAGATTTGCGTGGGTGGAGATCTGTGTAGATGGATGGAGGTGAGTGAGAATGGGCAGACATCTGTGTGGATGGGCAGGTGGGTGGGTGGGTGGCAGTAGCCTCACTTCTGCCCTACCAACCTCAATTTCCACTGATCCTACCCTATTAGCTTCTTTGGCCTGGTAGGGGAACCGATAAAGAAGAGGTCAAGAGACCAGCTGGGTACAGGTAGTGCAGTTTGACCCTTGTGTTCAGGGTGGAAACTCCATGTGCTACAATCCAGCTGGGCTGTATCCCCAGACATGAGCCTCACAGTGTCTGGACGTGTCTGATGCTCTGCAGTGTTGAAAAGGGACTTTGTAACAAGTGATGTGATTTAATTTTATTTTTTAAAATCCGGCCCGGGCTGAAAGATTAGAGCTCAATCTGGCAAGGCTATGTCGGACAGGAGATGGTTGGGTGGGAACTGCTCTTTCTCTCCTGCTCAGCAGCAGCAAAACTCTCACGGCCACATTTCCAGGAGCCCCACATTAAAAAGGTAGCTGTAAAAATGCTGGTGATAAATATTTTAGCAATATCCCAGAAGTCAAGTTTGTGGCAGAGTGGATTGGCATTGCTCTGTTAGCTGGAAAAGCAGAGGGAAGTGGGCTCTACCCTTAATATTTAATTCCTGCTTGGAGAGGATTGATTTCTTCCCTGACATTTACCCCAAGTGTGAATTGAACCTAAAGCTGTGCTATCTGGAACAAAGGGTGGAGGGGAGGCAGAAGGGAGTCTCAGAAGTAAGCAAATAAACCAGCTTGCTCGCAATAAGCAGTGCATGCTCAGAAATCTAGAGGACATTTGAAGTGAAAGCAGCCACATACCTGAATGCAGAGAATAATAATTTGATCATGTATGGTGCCTTTCATATGGCTGCTGAAAACCAATATGTGTTGTCTGAAATCCTAAAAACAGAAACCCCTAACTCTATATGCAGCCCTTGGGAGGAGGTCGTGAGAGGGTTCGGGGTGCGGTGTCACCAGTATGCTGATGATACTCAGCTGTACCTCTCTTTTTCAACTGACCCAGACCCTGCCATCTCCGCTTGGAGCGGCAGGTGGAGGCAGTCGCTAAGG
>QEPC01012163.1:443143-478530 GCA_003113815.1 Sphenodon punctatus | reverse complement strand
CTTACGGGGACGGGCCGTCGGGAGCATATTACACCTGTGCTCCGAGCTCTGCACTGGTTGCCGATAGCGTGCCGAGCCAAGTTCAAGGTTTTGGTGGTGATCTATAAAGCCCTACACAGTCTGGGCCCCTCATACCTCAGGGACCGCCTCGCCCTCCGCGCCCAAGAGCGGCTCCTGCGGTCTGCCGGGGGTGCCTTCTTGGAGGTCCCCCGTGTTAAGCGGGGGGCCACAATGGAGAGGGCATTCTCGGTGGCCGGGCCGCGGCTTTGGAACTTCCTTCCGGAGGAAGCTCGCCTGGCCCCATGCCTGTTGACATTCCGGCGAAGTTGTAAAACCTGGCTGTTCGCCCAGGCCTTTGGGAGGGAGGGTGGGTAGGGTGAGGTGTTTTAACTCCCCCACTCATTTTGGTTATTTTAGGTTGTTATTATATTTATAACTTTAGCCCTGTTTTAATATTTAATAGTTTTAATATTTTAATATTTTAAATATTTGTATAAGTATTATTTCAAATTTTTATTTTTTTATTTTTTTATTTTACAGATTTATATCCCGCCCCCTCCTGCAATGCAGCTCGGGGCGGCTAATAACACCATAAAATATTAAAATTCACTTAAAATATAAATATAAAACATCATCTAAAACACATCACATAAAACAGGGCTAGAAAACAAATAAATAAATGGGCGGGGGATTAAAATCACCCCACCCCACCCTCCCTCCCAAAGGCCTGGGCAAAACAGCCAGGTTTTACAACTTCGCCGGAGTTTTATGTGAGTTTTAATGATTTTATTGTGTTTTAAAATTGTTGGAAGCTGCCCCGGGCTGCATGGCAGGAGGGGCGGGGTATAAATGTATTAAATAAATAAATAAATAAACTCCCCCTCTTTTTATTTGTTGTATAAATCTTAACAATATAAAGCATATGAATTTCAACTACCAACAAACCAACATTCTCTCAGTTCAGAAACACATACTTTGGGGGAAAACATAAAAATAAAAGAGCTTATATACCTGCATAATACGAGTATTGTAGAGACTATGGCCGTGGTCCAAAACCTATTGCGATAGTCCTACTATATTTTGGTAAGGCATATGGTGTTACGTGTCTTTTTCATGACCACTGTTTCAGAAACGAATGACTGACAAGGGTTCCAAACTGAGTAAAATTCTTCAAGACGGTCTTGTAGGTCAGCAGCTGTCTGTTTCATAGTCAACATATACAACAATATGTGGATCCAATGACTCCTGAATAGACAATCCTTGTTCAGATTTCCAAGACCTGGCAATTGTGAGGTTAGCAGCCAAGGTAAGTTGCTGGCATGAAGTTCTTCTTTCCTTGATCATTGGTCCCTCAGGGTAAATCCACTGCTATTTGGGGTTGAAAGGACAGGTTACAGCCGGCAATATTATTTATATGGGAAACCCCTAATTGAAAGTCTCATGGCAGATTTACATTTTGATTGAAGAAGCTTGGATGGAAATCTAGTCAGCTCTAGGGGAGACAATCTCTTGTGAATGCAACAATGGTCACTGGACTCCCCTGCTAAAAGCAGGCCCTCACTACAGAGTGAGCTTGAGTTCCATTAGCTCAGGCCATACTACCTCAATTTTAGCTGCCAGGCTGATGTATTCATACCACTCAAAGCTAACTGGAGTTTAGTGTTGGGCTTGAACTCCCCCGGTCTTCATACTACGAGTGTGGTGGGGGGCATGTGGGAAAACTGAGCTGTGGGCAGGGTCCTGCGGAGCCTAGTTGCCCATAGACCTGACCCCCGGGGCTTTATGAGAGTTGGAGACATGGAGCGCTAGCCCAGCTGTATGGAATTTACCCCCCCTCAACTGTTGGTGGAGAGCTTGCTGAGGATTGGCTGATAGAGAGCCAAGCTTCTCTCCCAGGACTGAAACAGCACACTGCCCTCAGCGTGAGTGTGGGGGGTATGTGGGAAAAGTGAGCTGTGGGCAGGGTCCCGCGGAGCCTAGATACCCATAGGCCTGACCCCCGGGGCTCTATGAGAGTTGGAGACACGGAGCGCTAGCCCAGCTGTGTGGAATTTACCTCCCCCCATAACTGTTGGTGGAGGCTTGCTGTGGATTGGCTGATAGATTGCCGAGCTTCTCTCCCAGGACTTAAACAGCACACTGCCCTCAGCGTGCACGCCACGGGCGTGTGTGCCTAAGAGCTGCGTGCAGCCTTAGGCGCCAGCCGGGCACGAGGGCGCTTGTCATCGTGGGAGTCACACCCAAAGTACCCGTATTACAGCTGGCCATGGTGGGGAAAGCAGCACTTAAGAAGTTGAGAGGTCATCGACCCATCTCAACACCAGGTACCTTGCCCGAAAAGCAGCAATCTCTGGACAAGTATTACTTTCTCAGGTCCAAAGCTCGTGTGTCTGTAGAGGAGGACAAGATCCAGCTGCCTGACCCATCTGGTCCTGTAAATGATACCACAGGCCCTGCTGAATCTGGGGTGGATCTAGGCTCCCCCCCGCATTTTGGACCTTAGTTTGTCGGATCCCTATTTAACCCAAGAGGTTGATTTGTCCCTTGTGGACAGTGACTGCTCTACAGTGCTGCCGGCTTCTTCTTACTGTTCTCTGTTGGATAGACAATGTCAACTGCTGGGAGAGATGCAACAAAAGTTGCTCGAGAAGCTGGAGGGTATTGCCTCTCTTTTGAGAGGGTAACAGAAACTTTTGTCCAATATATCTGACCAGATTACAACTGTAAGTTGTTAAGTCATGGGCTGATGGGGGGAAAAAATCCCCTTTCTCTGCCCCCCCCCGTCCAGAATCAGGTTTTGTACCCCTTGTCCAGCCAAAGGATGGGAGAAAGGAGTGGGGATTAGACCCTGCTATGGTGAGCCAATGTCAGGACAATACAAATTTAACTTCCAGCAAATTGGCCCCAGTTACTGGCGCCATCTCCTTTAGAATTTGGTCGTTGCCCAATGGTTTTTTCCCGGCCTGAAATTCCAAACAGGCGATAGCTTATCATTTGGGATGCATTTTAGGTTGGGTGCCTCCTGGTGGTGTTTATTCATTCCACGTGCTCCCTTCCCATAGCCAACTGCAACGACTTATTGTGTATTTTCACATGCCCTATTTTGCTGCAGAAATCCTGTCTCAGGACTATCTATTTTCTACATGGGGTATCTATGTGGGTGAGGTCCTTAAGGACTTAACCATTCAGCCTTTAGCTGCTTGCATGTCAAAATTTAACTATGTTTCTGGCCCTAAAGAGTCGCAATCAATTCAGGGGGGTGTAATCCAACAAGGAAAATCTAAGCGGGACTGCCTCTCACAGTTAGTTCCCCAGTCAGTATCACAGTCTGTACCAATTCATGAAAGACTACTCAAACTCGCAGGGGGTCTAGAAAGGGGAGTGGACTCCCTACTGGAGACATTGACCTCACCACCTCTGGGACCTGGGAATTCCCCAACCAATAATTAACCTTCTAGGGTAAATTCTAAAACTCAGGATGCAGTGGATCCAGACACTGAGAGTTTATCTCAGGGTTTGTTGTCCAGTTGTCATTTCCCAGCAACTATTCTTTTCCACCCCCAAGGGGTAGAGATAGCGAAGAGTAACACGGCTGTACCCAAATTGACAACCAAAGGCTCCCCTAGTGGTGAACTTGTGCCGACTTCCTGATACTTGCAGTGTCATGACACCATGTGCCTCACTATCTGCTCCTGGAACGTGGCTGGATGGGCTCGTTTATTGAATGTTCCAGATGTCAGGGCTTTTAAAAATCAATTCCATAGCCTTTTCCTACAAGAAACATGGGCTAGGGATTGCCTTACGTTTAGGGAATTTTCTGTGTCTGCTGTTCCGGTGGTTTCTACTGCAGCCGAGGGCCGTCCAAGTGGGGGTGGGGTGGGGTGGGGGGCATGCTTGATTAAAAAGTCCCTGAACGCAGTGATTAAGGCTACATTCTCCATGTTTTTTAGCTGTGGCCTTAACCTGCAGGGGGCTTCAAATCGTTTTAGCCACAACTTATATCCCCCCAGCAAATGCTAAATCTTGGTCCTTGGTTAATACAGAATTAGAGGAAATAACTGCCCTATATCCCAAGGCTAAGGTTATATTGGCTGGGGATTTTAATGCCAGGTTGGGCATAGACGATGAGGCAATGGCTCCCTATGGCATAAAAAACAGGGAAATCAATCCCTTTAAGTCATTCAAAAGATACCCATATTAATAATTCTGGTATCTTGCTCTGTAAGACACTTGTGGAATTCTCTCTATTCATTCTTAATGGCTCAGGCTTTGGGGATGGGAAGGGGGAATATACTTACTTGGGCGCCAGAGATGCAAGCGTGACCGACTACATGACTGTATCCATGGAAGCCACCTCCCTGGTCAGGGATTTTAAGGTGGGCCAATTTCAGGTGAGTGACCATCTTCCCCTCATTTTGACTTCGGCCTTGCCCCAACCAGGGCGGGTGGAAATTGTACGGGAGGGGTACTCTCACCCTTCCCCCTCTTGTATTTCTACAGGCGAGAGACATCTCCCGATAAAACCCAGGAATACTCTTTCCCTCTTGGTAGAAAACTTCACTGCTGATGCAGAGGCAAACCAAACAAGAACTGACATCTTGGGCATAATGGAGGCAGAAGGGGCCATTAAAGAGTACTCCCTATTGGTGGAAAATTTTTATCAGGGGCTGATAGCACAACATCTTAGGCACCCTAGGACTACTGTAAAGCCCCCCACCAGTAAACCTTGGTTCGACTTGGAATGTAGGGCAGCCAGGAAGGAAATGGTCGCCCAATATAGGGAATATAGAAGGGGCGATTTGTTGTCAATACCACCTGCATATTTCCAAGCTAAGAGTGCTTTCAAACAGCTAATCAAAAGGAAAAAGAACCAATATTGGGATGAGTATTGGAACAATTTAATAAAAGCAGCAGAATCTAAAGACTCAAGGAGGTTCTGGTCTCTTGTTAGTAGAAGGGACCAGTGGGGGTTAGGGCATCCAGTAGTTCCCAGACCAGTTCTGGATCTGCCATTTTCATATCTTATATGCAGGTGAGCCAGGAGAGTTAGATATTTGACCAACAGGGGATAATATAACTCTTTTCCCCAAATGGTCCCCAGTATTTGAGGCCGAGGTGGCCGAATTGATCAAGACCTTTAAAAATGGCAAGGCCCCAGGCCCAGATATGATCTCCATTGAGGTGATAAAGCAGGCATTAGACTGGTGGGTGCCACTATTGTATTCCCTTTTCACAGCCATCAACACCACAGGAATCATTCCAGCAAATTGGGAGCGGGCGGTGGTTGTGCCAATTTTTAAAAAAGGAGACAGATCAACTCCAGCAAATTATAGGTCCATCGGTCTATTATGCATGGTCAGTAAAATCTATGGGAAGTGGCTCCTGCAAAGGCTAACCTTTTGGATAGATGAACGCCAGATATTACACCCTGAACAGGCAAGAGACCAGAAGGGTCGGTTCACGCTGGAACAGTGTCTAATGCTTTATCACCTTATGGAAAAATACCAAGTCAAGAATGGCAAGTTGTATGTGGCATTTCTGGACCTGAGATTGGCCTTTGACCTAGTGAATAGAGGTATACTATGGGCAAAATTGGAGCAAATGCAAATGGACCCTAGGTTGTTACATCTTCTACAACAACTCCATGCCAGTTCTGCCCTTGAAGTAAAGACCGACCGTTGGGGCCATTTGACAGAGCAAATACCAACTTATTCAAGGGTAAGACAGAGGTGTGTCCTTGCCCCCGCGCTTTTTAACTTGTACATCAATGATGTTGTCCCTTTGCTTGCCCAGTCCCGTTGTTTTTCCCCAAAACTAGCGGATCAGCATGTGGGGAGCTTATTGTTTGCTGATGGCATTGCCATCATGTCTCAGACAAAAGTGGGAATGGACAGGCAATTATCCTGTTTTTCTGACTTCTGTGTATTGAACAAACTCGTAATCAACCACGAGAAATCTAAAATAATGGTGGTTTCTAGATCATGGAGGATTTATACCTGGACAATAGGTGGTCAACATATCGACCAGGTCAAAGTCTTTAGGTACCTGGGCCTGTCATTTCAGGCCTCGGGTGCTTAGGAGGAACACTATGAGAGAGCCCTAATAGCTGCAAAAGGCTCAACCCAGGCGATACTTAAGTTGTTCAGTAATTCTGGAAGAACTGCATTAGCACCTGCCATAAAGGCCTTGAATGTCAAGACCCGAGCTCAGCTGTTTGGGGGAGAGCTCTGGATCCCCTTGATCTCCCACACCCTTAGTAAACTGGATGGTATTCAAGCTAGAGCCCTCCAGACACTACTAAGGGCCCCCAAGGGCACTCCATTTGCTGCTGTTAGAATAGAGGTTGGCCAGCAGAGCTGCTTGGCTGTAGCCTGGGGGCAAGTTTGGAAGTTCTGGGTCAAAACCCGTGCCTTGCAGCACGCTGGCCTGATTAAGTTTTGGAAGAACGATAGCTACAAAAGCCAGTGGCAAAGGGTAGTAGAACTGTATCTTTGCAAGCTAGGTTTCAACCCTGATTATTGGGAAGGGAAGAACATAGCAGTGGCTAAAAGGGAGATCATGTGCAGGCACATGGATATTGTTAATCAGGAGGAATATTCTAAGATTCGAGCCTCCCCCCATATGCGTGATTATCTCCCACTAATTCCACCTAGCCCTTGTATGGCCTGCTATTTGACCTCCAATTTATCTCAGAGGGGGAAACAGCTGTTTACAAGTGCCCTTCCAACGAAGGTACTGGAGGACCGCTTTAGTGGTATCAAATTTACTGACCGCCTATGCCCTTTCGACCACCAACAGGTGGAGATGACAGAACATTTTTTGTTTGAATATCATCTATATGACTCCTTGAACCTTTCACCTGAAGTACTTAACGGCATTTTGTACCAAATTTAATTATAGGACTTACATAATCTGACCTTATTGGCTCTGGCAGATGCAGACCCCAATCTTACTCAGTCAGTATCACAATATCTAGTAGCAGTGTTTAACCTCCGTCAATTATTTGTACTATCTAATTCAGGTGCAGTTTAAGCACTGAGGTCGTGGCACATTGCTATATATATATATAACTGTGTATGCTTGTGCTATTTGTTAATTGAAGACTGAACAGCTCTTCAGAGGCCCTGCCCATGTAAAGGGGTGAATTTATGTTTGAGGAACTGACATGCTTTCAGCCAGGCGATTGTCTTTTGTCTGGCTGCTATTTGACTGTGTTGGATTTTGTTGTACTGAAATGGCCTTTGGTTGCAAATAAAGTTATGATTAATTTATTATTATTATATTATTACTATGAGTGTTGAGAGCCATGTTAGCTTGCTGAGTTCTGGAGGTGTATCACAAGGGGTAAAAACAGACGTGTGGGAGGCGCAGCGGCTCCTCAGGGCAGGAAACAGTGGCTGCCAATTTTGAATGAATTTTAGATAAACCTTCAGCATAGATGGGCACAAAGATGCTGTAGTACCAGTAGTAATTTGTGATGTGCTTATCTTGTGAGGATCAGGATTGGTGAGGTCAGGAGACCTCCAAGGGGAAAGCCTGGCTAGAAGGTGTTGGCTCGGTGGTTTGATAGGGAGCACACTCCTTTCTATTGCAGCACTGCTGCTAGAGGGATTCCTTCTGTCTTTTGGGGATAGAAAATGCAAGTCCTGAGTTCTGACCCCTTACTAAAGTAATGAAAGTTCCAACAGAGAGAAAGTCGTTCATATGAGATCTTTTACTGGACCAACTACTGTTGGAGAGAGTGTGCGAACTTTGGGGCCACATAAATCCCTTCCTCAGGCATGCAACAAGTCAGAAATATAGACAGAGCAAATGCAGGACAGGTGTACATAAGAAAGCAATAACAAGGACTTCTCTCATCAGGAAAAGAGAGTATAGAATTCATAACAATGAATTTAAAAGCCATTGATAATGGTGTTAACGTATAGATACAGTAAATTCAGATTAAGAACTATGCAAGGGCAAATATTTAGGGAGGGAGTGGTGGGAAATGACTTTCCAGGGGGAGGAAACTTGAATTTCAAAGGAACTGAATACAGATCAGAACCACAATCTCTCCCACAACCATTATCAACATCCAAGGGGGAAATCATTCAAAATACAAGGGACCAACACCTGCAAATCCAAGGCTGTAGCATATTTCATTCAGTGCACTAAATGTCCCCATGGAAAGTCTGTGGTGAAACGCATCAATTCATACCTAAACGAATGAACTCGCACAGGAAACAGGTCATGGACAAAAGCTCCCACAGGGGGCACTTGCTTCTCCCAGAGCAGCTATTCCATCTGTGATCTCTGTCCTTGTCCTGAAAGGGAACCTGTACAAAATGCCTTCAAAATACGAGCCTGAGAACTAAAACTCATAACTTTGTTCTTTTGCTTTGTGCTGAGTTCCTTTGATATGCAAGTTTCCTTCCTCTGGACAGTTGCTTCCTATCATCCCTTCCCTAAATGTTTCCCCTTGCATAGTTCAGTCTGCATTTATTCTTCTCTATTGATTCTTGTATTTGTTTAACTTCATTATCAATGACTTTTAACTTTACTCTCTTATCAAATGTCTGAAACCTTTGAATTTTCAGCTATCCGCTCCCTCCCAAGTCATTACCTTTTTAATGTATATACCTACCCTGCATTTGCTCAGTCTATAGTTCTGACTTGTTACATGCCTGAGGAAGTATCCTCTGTGGGACAAAAGCTTATACGCTCTGACTTGCAGTAGTTGGCCCAATAAAAGTGATTCCATGAACTACTTGGTTTCCATCTCTTGCATTTGGGACCAATATGGCAACCACACTCCCTAAAGTTCCAGTGACCTATTTTGAAAGGGGATGTCCTGTTAATGGTTCAGAAAACGATACTGAATTCCTCTGAATTCGTCTTCCTTTCCCTTCTTATTGGGTGTGCTCTTCCTTCCCATGTGAACTGGGTCCCTGTGTGCTATCAAACCCGGAGGTGGATGCATTTCAGTGCAACCATCCCTTCCCCTCCATCTGTCTCAGAGGGTGTCACCATCCTTTCCCTCCATCTGTCTCGAGGGTGTCACAAGACTTAATTAATGTTGGTAAAACATGTAGAGATTCTGTATTCTAAAAGGCACGACAGAAAGGCAAAGTATGATTATAATTGAGCAGTTCCTTTAGTGTTGACTGTCTAATTGCAGATGAATCTCTCTTTTTTTAGCAGGGGGCTTGTACTCGGATGAAGTCCCCAGCAGAGCTGATGATGCATGCTGTGGGCAGTGCAAGTATTTAGGGGACTAGCTGCCAATCAGCCCAAAATGTCTGCATTTGTCTCCTAAGTTTCTAAAAAAGCAGAGGATCTTCTTGACAACCAAACACTCCCCCACTCTGAGATATTTCAAATGTGATGTAAGGGGCACCTGTTTTTCTCTAACAGGAGAGTCATGGATGGTGGGGAGGTGGGAGGACTGCCTGATTTCATAGCCTATGAATGGTGGGGGCAAGGAAAAGGAAAGTGTTGCAAATGCAGGGCTGAGATGCATTCCCCATATGATGGGGAAGGGGGACTCCCTGTGAGAGAAGGCCCCCTTCGCCGCCCAAAATGGCGGCGACGGGCCAATTGTCGAGCCCCTCCCTCTGGCCGCGAAAAAGACTCCAGTATGTGGGCCGCTCAGCGGCGCCTGTTAGAAGGCGCCGCTGCAGAAACTAAGGCTGTTGTAGCAGCTGGTTCCCCACTGCGCATGCGCAGACGCGCTCCACGGTGAAATTCTGGAGACACGCCCCTTGTAGGCGGGGCAAGCCTCCTGCACGCCGCGGAGAGTGGCAGTTCAGAGCGTGGAGGCAAAGAGGCAGCCCCACCCACCTCCCCTCTAGCACTGTTGTCTTGGATGGTTGCCTTTATAGGAGCTGAGGAGGAATTTTTGGCGAGCAACCTGTTACAGGATCGCTTATTTTGCCTCCTCAGCAGTGCAGAATAGGTTTAATAGGTTAATTACAATTTTAAGCTCGTCTAATTTGTTTGTTTAATTTAATTTGAATTTTGATTCGGTTCTGAATTCTTTAAGTAAATAGGGTAATCCGGAAGTATTGAAACGATGAATAATTCGAATAAGGCATGCAGACAATTATGCAGCCAAGAAGGCAAGATTGTCGCACTCTGCAGGGGTCCAGTATGCTATTATAGGTAAATAGGCATAAGTTTAAATGTTGAGTCATCTCCTTAAGAGATGGGGAGGTGACCTCGGGTGTAATGCGGGGCACAGCATGCACTGGGGTCACGACCCTGGGAGCAGTGGATTAGCAGGGTGGGTAGGGACAAGCACTGTCCTCACACCATGCAGGCACGAGACTCCTTACTCATGCCCGCTGCTGGGCTTGTCCCTCCTTTCGGCCATTTGCAATGACCTGTCGAGGGAAGGGACTGTTTGATCAGGGGTACTGACACTGGAAGGCACATCCAGGCCAGTACCGGAGTTAATAAGTTATAAGATTAGTTAGCATACTGGACCCAAATTGCTAGGTGCAATTGCCCCCACCGGCCGTTGTTATTTCGTTATAATTGGTTGTCAATAAAGAGTGCGGCCAAGTTTAACCCAACTTTGTTGTCTGAGTCTTGATTGGGGGGGTGCTTCGACAAGGAGTCCCAGGGAGGGGAGTTGGGGGTGGAGTCCCTCTTGCCGGCCTGTCGGGGCAGCCCATAGAGGGTGGGTGTCAAGCGGGGCTCTCCGAGGATGGGAGGGCTTCCACGGCTATCGGGGTTGTTACGGGTCGGGGTAGATATGGTCCAAAGGGGAGGGGTGTTTCATTAGTGAGGAGGGAGCAGTGCCTTGTGTCCATTCCCTCCTCAACCCCCCACGTGGGAAGGTTGTGGGTTGAGGCCCAGGAGACCACAGGCCTCGGCCTGGTGCTGTTAAACGCGAGATCGGTAGTTAATAAGTCATCTACCATCCGGGAGTTAATCCCGGAGTGGGATGCCGACCTCGCGTGTATTACAGAGACCTGGCTGGACAATGAATTGGGCCCTATTCTGTGCTGTGGAGTTCACTCCCGGAGGAGGCTCAGTTGGCCCCCACCCTCCTGTCATTTCGAAGTTTGTGTAAGACCTGGCTGTTCTGCCAGGCTTTTGGAGAGGGGGCGGGGTAGGGTGGGGAAGGTGGGGTTTGGGAGGGAGGGTGTCTTTTTATTACTTGTTTTAAAATTTGTAGATTTATTTTAAAATGTTTTATTGTTGAATTCCACCACCCCCCCGCCCCCGCATGTTGTTCGCCGCTCCGAGCTGCCTTTGGGCAGGAGGGGTGGGATATAAGTTTTGAATAAAATAAAAAATAAAAATTTTTTGCAAGAGGTCTGGGAGGATCGGGGAAATGGGCATCATGCCAGCTTATCCTGCTTTTTGTGGGACTTTTAACATTCTGAGCTTTCTGAGCATTATATTGAAAAGCTACTAGTATCCAACCAGAGCAGTGTAGGAATGCCATCCACTCAGCTGTCACCCTGACAGTTCAGAAATGGGGGACGTTTGCCCAGCCCAAGTCCAGCCTCCGTGTTAAACAGTGGGATAGCTTACATTTGCATAACTTTAAAGGGCACAACTAATTGTAAGAGGGCAGCCCTGTCAAGGTGTGAGTTCTGCAGGATCCAGCACCAAACGTTCACAACCCTGGTGTTTTATGTAAATTAGCACCATCCAGGGACAGATGAAAACCATAGAGCAGCAGGCATGTATGTAGTAGGGTCCTGTGTCTTTGCTAGCAGGGTTATTTATTGTAGAAGTGCCTAGGAGTCCCACACTCGGACCAGGGCCCTATTGTATTGGGCACTGTACAAACACAGAACAGAAAAATGTCCCCTTCCCCACTCTAATCTAAATAAAAATGAGATGGTTATAATAGAGAGAAGAGGAGCACAAGAAAATCACAAGACAGTGCTGGTGCTAGCCATTGTGGCAGGCAGTGGACTCAACCTGACCCAAGTAATCTTGTGTGGTTTTCCTCATGCTGTTTTTTTGTTTTATGAAGGGTTGAATAATACACTGCACCGCTAATTCTCAAAATGGTGGCTAGTATGGGAATGATCAGTGTGTTAATTTCAGAGGATTCTACATCTGGAGGCTCACTGGGGGTGAGGGTTTCAGTTCAGATTGGATGGTACTTTTGTCTGTCAAATGTTTATTCTCCTCCTAGCCTAACTATAGTTCCCCTTCTGGTTCTGACCCAGAAGGGGGCAAGATTGAACATGAAATTGAAATAGCCCTAAAGATCAAACAGGACTCCAGAGTGCTGCCTGTGGCTCATCCTGTTGGTTATGTGCCTTGCTTGAACATGCACGGCCTTCCTGAAATAACTAGTTGAAGGCAACAAATGACAGCAGAAAGAAGGAAACTGTGAATTCATTCTTTGTCATTCATGTGAGAGATGTGTCTCATGTAAAAGCAATTTACTGGGTTTCCTACTGCTTTAATTTGGCAACTCTCGTAACCTCAGTGCACAAAGAAGCTCTGCTTTTCCTGTCTCCAACTGCTGCCTTACAGGGAGAATCTTTTGAATTTTGTCTTTGGGTGTTTTCAGACGTGACACTTTAGTGCGGATTAACCTGGGTGTCACGGTCATGCCTAAATACGCCTGCCAGAGGTTAGCATGGTCTGGCTCCTGACCGTGGTGGGGGCTAGCTGGGGTTGTGACTTGGGGAAATCTCCAAGTCTCAGCCTGGGCTAAATTCCACCACGTTTGGCAGTCAGCCGCTGCACCTGAAGTAAAGTGAGCTATCACGTCTGACAGCCTGCTGTACCTATTGCAGTCCGGAGTGGTGGTGGGAACTGGGTGCCATGGCAGCTGTCATTGGTTGCCCGTCAGCTGAGGGAGCAGGGCCACTCCGTGCAGTGTGAAGGTGGGACCGGACGGCTGCACATGTGTGTGCCCATTGCCCCCCGGCCCAGCTGCTGTAACGTTTGTTCGGCAGCTGGGCTGAGTCCCGGCCAGAGTAACTATTCCCATCATCACTCAGAGCAGTCTATGGTGGCAGTGGGAGCCATTATGTCAGAAGGATCCTTTTGTTTTGTGTACTTCCAAATTGTCTGCCTGGTTTGCCTTGTCCTGGCTTGGACATGTGTGTTACTGGCAATTAGAGTTGCTATCTTTCATGGTTTGACCACCGAGACTTAGTCCAAAATGAGAGTCTTGGGGTCCAGCTGCGAGAAGTAGTAACCCTACTGGCAATGCCAGCACAAAGTGGCATGTGGCATGCAGGCCTTTTTCAAGCATTCTCTCTTGTTTATAATAAAAAGCGTTACTAAATGTAACTTGATTTTTGGCTGTAAACACAAAGTTCCCTGTTATATTGGTAAAGGCTGGCTATGCAGGCAGCTACACGTTAAACACGGGTTGGCTTGTATCAAGCCATGTGTGAGGACAACAAAAGTTTCCTGCAGCATATAGCTGCTGTTCTTTCTAGATACATTTATTGTATTATCTTATTTTTTCAGATTTATATGCTGCCCTTCCCATAGGCTCAGGGCAGCTCACAAACAATAAAAATATTAAAATGTATATTAAAATATTCTAAAAACTCCCAACCCTCCCACAACCCACTCAATATCACCTCCTAATTACCCACACCCAACCCCCCTCACGTCCTAAAACCCTCACCTCTATCCTCACCCACTGAATGCTTATTCAAATAAAAAAGTCTTACACCACCTCTGGAAGATGCTCAGGCTCAACTAGACTTTCAGGGGAAGGGAGTTTCATAGCATTGGGAGAGCGACCGAGAAGTCTCCCTGTGAGCTCTTGTTGTACGGACAAGGCTAACAGACGGTACCCACTGGGAGGCGCTTCCGGCCAATTGCAGGGTCCACAATGGGGCATGGAAAGACAAAGCGGTCTTTCAGATATATGGGGCCCAGATCATTTAGGTATGGATACATGCATTGCCCACTTCTGGTCTGTGGTCACCTGAAAGAGCGGAGAGGCATGCATGGTTAGATGCATAGATCAAACTTCCCAGAGTTTTTTTGCTTCAGTCTGGGCCCATCTCTGCAGTACGGGCACAGAACTGCCAAATGCCAGGACTGTGGAAACAGGTTTACGGTGCAGCTTTAATTTGGTTAGGTCCCATCTGCATTTTCACTGATGGGATTTGGGGCTACTTTCTTACATGAGAGTAAATTTGGGCTATAATTTACAGGAGATGCTGATGCTGACTTGCATAAGCTCTACCCTATATCTTTCGAGTTGTGGGAAGAGGAAATTTGTCTGCCCTCACCCCTGCTATCATTACTCCTATGCCCTTGAGCAGTTGGCTCAGTGCCACAGAAGAGGTCAGCAGCTGCAATTGGAACTAGGATACTTAGTGCACCAAACACTTCTGGTGACGCAGTGAGAGCTGCTGGGGGCTCAGCCCTTCCTTTTGAACATCTGCCCTTTATTTTGGTATCCAAATAAGTTGGTCTTGTTGATTCCCATGTTGTTGGATCAAAGAGCAAAGCCAGATCATTCTTTAGGGTACAGTAAACTGGGTGTTTTTAACCAATTGGGCTTGAACCTCCTTCCACTGAAGCCAATTTCTCAAGACTCAGGATTGTCTTTCCGACTGTAAGTTCCTGACGTTCTTTCCAAGGGATCCCCAGGCCACCACCACCTCCTCCCATTCTAAGAGATGCATTCTTTGGCATTCTCTCCTTCCCTCTGGAATCTGAATTCAGTACTTGCCCACCCAAGTCTATCAAGGGCACAGCTACCATAGATGCAAGTGGTGCAGTTGCACCAGGGCCTAGGAGCCCCCCAACATACATGGAATTGTGAACTATCTGCAATAGTGAACTAACCTGGGGTGCCTATTTTGGCTTCCAACCTCTGCAGCTTCTACAATCTATTCTACACCTCCTAAAACCTAAACTTGATTTAGGCCTCTCTTCCAGTTTACTCTGCAGACAGTGATCTACTGTTGCAGGTCAGAGCTAGATTCTTGATGATGCCAAGTCCTCTTCATCCTTCTGGCAGAAAACTGAAGGGGGTGGGGAGTTTTTAACGTAAGGTTTATTCATTCATTCCCTGAATAGTTTTCTGTCCCATTGGATGGCTGCTGTCTGCTGCCATAGTCCAATCCTGTTCTGACAGGCCTCTTATCTGTCTTGGAGTTGTTGCTGCTTCCTCTGTCTCCAGTTTGTGTAGGAGGTGTTTGTCTTTCCTAAATTGTGTTGACTGCACTGTGTGCTCACTTGTGCCCAAACATGCACTGATAGCCTGGTTCTGTGTTGAAATTCTCCACCGATCATTTATGTACCTGGAACATGTTTTGGGGGTTTTAATAGGAGTACCCAGCAGGCTTGGGAGAAGCAGATGTAGTGAGGTTTGTTATTGAAGGCTGGTGAAGCAACTGTTCTCATTTTAGGCAGTGATAAGTGAGCTTCCAGAAACTGATTAGTGTAACTAACTAGTAGCCTACACACTGGCTTTTTGGGATTTTTTCAGAGAGTGAGTGTCCCTCTTTCCCTGGGGCAAGTTTGAGGGATTTGCCCCTTTTTAAGGGCTTTTTTACACACACAATTCATCCTGGTATTAGGAGAAAATAATCCCAGAACTGCTATCCAGGGATTACAAGTGGTACCTGTTTACATGGACATTTCTATCCCGTATTGAAACTCATCCCAGGATAGTTCAATGAACAGCACATTGCTGTTATCCTGGTTTGAGAATATCTGGGATGAATATCAACCCTGTGGTGCTTTTTGTCCCATCAGTTCATCAGTGGACACAATAGAGCATGGGAGTAGAGGCAACTTGCAAGATAGCAGAGCAGACGTGTATACACACAGAGATTTGACCAGATTTCTTTTTATACACTCACCCCACAGTCATGTGTTACTAGATACCATAGAGGCAGAAATGCATAGAAAGGATGTTTGCTCCAGGGCCGGCCCAAGGGTTTGAGGGGCCATGTGCCAAGTCTTGCTATGGGGCCCCAAAGGTTGGCTGGCCAGTCTGCCGGCCGCGGGTTGGTGGAACCTTATGGCTGGCAGAGCTCTAGGGAGGGACTTTTCCATTGTAGGCGGAGCCTCCAAAAATCCAGCAACAAAGAGTTTTCAGCATTAAGATGTGATGGACAGAACATTAGTTTACACTGGGAACTCCTTGCTGCTGAGTAAAACCCTGCCACTTGGAGACTGAGAGAACCCTCCTACTAGCATCTCATCCAGTAAGTGGATGGGACTCCAGTAGGACAACTCTCTCTCTCTCCATCAGTGGTTGTGCCATAGCAGGATAAAAAAATCCTGTTCACATATTTAAAACATACAAAACCTCTGGGCCACATCAAAATAGCTGCATGCTATTAACAATACTTGATCACACAAGCACGTTCATATTTAGTAAAAATAGCATGTGAGGAGCCACTCGAAGAAGAACAGAAGGTTGCTACCTTATAAATAAAGTTCTTTGAGATGGCTCTGACATTCTCACAACACTCACCCTTCCAGCCTCCCATAGAATTTTTTCCTTCTATTTCTAGAAAGGGTTGGAAGGAACTGTCATTCTGAGGGGGAGAGCACTTTTTATACTACAGGAGCTCGAGACCATCATGTGGCTATTATTTGAATAGGGTGAGCATGCACAACCCAGTTGTGAGAATGTTAGAGATGCCATCTCGAAGAACCTTCTTTACAAGGCAACAACCTTCTGATCAGCACATGGGGAGGAGCTATTTGTAAACAAACAGCTTTATCTCCCAGTCTGATCTGTGCCCGGCAGCGGGGCAGGGGCGGGGGGGGGGGCATGTGTCAGCCGGCAAGGGGGGCCCAGGGCAGCGGGGAAAAAAAACCCAAGGTAGGACAGGCAGCCGCCCAGGCTTTGCTACCGATGGGGGTGGGGGAAAAAAGTTTAAACTGCGGGGTCCCGACTCCGTCTCCGCAGTGCAGGGCCCCTCCCTCAGAGGTTGCTGCGGGGCCATGTGCCTGGGCACTGGTGGCACATGCCTTGGGCCGGCCCTGGTTGGCTTTTGCCATAACACTCTATGGTGGTAATTCCATTCCCAGGATAGTCATTTAGCTGGACCTAATCCCACTATAGTTTAACAACTGGAGGCTTCTTTACATGGACACATTTTGGGATTAGAGTGTTAATCCTGGGATGAGGGATCCGTCTCAATGCAGCATTCAGTGATTGTAATCCCAGGATCACTAAAAACCCTGTGATTACAAAACCTCTTTTTCCAGGTTTTGTAACATCCAGATGTTAAACTATCCTGGTATTAGGTCCGTCTAAACAACTATCCCAGAAGAGTCAACTATCCTGGAATTAGTATCAGAGTGTGTTATGGCAAGAGCTGACATCCTCTCTATGAATGCTTGCCTCTTTGGTATCTAGGAGCATGTGACTGTGGGGCGATCATATTACCTCTATCATCCTTCAACAATGCATTGTGGAGCACCAAGTTTAAATACCCGCAGAACAAAGGGATGAGTTTCCATTTTCTTCAATTCAGAATCAGAAAAATGAAGAAAATCAGATTTTCAATCCCAGAAATCAGTGCACTGAGCATGGATAAAAAGCACCTCAGAATTGAAATTCACCCCAGAGATTCTAATCCCAGGATAACAGCAATGTGCTGTTCAAATTAACTATCCTGGAATGGATTCGTCCCGGGATAGGAAAGTCTGTATAAACAGGTACCACCTTGTAATCTGTGGATAACAATTCTGGGATAGTTTTTTCCTAATCCGTGATAGTTAGTCTATGTAAAAACGCCCAGGATTTTACAATACCATGACAAAGGGGTTTTGTAATCCCGGAGTTTTTCCATGATCCTGTGATTATAATCGCTGAATGCCGCATTTAGAAGGACTTGTCATCCTGGGGCTAATGATCTAATCCTGGGATAAGTGACTGTGTAAAAATGCCCTAAATTATTACACTAACCTATCATAAAGAATTCAAAATTGTCATGCCCCATGTCTACTGTTGCCTGTTCTTGCTCATCTAAATTGGGGAACAGTTTTTTGGAAAGACTTGCAATATACTATAAAAAACTCTGGCAAGGGAGGAAGTGAATTGTGAGATATCTGTGTTCTTTACCCAGAGTGTATGGGCTGTTTCATAACAAAAACTGTGCAAGGGTAATAGCTTGTTGGAAGAGGCCTACCTTATTCACTGCAAGAGGATTTCTATCCCTCCATGTTCTGGCACCTAGCTGTCCTGCCTCACTGGGAACCTAGGGGGAGTCTACAACACACTTAGGCCGTGATCTGCAAACCACTTTGGAGTAGCCCTGTTGAAGCCCTATAGGGCTACTCCAGAGTAAGGTCCTTTTCACACGGATGCCCCCCCTCGCACACGTGTGCGTCTGGGGGGGCACCTGTGTGAACACTGAAGGGGAGATGGGTGGGAACACCGCGGGAGGTAGGTGGGGGTGCATGCATGTGTACTCCCGTGCTCTACCCACAGGGTGGCCATACCTCCCCTTTAAAAGAGGACGCTTATGAAAAATACATGGTACAGGACTGCATTGGGTCCAGTGCAGCCCTGCACCATGAATTTTTCATAAGCGTCCTCTTTTAAAGGGGAGGTATGGCCATCTCATTCACCCACCTCCACCCATGCACAGAGCAACGGGTGCCAATGCCCGATGCACCGTGCATGGAGATGGGTGGAGGTCCGTGGGAACGCACCCCCATGTACCGCCCACCCACCATGACCCATGTGAAAAGGGCCCAAGTGGTTTCTGAACTGTGGCCTTGGGCTCTTTTGTCTTAACCTGAAAATGAAGAAATAAGAACAAGTCCTGGAAAATAGAAAAACTCATCCCACAACCAAATGACATGCTTGCTGCTTGTCTCTCTCTATTTGGAAAGGGAGACGGTGGCTCATTGGCTTTCAGTCTCCTTTCACGTTGGGTTGGGTTGTTTTGGAAACTGGCTTCCTTTAGCTTGCTGCTTTTCTACCTCTCCTCACTGGCTCACATGTGCTGCTGTTACGATGGGTGAAACTGGGTAAAAACTGGGTAAAAACAGACATGTTGGTGGCCCGATTTGGCCCAGGGCCAGGACCCAGCAGCACATCTGTTTGCATACTACCATATGTTGACCTGGGACTGCCCTGNTGGAAGGAACTGTCATTCTGAGGGGGAGAGCACTTTTTATACTACAGGAGCTCGAGACCATCATGTGGCTATTATTTGAATAGGGTGAGCATGCACAACCCAGTTGTGAGAATGTTAGAGATGCCATCTCGAAGAACCTTCTTTACAAGGCAACAACCTTCTGATCAGCACATGGGGAGGAGCTATTTGTAAACAAACAGCTTTATCTCCCAGTCTGATCTGTGCCCGGCAGCGGGGCAGGGGCGGGGGGGGGGGCATGTGTCAGCCGGCAAGGGGGGCCCAGGGCAGCGGGGAAAAAAAACCCAAGGTAGGACAGGCAGCCGCCCAGGCTTTGCTACCGATGGGGGTGGGGGAAAAAAGTTTAAACTGCGGGGTCCCGACTCCGTCTCCGCAGTGCAGGGCCCCTCCCTCAGAGGTTGCTGCGGGGCCATGTGCCTGGGCACTGGTGGCACATGCCTTGGGCCGGCCCTGGTTGGCTTTTGCCATAACACTCTATGGTGGTAATTCCATTCCCAGGATAGTCATTTAGCTGGACCTAATCCCACTATAGTTTAACAACTGGAGGCTTCTTTACATGGACACATTTTGGGATTAGAGTGTTAATCCTGGGATGAGGGATCCGTCTCAATGCAGCATTCAGTGATTGTAATCCCAGGATCACTAAAAACCCTGTGATTACAAAACCTCTTTTTCCAGGTTTTGTAACATCCAGATGTTAAACTATCCTGGTATTAGGTCCGTCTAAACAACTATCCCAGAAGAGTCAACTATCCTGGAATTAGTATCAGAGTGTGTTATGGCAAGAGCTGACATCCTCTCTATGAATGCTTGCCTCTTTGGTATCTAGGAGCATGTGACTGTGGGGCGATCATATTACCTCTATCATCCTTCAACAATGCATTGTGGAGCACCAAGTTTAAATACCCGCAGAACAAAGGGATGAGTTTCCATTTTCTTCAATTCAGAATCAGAAAAATGAAGAAAATCAGATTTTCAATCCCAGAAATCAGTGCACTGAGCATGGATAAAAAGCACCTCAGAATTGAAATTCACCCCAGAGATTCTAATCCCAGGATAACAGCAATGTGCTGTTCAAATTAACTATCCTGGAATGGATTCGTCCCGGGATAGGAAAGTCTGTATAAACAGGTACCACCTTGTAATCTGTGGATAACAATTCTGGGATAGTTTTTTCCTAATCCGTGATAGTTAGTCTATGTAAAAACGCCCAGGATTTTACAATACCATGACAAAGGGGTTTTGTAATCCCGGAGTTTTTCCATGATCCTGTGATTATAATCGCTGAATGCCGCATTTAGAAGGACTTGTCATCCTGGGGCTAATGATCTAATCCTGGGATAAGTGACTGTGTAAAAATGCCCTAAATTATTACACTAACCTATCATAAAGAATTCAAAATTGTCATGCCCCATGTCTACTGTTGCCTGTTCTTGCTCATCTAAATTGGGGAACAGTTTTTTGGAAAGACTTGCAATATACTATAAAAAACTCTGGCAAGGGAGGAAGTGAATTGTGAGATATCTGTGTTCTTTACCCAGAGTGTATGGGCTGTTTCATAACAAAAACTGTGCAAGGGTAATAGCTTGTTGGAAGAGGCCTACCTTATTCACTGCAAGAGGATTTCTATCCCTCCATGTTCTGGCACCTAGCTGTCCTGCCTCACTGGGAACCTAGGGGGAGTCTACAACACACTTAGGCCGTGATCTGCAAACCACTTTGGAGTAGCCCTGTTGAAGCCCTATAGGGCTACTCCAGAGTAAGGTCCTTTTCACACGGATGCCCCCCCTCGCACACGTGTGCGTCTGGGGGGGCACCTGTGTGAACACTGAAGGGGAGATGGGTGGGAACACCGCGGGAGGTAGGTGGGGGTGCATGCATGTGTACTCCCGTGCTCTACCCACAGGGTGGCCATACCTCCCCTTTAAAAGAGGACGCTTATGAAAAATACATGGTACAGGACTGCATTGGGTCCAGTGCAGCCCTGCACCATGAATTTTTCATAAGCGTCCTCTTTTAAAGGGGAGGTATGGCCATCTCATTCACCCACCTCCACCCATGCACAGAGCAACGGGTGCCAATGCCCGATGCACCGTGCATGGAGATGGGTGGAGGTCCGTGGGAACGCACCCCCATGTACCGCCCACCCACCATGACCCATGTGAAAAGGGCCCAAGTGGTTTCTGAACTGTGGCCTTGGGCTCTTTTGTCTTAACCTGAAAATGAAGAAATAAGAACAAGTCCTGGAAAATAGAAAAACTCATCCCACAACCAAATGACATGCTTGCTGCTTGTCTCTCTCTATTTGGAAAGGGAGACGGTGGCTCATTGGCTTTCAGTCTCCTTTCACGTTGGGTTGGGTTGTTTTGGAAACTGGCTTCCTTTAGCTTGCTGCTTTTCTACCTCTCCTCACTGGCTCACATGTGCTGCTGTTACGATGGGTGAAACTGGGTAAAAACTGGGTAAAAACAGACATGTTGGTGGCCCGATTTGGCCCAGGGCCAGGACCCAGCAGCACATCTGTTTGCATACTACCATATGTTGACCTGGGACTGCCCTGGGGCAAGTAGGCAGTTAGCCTGGACTGTGTCCTTGGAAAGTCTCCAAGGATGCAGCCTGCGCTAAGGGCCGCCCACGCAAACCAAGGCAGGCCAGCACGTGTGTTTGGCCCCACCATACCAGCCTCGGGGCAGGGGTTGCTATGACCGAGCATGTTGTCCTTCATAGTGGAGGGTGGGGTGCTGGGAGCAGGGTGGGGGTGGGGTCAGCCACCCGCACATCTGTTTAGCTCCCCGCCCTACCTGGGCTGTGTAGGTGGTGGGATGGCTCTCTGGCTGTGGGCATGTTTGTTCGGAACCCTGACCTGGGCTGTGTCAGCTGCTGTTTCCTGCCCCAGGCCAGGCTGGGGAGCTGCTGCGCTGCCCGCGCATTTGTTTTTATCCTCTGTAGCTGGGACCAGTAACAGAGCCGTATCTTTTGTGGATCAGGTGCAGTGGGGGTTGGGGGAGGGACAGGGAATGAACTCGGCCAGTGGGTTCTACTATGTTGTCTTTGCCTTCAGAGACTTGCTTTGGATTCAGCTCCATTCCCCTTCCATGCAACCCTGAATGGAAAACAGTTGAGACTGAGCCTACGGGGCTTGGGAGGGAAGGGAAGGAGACCGCTCTGGAGATGTTAGTGAATGTGCACAGCATGACACACACATGCTATCACATAATGAGAGGTGAAGGAAAGAGAGGCAGGCCTTGGGGAGGTGAGCAAGGACTATTCTAGCTGTCATCTCTAGAAATGGAGATGCAGTCTTGTTGGCAGCAGCATCCTCTAGGAACATTTCCTTGCTTCTGCCAGGGATGGATCTGGCCCTGTGCTTCTATCTCCGGAATGCGGGCTTCATTCCAGTCTCCTGCAACCAGTGCAAAGCCTCCGTATTAACTTGCAACCCTTTCTGCCTGCCTGGGTTGTTTGTAGGTCAGTGCTGAGAGACGTTCTTCAGAGCTGTTCAGTGCTATTATTGCATTCCATCAGCAGCGAAAGCACTGAGCACCAAAAGTAATAACTAAATTATAGCCTGCTTTATGAGATCGAATAAAGCTGTCCACACACTCCCTGGGGTTTTTTTGTGTGTGGCCATTATCATTAGTTCCTCATCTTCGTGGGAACTGAACAAGCTACCAGTGTGTTAGATAATGGCATTCATCTAACAAGCTGGGTGACTAGCTAGACAGTCACTCCCTCTGAGGGAGGATAAGGGCACCTTACCTTTTACTGAGCCACTGGTATCACAGACCTGCAAGAGTTGTATACTAGAAGCAAGTGATGATGGTGTCATTCCTCCTGTTCTTAACAAGGAGTTACTGCTGATGCTAGCTCAAAGAGGTGGGTAGCTGTTCTGAGAGATTTGAAATGGAGCTGGTTTGAAGAGTTTCTTCAATGCAAAGTTATATTCCAGGAGTCATGAAACTTCATGAAAAGTTTTGGAAAGTTGAAAATGGCAATTTGTCATTTTCGTGTTGTCAGTATTGATGGAGATGATGCTGAAATGAAGTCTGACACTTCTGCAGAAATAAAGCTTCTTGACATTTTCCAAAAATATAATTTTCAGTTTTGAATTTTCCCCCACAAAAGTGATGTTGCTCTTTTCAATCAACCCTGATTTCAAGATGATTTTATAATGAAAACTAATGGCCAATATGCATTAAAATAAAATAAAGAAATAACTTGGTTACTAGGGACTAGGCCAAGCTGCAAAATTCAGATCTGGATTTCAAATTCTGCATCCATGATTTTGAGTTAATCCCCTGCTACAGCTCTCATTAATAGCGCACCCCCTCCAGAAGGGGAAGGGACCAGTTAGGATGGTCCGTCCTCGGAGGCTGATGGAACCCCAGCGGTTCCAGGAGGTCCTGAGGGAGCTTACCCTGGATGTGGACGGTCACTCTGTGGATGAGCTGGTCCAGCATTGGAACAGCTTGCTGGAGGAGGCCATTGACAGGGTGGCTCCGAGGCGCCTTCTGCCTCGGTCTCGTCACCGCAGGACCCCTTGGTTTACTGAGGGGCTGCGGTGTATGAAGCGTGTGGGCAGGAGGCTAGAGCGACGCTGGCGTCGGACTCGGTCTGTCTCCGATCGTCTTCTCCATAGGGCCCATTTGCGGTCCTATGTGGAGGCTGTGAGGACGGCGAGGAAGGAATTCCTCGCCGTCCTCATAGCGTCTGCGAAGTCGCGTCCAGCGGAGCTGTTTCGGGTGGTGCGGGGGCTGGTTAGTCCGGCCTCCCTCCGCCTGGATGGGGACTTGTCCCGGGCCCGCTGTGAGGAGTTTGTCATCTACTTCGCAGACAAGATTGCTCGGATTCAGGCCGATTTCGACGCTGGGTTGATAGCAGTAGGGGAAGAGCGCGGGGGGGCGGAGGGTCCGTCTGGTCCATCTTTATGGGGTGAGTTTCAGGAAGTGACGCCGGCCGATGTGGTGGATGTCCTGGGGTCTGTGAGGGCCACGTGTTGTCAACTAGATCCGTGCCCGTCCTGGTTAATAAAAGCTTCCGGGGAGACGTTGGGGACGGTGCTGGCGAGGGTGGTGAATGCGTCCCTTCGGCAGGGGAGGTTGTCGCCTTGCTTAAAAGAGGCTGTGGTGCGCCCCCTGCTGAAAAAACCATCGTTGGACGTAGACGCGCTCGCCAGCTACCGACCTGTCTCTAACCTTCCCTTTTTAGGGAAGGTTATTGAGCGGGCAGTGGCGCTCCAGCTCCAGGGTCATCTAGATAATATCGGGCTCCTTGACCCTTTTCAATCTGGGTTCCGCCCCGGCTATGGCACCGAGACGGCGTTGGTGGCCTTGGTGGACGACCTCCGCCGGGAGATGGATGCGGGATGTTCGACATTTCTCATCCTGCTCGATCTCTCGGCCGCTTTTGACACCGTGGACCATGGGCTGCTGTTGAGACGACTGCGTGACCGGGGGGGTCTGGACGGGACTGTTCTTGAATGGTTCCGTTCATTCCTCTCGGGGAGGAGCCAGCGGGTGGTGTTGGGGGAGGAAACATCGAGCCCCCGCGCCTTACCGTGTGGCGTTCCGCAGGGATCGATCTTGTCTCCATTATTATTTAACATCTATATGCAGCCCTTGGGGGAGGTCGTGAGAGGGTTCGGGGTGCGATGTCACCAGTATGCTGATGATACTCAGCTGTACCTCTCGTTTTCTACCGACCCAGACCCTGCTGTCTCGGTGCTATCCCAATGTTTGGAGGCCGTGGCGGATTGGATGCGGCGGAGCAGACTGAAGCTCAACCCAGATAAGACGGAGGTGATGGTGGTGGGGAGGGCGAAGGGGGTGGTGGCCCCCCTGGTTGGGGGGGTTTGCCCCCCTGTAGCTCAGCAGGTCCGGAGTCTGGGGGTCATATTGGACGCAGACCTGCGGCTGGAGCGGCAGGTGGAGGCAGTCGCTAAGGCTGCCTTCCGCCAGCTTTATCTGGTACGTAGGCTGCGTCCGTATGTCTCTGGCCCGGACCTGGCCTCCCTCATCCATGCCTTCGTCACCTCGCGGCTCGACTACTGTAACGCGCTCTACGTGGGGCTTCCCTTGTTCTTGGCCCGGAGGCTGCAGCTGGTGCAGAATGCGGCGGCCCGTCTTCTTACGGGGACGGGTCGCCGGGAGCACATTACACCGGTGCTCCGAGCGCTGCACTGGCTGCCGATAGTGTGCCGGGCCAAGTTCAAGGTCCTAGTAATGATCTATAAAGCCCTATACGGCCTTGGCCCCTCTTACCTTAGGGACCGCCTCGCCCTTCGCGCCCCGGAACGACTCCTGCGGTCTGCCGGGGGTGCCCTCCTGGAGGTCCCCCGTGTTAAGCGGGGGGCCACGATGGAGCGAGCATTCTCGGTGGTAGGGCCGCGGCTGTGGAACTCCCTCCCGGAGGAAGCTCGCCTGGCCCCAAGCCTTTTGACATTTCGGCGGAACTGTAAGACCTGGCTGTTTGCCCAGGCCTTTGGGAGGGAGGGTGGGGGTGTGTGATTTTTTTAATCCCCCGCCCATTTTTTTATCTATTATTGTTTTTTAGCCCTGTTTTATTGATGTTTTCTATATTTATATTTTAAGTAATTTTAACTGTTTTTATTACTGTTGTTAGCCGCCCCGAGCTGCATTGCAGGAGGGGGTGGGATATAAATTTGTAAAATAAATAAAATAAATAGCAATGATGAAAATGCTGAAAATTTATCTCATGCTCCAAGTGTGCAGTATGCTTTACAGTCATTATTTAGAGATGAGAGACAAAGTAGTTCAGGTGAAATCTTTTATTGGGCCAGCTTTGTTGGTGAGATTATGCAAATATTTGGGCCACACATGACCCTTCCTCAGACACGTAATAACTTGGAACAAGCAAATAACTTAGGCCACTCTCAGACATGTTCCCCCTCAGCGCATATTTAGGTTGCTGGGGCGGTGGGGGTAGGGGGATGCGCAGCCCAAATATGCACGGGGATTGTTTCAAATTGTCATTTTCGTGTTGTCAGTATTGATGGGGATGATGCTGAAATGAAGTCTGACACAGGATAGTTGACTAATCCAGGATAGTCGTTCAGACGGACATTAGTCTAGACTAATGTCCAACAACTGGTTGTTATAAACCCCAGCAAATGGGGTTTTAGAACATCCTGGTATTTTTGTTAGTCCAGGCTAATAAGCACTGTTGACAGCGTTCAGACGTTGGACATCTTATCCCATGCTTAATGCAATTACTCCAGGATAAATGTCCATCTGAAAATGCCCTTAATCAGCTTTCCCACAGAGACTAATAGCCACCTCAAAAGGGACCTTCTCTGACAGTGCAGTGAACTCTCCTCCTGCAGACTATTTCAGACTTGAGATTACATTGCTGTTGCTAAGGAGGGCTGAATGGTCCAAGGCTTTTCCATGTTTAAGCATCAAAATAGTTCAAGTTTGAGGGATGTGATGATCCTTGAGCAAGTGGCCTCCTTTGACCCATGCCAACCCAGAGCAAGAGACTGGGAACATGGATCTCCTACATGCTCCCACACAATGTTCCTGCTGTTCCAATGGCCCAATAATCCTGTACTGATCTGAGGTGCTGATATGTTATAATAATGGCTCTCTACTCTCTGCTTGGCAGCTCCTTGCCTACATGTATTAGGTATCGCTTATTAACAGGGAGGAACCTCCAGAGACCTGATAAAGCTCCCAGGAACCTGAAGGTGCCAGTGAGGGAGGAGACCGTGCTTGAGGAAGGAAGGAAGGAAGTGGGAGGAGGAATGAGGAAGCTGTCCTCATCTTAGGCTAATTGAATCTTCATTAGTATGGTGGATCTTTATTATGGGGAGAAGTATGATAAGCACAGAATTTGCTTAGAGTACACTCCTCCTTCCACTGATGTCAATGGCTCGACTCCCATTGACTTTAGTGGTGAAAGAATTGTGCCCTTAGTGAATGGAAAATTAGTGGTTGCTTTTTAATCCCTCCTTTGGTCCCTGTTCTCTGCAGGGAATTGATATGTCATTTCAGAACATGAAGGGCGGCTGGGGTGCCAAACATGTTTGAGTTTTATATAGTTTTAAGCAAGGGTCTGTTGGAGTTTGTGTTGGCTCTTCTTCCAGAGAGGCAGTGCTTGAGACAGAATTTCAATCAGTTTCAATTTATTTGTCATGACCATTGGTCAAAACAATACACCATAATAGTAGGAACTGTAAATAATCAGTTAAAAACATAAATAATAAATCAGTAAAAGTCCCATTTGCAATTAGTGCAGTATAGAATCATTACAGACACATGATTGTCTGTGCACTGCCAGCTCGTGGGCCAAGTGTATCACCTTATGTATAACACAGTCATGGGGGTTAGCTAATAAGTAAGATAATCTTACACTTTTATCCCAATACCATCTTTCAGCCAACAAGGGTTTAATCAAAGTAGAATGAATTTTACCC
The DNA here is from genome assembly GCA_003113815.1 of Sphenodon punctatus. Lineage (NCBI taxonomy): Eukaryota > Metazoa > Chordata > Lepidosauria > Sphenodontia > Sphenodontidae > Sphenodon > Sphenodon punctatus. The sequence goes on along the minus strand of QEPC01012163.1, from coordinate 451,029 downwards.
CAAAATAAACGTTTAAACAAATAGTGGGAGGGGTCTTCAACTTGGCGCGGCCCGCAAGGGCATGACCTCAGTTCAAATAGTATATGATTATACCTCCCCTCCAATACTGTGGAAGGCATTAAGTGAAATTTCAAAAGGGTCAAAGCCCTATGTAGAGTAAAATTAGTTATAATATTGTTCTAATTGGTGTTGGTCATAAATTTTAAATACGAAGGAGCTACCTTAGTTGTTGAAAGGACAGCCAAATCATTCTGAGAATAAACAATAGCAAGCTGCCTTTTAAACAGAGACAGAATTTGGGAGTGGGGCCAGTGGGGTTGGACCACCAGCCATGGATTCTTGGCTGTTGGAGAGGGGTGCAACATTTGGCCGCAGTGGAGCAGCTTGAATATAATGTAGTCTTGGGTAACACTAGCTGTCTGCAGGAACTGGGGCAGCAGGGTATCTCTGTGGAGTCTCTAGAGAGAAATCTGGCCTGTGAAGTTCTTCCTCCTCCTGCTGCCTGGATAGACCAGGATGTGTTCTGGATAGCCCCTAAGGCCGCTTTCGCATGTTACTGAGGAGTCCAGAAAACTTCTGTGATTACAATTGCGGTTCTGTTCTCATGGGAATTAGTACATGTGAGAATGCATGCACTCATCCGCTTGTATCCTGTGAGAACACTCATCATTGTAAAAGCTACATTGAGGGACCTGGTCATACGCGAGTGGTCTCATGGGATAAAAGTGGAATAGCACATTCTCGCTAGCAGCACGTAGCACTTGCGCCAATTGCGTGAGAATAGAGCTGCGACTGCTATCACGGAAGTTTTTCTGACTCCCTGGTAACGTGTGAAAGTGGCCTCAGTCTGGACTCCCATTCAGAAATAGCGTTTTCTAGATCCCTGTTACAACCCCAGTGTCTTGTCTTTATGTTCACATTGCTGCTCCTTGGATCCTATCATGTCGAGGGAGTTTTGCTTAACCTTTGCACGTGCAAACACAACCATGACTCCTTTTCTCCTAATTGTAATCTTTATGAGCTGCTTCTCCTATAGCCATGGGTCCTCCCACTTCTGCAAGGGGATGTAACAGTGCACAAAGCCAGAAGCACAAGTGAAAACCAGGAGATTTATGGGGTGATAGAAAACTGTTGTTTGGGAGGCTCACCTCTGTATCCAACAGAGGTCCACTCTAGCATTTTGTTACCCGTTCCAGGGAATGTCCACACGTTATTATTATTTTTATTATTATTAGCATTTATATAGCACCAGTGATGTACCTGGTGCTTTACAAAAAACAAGATAGACATGGTCCCTGCCCGAGAGCTTACAATCTAAAGACGGGGAGGGGAGACAGGGAAGGGGGAACAGGGAGAGAGACAAGGGATGTGACATTCATGAGGATGCGAGAACTGGTACAACTTTCTTTAAGGTAAAAGAAAGCTTTATCTGTATAAATAATGTGTTATAAATAAAAAAGCAGCTTAGAGATACAGAAAGTTGCTGTAGAAAAGAATTTGAAAACATGCAGACTAGGCTAGTTAAATTCTGAAGAATTTCCTGCTTAGTAATCTCGATCTGCAGTCCTTATAGCCCCTTCACTAATGAAACTGGGTCATGTGAGCCGCCCCGAGATGCCTGAGGCAGGAGGGGGAGGCATATCAATTTTAATATAAATAAATAAACCTCCTTTTCAGATTTCTTTAATAAGAAGCACACAGTCTGTTTTGGTATCCCTACTCTTATATCTAAAAAAGCTCCTCTTTGATCAGCTGAGGCGATGAGTCAGTTTTTGCTTCTTTGTAAAACTTTCTTCTTGTCTAGAAGAGGGGTGTTTCTTGTTTCTGCAGATAATGTCCGTACTCTCTCCCCCAACAGGGCTATCAGTATCTGGCTGAGCAAAACAATGTTTGGCTTCTGGTGCAGGTTTACATCATTACGTACTGCTTGCCCCAGGACTCTTCAATATGCTCTTTAACCTATATATAGAAATACAGATTTTCTTTAGAACTTTTACATTCAAACTCCTTGAATTATTCCTTTGTCATTGTACTCAGTGGGGCTGATCCCAAGCCCCACGGATTGATGTGTACAGCACATGCAGCGCACATGTACGTGTGTGCAAATCATGTTCACCCCCAGCATAGGGCTCATGGCCTGCACGCAAACCATGTGCCGTGCGCACCCATGGTGCCCACGGCGGTTGGGATCGTGGCCAGTGTTTGTAGTTTAAACACCATGATTGTATGTTTAACGCATTGTATGTTGGATTGTAGTGTACAGGAACTTTTTTTTACACAATACATAAATCTTCTAGTAGTCACTCATAACCATGATCTAAAACAAACCGTCTGTTACAGATTCAACTACTGACTCGTCCTTGGTCCCATCCTATCATACTCTCTAAGTTGGGGCAGCTGTGAGTGTTGTTGCAAGGCTGCGAACAGTTACTTGATGCTGCTCCAGTGCCACAGAAATTCTCCTCTCACCACTTGGGGTGCCTTTCTGGCCTCTCTAAGCCACTGTGCCAGGATACAGGGTGGAACTGGCCCTAAATGTTCACTGTTCTTACATGCTTCCCTTCTGCCTGGTGCACAAGTCTTAACATGTCACATGGGGGTATCTGTGATCAGGAGTTTGTGTATGAAGGAGCCTGTGTGTGTGTGTGTGTGTGTGAACTCGCATAATTATTATTGAGTTAATACTCCAAGATAAACTACAAATGCACAATTAATAAAACACCACAGGGTGTGTGCTCTTATTATTCTGCTTGAGTAAAATGGTGTGCCACATCCCTGAGGGCCATGTCACAAGCTTCTGGGAAATGCCATCCTGTCAGATTCTCCTTGCGGGTTTGGGCTTGCTACACTAACACTATTATCCTCCCGCCTGTTCAGGCCCCAAGAGGAGACAACCGAATGATCAGTGACACATTTGTTGGCGTATTCCATTAATTTCTTGCCAGGCCAGGATTAGCTTTTTCTTTCCATTTTGTTGACACAGAAATAGGGACGGGTAAGATGTTAACATGCTGAGCTGAAGAAGTTAGTTTGCAAGCCTTTGGTTCAAATGTTTGGCAGAAGCTATTGAAACCTCCCAAGAGTGCAAAGTTTGTCTGGAAATCTAACCACATCCGACTCTGTCAGGAGATTTGATATTTTTCCTCTTTCGAAATGTCACGAGGTTAGCTTCTCCTGGTGTATCTCTGTGCCTCTGCTTCTGAACCTTTGAAGTAAAAAAAAGCAGGCCGAAGGACAGAAGTAGTAGAAAAAAGTTGGCCAAACGTCTTTGAACTTCTTAAAAATCCGTATGAGTTTTGGTTAAATAACTTCCGTTCTTCTTTCCTTTGAATCAGTTTGCTGGTGGAAGCCAATGGCTGGTGATCTTCGCATGCCTCAGTCTTTGGTTCCTGACTCAGAATTCCTTCAATTTCCTGATATATTCCCTCCCAACCTCTGGTAGCAAATGCCCCAGTTTGAACCCCCTAAAATCTTGGGCTGTGAGCCACCCACCACTTACTCTGTCCAGAGCAGTTCCAGAAGTCTACAGGCTTCAATGGGATTACTCTGGAGTAACTAGCATGTGGATTGCAGCCAAAAGCATGGGCATTTCTATCTCTCAACAGAAAGAAATGCATGGGAATGCAAAAGAAATTGTATTTGTGACTTGTATACTGGTCTGCTTTAATGTTTTAATATTTCCTCAGCATTAGCTGAGGTCTAATGGAATGTGTTACCACCCTGAAATCCGGCTTTATCCATTTAGCTGTGTTTGCGCATGTCTTGTGAGGAGTATGTGCACCAGAATGACTAAAAATGTATTTATTTATTTTTTTAACAATTCTGCTTAGTGCTGCATGTTCTGTATTCCAAAAGTGGGCAAGCCAGTTCCACTTCAGAAATCTCCCCAGTTCAGTGGCTCTTAGGAATGTGCGAACAGATCGTGGTTCGGTCGTTCTGTTCAGGAGATGAGTTTGGGTTTGGTTGTTCGGTTTGGTGGTGCTCGGTTCGGCCGTTCGGAGATCGTTTTTGGTTTAGGTATCGTGTGGTCCCATGATCGCGTAGGAAACTGGAAATTCGAGTGCATGCAGCGCTTGTGTGGCAAGAGAGCGTGTGTGTTGTGACTGGCTGGCTGTTTGGTTTTGTTTGGTGTATTTTGGCTGTGTTGGACTGTGTGTTGGTTTGGCTGGTTGGTGGATGACTTTTGTTTGGCTGTAGTTTGTGTGGGACTTTGGAAAAAAAAATGAAGCGGGTCAGACTTAATAGGACCTGGAAGCCGGCCAAGGTGGCCCAGCCGGTGGAGGAGGAAGAGGTTGCTGAAACTTCGGTGTTGGAGGTCGTCTCCTCCGCAGAGGAGCAAGAGGGCACAGGAGATGCTGCCAGGTTTGTAAACTTTATTTTTACTTTGAGGACAAGAGGAATAGAATACTATCCTTTAGAGTGAGCTCACTGATGTGCGGGTGGGTGGGTGGGTTGGTGGTGGGCAGTCAGGCACAAACAGTGGGCATCAGCGGGTGGCAGCGGATGTCTGCCACAGAGAGAGAGGGTACTGTGGGGGACTCTTCCAGAAGTCAGGCACGAGCCAAAGGAAGCACCCACCCAAACACGTGCCAGCCATCTAGCAAGGGTCTCCCATTGCCATATCTAGCACCCCAAGAAGGGCAGGATTTGCACGTGCCAGCCAGAGTCTCTCCATTGCCATCCCTCCCTAGCATCCAAAGAATGGCAGGATTTGCACGTGCCAGCCAGGGTCTTCCTAGTTGGCATCCCTAGCGCCCCAAGGAGGGCAGGGTTTGCACATGCCAGCCAAGGTCTCTCCATTGCCATCCCTAGCACCCAAAGAAGGGTAGGATTTGCACGTACCGGGCAGGATTTGCATGTACCAGCCAGGGTCTTTTGGATTTGCACGTGCCAGCCAGGGTCACCGTCTCCCGTTGCCATCCCTAGCACCCCAAGGAGGGAGGACTAGAGGCATCATCATAAATGCATGATATTATAATATTATTTACTAGGTGGTGTTTATGTGTTCTTGTTTCAGAAAGGGTGATGATGCTGCCCCCGGCGCTGGTGCCATCGCCACATGCAGGACACCATCGAGGCGGAGGTCGCCACTGCTAGACAGCGGGTGCATGAGGTCCGATGTCTGGCAGTGGTATGATAAGCATACCGGATTCGCCGTCTGCAAGGTAAGGCACGGGGGCTGGAACAACAGGGAATGGATTGCCCTATGACCTGTTAGGAAGTCCCCTGCAGAGAGAGATTGGACACCCACCCACCCACTTGTGGAGACAGAATGCAGCCAGGGCTTGACAGTTCATTGGTCTGACACAGTATGGCACTTTTTATGTTCCTATCTTTTTATAGGAGTCTGGGGGTGATACTGGACGCAGATCTTCGCCTGGAGCGGCAGGTGGAGGCAGTCGCTAAGGTTGCCTTCAGCCAGCTGTATCTGGTGTGTAGGCTGCGTCCGTTCATCTCCGGCCCAGACCTGGCCTCCCTCATCCATGCCTTCGTCACCTCGAGGCTAGACTACTGTAACGCACTCTACGTGGGACTTCCCTTGTTCCTGGTCCGGAGGCTGCAGCTAGTGCAGAATGCGGTGGCTCGTCTCCTTACGGGGACGGGCTGTCGGGAGCATATTACACCTGTGCTACGAGCTCTGCACTGGTTGCCGATAGCGTGCCGAGCCAGGTTCAAGGTTTTGGTGTTGATCTATAAAGCCCTACACGGTCTGGGCCCCTCATACCTAAGGGACCGCCTCGCCCTCCGCGCTCCAGAGCAGCTTCTTCGGTCTTCCAGGGGTGCCTTCTTGGAGGTCCCCCGTGTTAAGCGGGGGGCTACAATGGAGAGGGCATTCTCGGTGGCCGCACCGCGCCTTTGGAACTCCCTTCCGGAGGAAGCTCGCCTGGCCCCTAGCCTGTTGACGTTCCGGCGGAGTTGTAAAACCTGGCTGTTTGCCCAGGCCTTTGGGGAGGGTGGGGGGTAGGGTGAGGGGTTTTTAGCTCCCCCCCCACCTGATATGTGATATATTTTATGATATTTAGCCCTGTTTTAATATTGGAATTGTATTATGAAATGTTTTAAATTGTTTTTATTGTATTTTAATTGTTGGAAGCCGCCCCGGGCTGCTTTGCAGGAGGGGCAGGGTATAAAGTTATTAAATAAATAAAATAAAAATAAAATTTATGTTCTTTAGGTATGCAGCAAAAGATTAAAAAGGGCCAGCCAGGGGACAACATCGGGGCTCATCGCCCATGTTGAGAAAGTTCATGGCAAGATGGTGAGGCGGCAGGACTCTGGCGTGGCTGTGGAGCGTCCTTGCCAGAAGAAGGGGCGGGGGGAAGGCACGCCAGCTACGCCATCAAAGCCCTTCCCCCTCCTCTAGCTCCGCTGAGGAGTCCCCCCAGGAGGAGTCTTCAGCGGTAAGGGCCTTTCGGACTGAAGAGGAGAAGCCGACCCAGGACTTCTTGGATGAGGTACGGCTGCAAGCCGTCAATATGGAGAACCGGCTGGTGGAACCGGCTGGTCAAGGTAGAGAAAAAGAAGGTGGAGGCATACTCCCAGTATGTCTCTGCCAAGATGGCTGACCTGGAACTCTACCGCCAGTTGGTCTCCAGGTGGCAGGCGGCCGTGGACTTTGCCCTCCAGAACGGCTACCAAATGCCGGAGCACAGGGTGCCCGCCTCTAGGTCCCGTGCCTTTTCCCCTAGTTCTGGGGGACAGGCCCAAAGACTAAGAGTAGTAAACCTCTTAAGTTTCCTTTCAATGTTTGTTTTTGGTTTTATAAATGTGTTTTTGTTGTGGTTGTTTGAAAAGTTTTTATAAAAGTTCTATTTGTTGTTGTAGAGTGCTGTCTGGCGTGCCATGCTGCTCTTGACCCTGGGGTCCAGCATTGTTACCAGGACATATTCCTCCCGCTGCAGGAACTCATCAAAATGCGCCTTCAGCCCTGCCTTCAGCTTCTGCGCCAGGTCAAGTGTCTCATCGGCCAGCTTCCTGCCCTGAAGGCCACAATCCCGCCCCCCGAAAATCTCGTCCAGCCTCCTGTGGAGAGACTGGACCAGAGGGGTCACCTGGCTGAGGGTGGTGGTGGAGCTTCTCATGGTCTCCGTCACAGCCAGAACAGTCTCAACCAGAACCGGTCTCAAAACAAAGACCGTGTGCGACAGGATCTCCCATTCCACCCCATCATACCCTTGAAGTGCCCCACTGTCCATCACCAGTTGAACCTGATGCAGGGCAGCTTTCTGCTGAAGAAGTCGTTTGAGCATCAGGAAGGTGGAATTCCACTGTGTGGAGACCTTCTGGACGAGCCTTGCTTCGCCTGCTTCTCCCGAAGGAGCTCGCTGCCCTTCACGCTCCAGTTAAAGAACCCTGCCAGCTTCCTCCCCTGCTCGATCAGGGAGCTAAGGGTGCCTGCCCCAATCCCCTTCTCCCCCAAGCTCAGAGAGTCCCTGACCACCAGGTGAAGGATGTGTGCGGCGCAAAGGATGCTGGGAGCTCCCGTCACTGAATGCCTTCAGGATATTGGCCGCGTTGTCTGTCACCACACACCCCTTGGTGAAGGGTGCGCCTGGTGTGACCCACTCCCTCACCATGGTGGTCAGGGCTGCCTCTATGTTATGGGACATCTGGGGGCCATTCATTACTTGTGCCTGAAGCAGGGCCCACCTATACCCTGCTTCGGGACCCCTCCTGCCATTGCCAAACGCTGCCTCTGGGTCCTGCCACCGGTGCGCCATCACCGCCAGGTAGGCATGCTGCGCATTTCTACTGGACCACAGGTCTGTGGTGAAGTGTATGGTGGCACCCCCTGCGAGCTGCTCCCTCATCCGCGCCTTCAAACCCCTGTACAGCTCTGGCACTACATTCAAACTCAGGGTGGTGCGTGACGGCAGCTTAAACTG
>QEPC01012163.1:419314-435819 GCA_003113815.1 Sphenodon punctatus | reverse complement strand
AACTTTTTTGGTGGGACTTTTTACATTGCAGCCATTCATTTAAATGGCTGCAATGTAAAAAAATCCGGTACCGGGAATCCGGTAACGGGACCAGATTTCGGGTAATGCCAGTACGCCCAGTACCGGCATTATCGGATACCGGATTTACCGGCACACCCACCCCTAATATCTAATATCTCTCTCTATATATACAATATTACACAGAGATGGGGGGGAAAACACAAAGAACACAGGGAGGGGTACAAAACTGAAATGAAACCTAAATCAATCTAATAATCCTACTCTAAATAAATCCAAAAACAGGGGAAGGGAATCAGGGATGAAATATATAGAGGGAGAGGGAAAGGATTCAATGGAGGGGGAGGAAGAACACAGGGAGGGGTAAAAAATAAAAATAACGCCTAAATCTAATATAAGCTAAATAAATGATAATATGGAGGTTAAATGGGTTGGATGGGTGAAATAGGAGGAGGATGGCAATGGATTGGGGAGCTGGGAGGTACACACAGAGGGAGCCTTCTGAAAACGCCTGCTGTCAACAACAGTGACTAGTTCAGAAGGTGTTGGAAGGGGGGAGGGCAATGAGTTTTGTTACTTGCTGTGCCCACCTCACTGCAAACCCCATTGGCTCTGTGCAGCCTAGCTTGTGGCCAGTCACAGCCTGCAAAGCCAGTGGTCTGAGGAGAAAAGGAATGGTGATTGGGCAGGCTGACTGCTACTCCAAGCCTGTCCACCCCTAGTGCCTGGAAGTCTGCTCCTCAGCTGACCCCCCCTCTCCCTGTGTCAGGCAGGGGTCGCGTTTCCCCTGGCCAAACTCATCCAAACTCGGACCGAGCTGTTCGGTCGTTTCAGAGTTTGGTATCGGGGTCGGTTTGGATTCGGTCGTCCGAACGGACCGAGTTTGGGTCGAACTTTGAACTTCCGAACCGCGTTCGCACACCCCTAGTGGCTCTGAACCAGGGTCATACAGTAGTAATAGCCTAGACGGACCATATGGTTGCCATGTTGATCCCAAATGAAAGAAATGGAGACAAAATAGTTCTTTCATTGGACCAACTACTGCTGGAGAAAGTATCCAGAGACAAAGTGTTGTCGCCGTGTTGGTCTCAGGTGACAGAGAGACAAAGTGGTTCAAATGATAAACTTTTATTGGACCAACTGTTGTTGTTGGAAATAAGCAAGCTTTTGGGCCACACAGGGCCCTTCCTCAGGCATGTAGCATAGCCGGTCAGAAATATATAAACTGAGCAAATGTAGAGCAGGTCTATATGAGGGGACCATGGTATGTATGTGATAGGGGTGGGACTACCGGATCATCTGGTATCCGATACTGCCGGTATTTTGGTGTACCGGCAGTATCGGATTATTCTGGTATTTTGGGTCTGGTACCGGATCCCGCCCCGTGCCGTATTTTTTTACATTGCGGCCATTCAAATGAATGGCTGCAATGTAAAAAAACCCCCCAAAAACCCCAAACGCTTTCCCTCCCCGAGTCCAGGCTGCGCGGGTGGAAGGGGGGACACCCCCCACCCACCCTGCCCAGCCTGGATTTAAAAAAAAATTCCCCTAAGTTTCCTAGTGCGCTGGGCTCTGGGCGGCCGCCGGTGGCGACCCAGAGCCAGCACCAGCCAGCAGCAGGCAAGTACCGGTACTGTACTGATCCCTGGGGTGGGGGGTGGTTTAACACCCCACCCCAGGGATCACCCTACCTCCCCACCCAGGGATCGCCTACCTTGAACTCCGGGTGCCGCCGCCACCCGGAGCTCAAGGTAGGCGATCCCTGGGTGGGGAAGTAGGGTGATCCCTAGGGTGGGGGGGTGTTAAACCACCCCCCACCCCAGGGATCACTACAGTACCGGTACTTACCTGCTGCTGGCTGGTGCCGGCTCTGGGTCGCCAGCGGCGGCCCGGAGCCCGGCGCACTAGGGGACTTAGGGGAAAAAATTTTAAAATCCAGTCTGGGCAGGGTGGGTGGGGGGTGTCCCCCCTTCCACCTTCACAGTCTGGGAGGGGGAAGGGGGAGGTTTTTGTTTTTCCCCCATTGATTTCAATGGGGACACAGTTCCCCATTGAAATCAATGTAAAAGATCCGGTACCGGTAAACCAGTATTAATCCGGTAAACCGGGTTTTTTAAATCCAGGAACCGGTAAAACCGGTACCCGGTATTTGGCCTGATGTCCCACCCCTAGTATGTGAGCTTTCAGAAAACACAGGGCTTTTCTTTGAGCATGTAAAATAAAGAAAAAGAAAGCAAAGGAAGAAAATGAATAAAATTAAAAAATCGGAACTAGAAACTATGCAAATGCAAGACAGATGTATATATAACAAAAGCAATCCCTTGGAAGAGAGTTCTTAGGGGAAAAAATCATTGGCGTCTCAAACATTTTTAAAACGATGAGGTTCACCACCACAGATGGTATTAAAAACAAAGGATCAATTGATAAAGTAAAAACAGGTTGGGAACTCTGCAATGGCAGACTTTTGGGGGTGGAAACAAGTTTTCAGAGGGGAAGAACATTTGCATTTTGGAGGTATTGAATTCATTGTCGGGAACACAGCAGGTGAGAGTATAAAGTAAACAGCACTTGCATATTTTTGTAGAGACTTAAAACTGAGGTCATTGTTGGTTTTTTTATCCAATAAAGTTATGAATTTTAGTTGCTGGGCCTGTCTTTTAAAGGTGCTGGGTGGAAGAAAGTAGTAGAGAACGAAGGGGTGGTGGTAGAGCAAGGTGTGTGTGTGGGGGGGCAGGGGGACGGGGACGGGGAGGAGGCAGCAGTGGGAATGAAGTACTGCAGATGAGAGCTAAGTGAACATAATCTCTGAAAGCCACTGGATGGAGGCTGTGCTTTGCTGCCTGTCCTTGAACTTGCATTCAGCAGCTGTTGACACATGGGAGACCTTAGAGCACAGTGGGTGGAAGAGGAGGTGAGGTGAGGTGAGAGCATGAATTGAGGATGTCAGCAGGGTGTGCACTGGAGACAAGGCGACACTCAGGTTGATTTCTAGGGGTCTCATGACTTTATGGAGTCCAGGGAAGCACCTGTAGTTTAAATGTGCTTTTTGTGTCCCTGGGATTGGACACTGGTTTCCAGAAAGAAGGGAGTGGTTAATTGCACTTAAAACAGTTTTGCTTCTGCAAGTGACATGGTGCCATCCTAATACTGCTCTCCTCCCTTCTTCAGGGATGCATTGTTTGTGCAACAAAGCGTCTGCCCAGAGTCTTATGGTGGTTTTGATTTGAAGCAACCAGTTTCCTGTCCACCCAGGCCTTTGGGGAGGGGGGGTTAGGGGTTTTTAATCTCCTCCTACCCTTATTTATTGTTTTATCGTGTGCCTAGCCCTGTTTTAATATTATTATGATTGTTTAAAATGTTATATGATTGTATTTTTATGTTTTAAAATTGTTAGCCGCCCTGAGCTGCTTTCAGGAGGGGCATGATATAAATTGATAAAATAAATAAATAAGCTGAGGCTGTTTCTAAGAGGGTTTTTTTGGTGGTGGCTTGATTAAAGATTGGAAGGAAATGTTTTAAGGATTTCTTTGCACATTGCTTTTATCTCCTCATTGGCCACTAGAAAGGATAAAGAGCAGACTAGTGATTGGAATTTAAATAACCTATATGTAAATTGCAAGCTCTTCGAAACTAGTGCTCTTTTCATTCTATGTATTTATAGTGGGTAATATGAAGGAGTCCAGGGGTATTTCACTGGGGTTTCCACAACTCCTGCAATACATTTTTAAACTGGTTCCTGCCAGGACTGGCCTTAAAACTGGTGGGGCCTGGGGTGAGGGAAGAGGAGGTGGAACTGGGAGAAGGGATGACAGGTGACGCATGGGAGTCGCTCAGTGAAAGGAGACACCTGCCCTGGGCCCCTTCAGGAGCAGCAGGGCAAGGTTCCAGGAACCCCCTGAAGCTGCTGTTCCGGAGGGGTGGGGGTGGGGGGCTGGGATCCCCTGCTGCTGTGGCTGCTCCTGAGGGGCCCAGCCATTGTGACTCGGAAGTGACAGTGGCAAAGTGGCTGACATGAGGTCCCTTGGGAGCGGCACAAGTGATGGGGCTGATGGGGCCCAGCCGTACTGCCCCTGAGGAGGTTTCCAGGAAAGCACTTCTGTGAGGCCTGGAGCGACTGCCCTTTCTGCAGCACCATCCTAAGGCTGGCCCTTGGCTCCTGCACAGGCAATGGATGGGGTGTATATACCTTCCAGATTTTAAGCAGATCCTAATCCCTCCACCTCTTTTTGACATGATCCTGTTCCATATGGAGCACTGTGACGTGACAGGGTTTCCTGCAGCTAAGGAGCTTGGCCCAGTTCAAGCCTGGGGAGCTTGAGGAGACAAGAGCAGCCAGACCAGTAATAAAGGGAGGGAGAGGGATGGCCAGCTCTTTCTTTTGCATACTCTGATGGATATAGCCCAGTAGTATTGTGCAAGGCTGGCAAGTCTAGAGCTGCAAGTTGTACAATTACCCCCTCAGCACTTCTGTAGTCTTGTATAATCAATAGTGTAATAGTTGGCAGTAATAATGTATTGCACACGGCTACTCCCATGTAATGTAACTTCCTCTGTACACTTGCTTTCTAATCTACGGATTTCTAATTTTATTCTATTTTAAATCCCCATGAACTAATTGCCTGATGGCACCAAGGGACATTTTGCATGAATTAGTTTCAATTAACAAGTACATTACTAACTGTAGGCTATGGGACTGCTTGCCATCAAATGTCACTGAGGCCAAGAATTAGGCAAGATTCAACAATGAATTGGTCATTTATATGGATGGCTAGAATATCCAGAGTGCTAACATGAGGCCTTTTTAGACGAGGGCTATTTCTCATGGATTGTGCAGAGTCCGGGAGAAAAAAAGTCACGTGGGGGTGGTGTGGTGTTAGACATTCCCTCCACACACCCCAATTCCAGAAGTCGGCTGGCACCGTTAAAAACAGCACAATTGCACATGGATGGAGATCCGGACTTATGAAACCTCAATATCAGGGTTTCATTAGCGCATTTTCACAGAAGACACTACCCACCCACCATCTCCCCACTATACATATTACAGGGCACCCATAGGGCAACACTGCAGCACTACAACATATATAGTGGCGGGTGAGTGGAGAGTGTCTTGTGTGAAAATGCCCTAAATCCAGATCTCTGTCCACGCGTGAGTGCACTGTTTTCAATAGTGCTGGCTGACTTCCGGAATCAGGGTCGGGGGGTGGGGAGGATGTCTACATCTCTCCTCCCCCCGTGCGACTGTTTCTCCTGGAATCTGCAAGAAAACAGTGCTCATCTAAAAATGCCCAAAGATTACAGCTCTCGGACTGCTTATTCCAAAGTAGTCTCATTGCTCTGAATAGGATTACTCTAGAGTAAGTGGATTGAGAATTTTAGCCAAAAAGGTGTTACACTTTAGTTCATGTTCCAGTGTTTAAGCTAACCTTTGACTTTTAGGATAAGGCATTCACACAGCAGATAGGGGTTCAACCCGAAGGGGGTCTAAGCTGCCCCCAGTGCTGCCTTTCACCAACCAGGAATTGCACATTCTTGATTGCTTCCCTCCTCCCTCCATCCCTCTCTGTGCCCCTCCAGGCACAGTTTGGCTTCCTGCAGGGGGCGGTGTACACTATGGGGGAATGGGCAGAGAGTGAGGTGCAAGCAGGAGATGGTGCTAGATCTAAAGCCTAAAGGGTGTTTTTACATGAACATTTATCCTGGGATTAGATCATTAGTCCCGGGGTGACTTGTCCATCTAAATGCAGCATTCAGTGATTATAATCCCGGGATCACTGAAAAATCCTAGAATTACAAACCCTCTTTTTCGAGGGTTTGTAATATCTGGTTGTGAACTAATCCCGGGATTAGGTCAGTCTAAACGACTATTCTGGATCGTCAACTATCCTGGGATTAGTATCTCAGAGTGTTTATGGCAAGAGCTGACATCCTCTCTATGCAGTTCTGCCTCTATGGTAACTAGTAGCACATGACTGTGGGGTGATTGTATTACCTCGGTCATCCTTCAACAATGCATTGCAAAGTTTAAATACTTGCAGAACAAAGGGATGGGTTTCCATTTTCTTCAGCTCTGAAATCAGAAAAATGAAGATCAGATTTTCTTCAATCCCAGAAATCAGTGTGCTGAGCATGGATGAAAAGCACCATGGGATTGTTATTCATCCCAGATACTCTCAAACTGGGATAAGAACAATGTGCTGTTCAAATGAACTATCCTGGGATGGATTTCATTCCGGGATAGAAATGTCCATGTAAAATGCGTGCCACTTGTAATCCCTGGATAACAATTCTGGGATAGTTTTCTCCTAATCTCGGGATGAAGTGTCTGTAAAAACGCCCATAGTACTTTCTGCTTGTACCTTATACTCCATGTCCCATCCCATGCCACACCAATCCTTGAAGGAAACAAGCAGCACCTTGGGAGATGGGAAAGACTGGTGCTATTCGTTGAAGTACTCTCAGGTCCAGCCTTAGGATACGTGGGGCCCAGGGCTGGGGAGAAATGCGGGGCCCAAGTCTTTGCCACCAGCGGCCGGGTGGTCTAGGTCTGCTCCCCAGCTCAGGGGGTGCTCCCCGGCTCGGTTGGGGGGTGTTACCCGGGCCTGGGTTCAGGGACAGGCGGAGGGGCACTCCCCTCCGCCCATCCCCAAACCCAGCCATTTTGGGGGCACTTACCTTCTGCATTTGTCGCTGTGGCGTTGCCCCTCGCCATCCTGGGCTCCGTGCCGGACCCGCTCGCTGGGGCGACTCCCTGCAGCGGGCTCCGGCGGCAGCAGGTACAGCAGTGGCAGCTGCTGTGCTGCCTGCCACCACTGGAAGTTGCAGGGCGTGTGGGGCCTCTGCCTCTCCCTCACTTCTGTTGGCAGCTGCCCGCCCCCTCCGTTGCCTGGCTGTCTTGGCTAGGGGGAATGAGGGAGAGGCAGAGGCCCCGCTTCTCCCACATTTCCCCTGGCCGAGACTGACACCTTTACACTGGAGTGGAGATGAATATTTGCATCAAATAATACATCTGACAAATTCATCTGCTTCAATTTGCACAAAGAAGATATTTGCTCCTGCTTTACTGGATGTCCGCTTCTGATATTTTGATTTGGTCATATTTGTTACTTAATTTTGCTGCCTAGCCCCTTTCTGTCCCTTAACATAATGTTTAGGGGTAGGCTAGGGGATGATTTTTGTATTCTCAGCAACATGTGCATTATTTAGCCATCTTTCAAGTTTTCTTTTCTATTTGTTGCCACCAAATAACTTCATTTATTTGTATTACAGTAGCACAAAGAAAGCCTATTTGAACTCAGAGCCCTCTTGGACTGTGTGCTGTATCTACAGTAACAGATAGGCCTTGTCCCCAAAGAACTTTCCATCTCAATAGACATGATGGACAAAGGGGGGAAGAGAAGTGAGCAGAATCCAGGGTATCTGAGTCCCCAGGGTGTCTTTAGATGCAACGGGGATCGGGTGCTTAAGACATTTGTCACGTGACTGTGCGTTGTGTCTAAGCACTGTCACTATTTTTTGGCCACTGGTTTGCCCTCCAGTAGCCTCCCATTAACTCCTCGTTGGTTGCCAGGATGTCTCGGGTACGACAGTTGAGTGTTTTCCCTGTCCATGTGGCTAATGTTGTATATAAAGACACCAGGTGGTGTGTTCACAGCCATTTTCATTCTGTCTACCCCAGTTCCTTCCTGTCTGGTAGTGACGTGGTGTGTAGGATTCAAGGCAAACAGCCCCATCCCTTGCTGCACACCGACAGCTCTTTCCTCGCAGCACACTATCTTTGTACTCTCCCAAAGCACTGGGGGTGGGGTGAGCAGTGAAGAATGAGCTGTTTAGCTGCAGCTCAGAGCAGAGGGTTTGGAGCAGACCCAACTGCTCTCCTGCATGACTACAACTCCCACAATTCAATGCGACTGCTTCTGCAAGGAGAGCTTCTGGCATGAGGGGCAGTCACTCAGGACTCCGATTAGCCCCTGGACGTGGAAAGGCAGCCGTTGCATCTAAGTACTGCAACCTATTAAACCAGGGAAACCTGCGTGGCTATACAATGGTGCCAACACACATCAGCCATGCCTTTCTGTTGTGTCTAAAGGCACCCACAGTCTGTTACCCTATCCACTAGTCTATACTGCCTTCCGTTGGAACCAGACTGCTAGTCTATGCTAACTATCGCCATTATCTCCATTACAGTAGTGCCTTCGTTCTCCAACCATGATTGTAGCTGGCACAGGCTCACTTCATCTCGGAGAAGATTGTCTGCCCACCCCTTCTCCCCAGCACTGTGTCATGCCTTCCCTGTCCAGAGAGACTGAGCCAGAGAGCTTTACCTAGTCATTGAGTTCATTCTGCAAAGACAATGCATCATTCACAGCCACACCTCCCACCTGCATGATGCATGGTGAATTATGAAAATTCTGTGAACTCATCCAATAAATAAGATTAGCAATTTCCATTACTGCAGTTGTTCAGTGCTGCTGTTACCACTGAGCCACAATAAGCCATCAGCTAGGTTAGGAAAGAACAGGTGACAGTAAAATGAAATTGACAGTCCCAGCTGGTCATTGGGTGAACTTTTAGGAGATTTGTAATTAGCTTTAATACAGCTGGAGGGTAGGGAGGATGGGTTGGGGTGTATATATTTAAGGAGGCAGTCCTCTCCAGAGACGGGGATGTATGAACACTTGGCAGAATATAAAGTTTAACATAGGTTCGCAGGCTCATATGTTGGTCAGAAAATGGTGCAGGCATGTTGTTGTTTTTTGCCCAAGGTGGAACAATGACCATTAGACAATGCTAGGAGGTTCAGCCACAAGCTCTGCATGTTGTAGTTGGAGTGCAGAGCTGCTGGCCAAAGCACAGGAAGCTGAGCCAGTAGTGGTTGCCCCACAATTATGGAACTCCCTTCCCTTGGAGGTTCGTAAGCCCAAGTCTGTTCATCTTCCAGAAATGTTGTAAGACCTGTTGCTTGACCAGACATTTGGCAGGCAGGAATAAGGTTGGATGGTTTGGGGAACAAGGGATTTTTTAGATGTTTTTATTGATTGTAATCTGCCCTTAGCCTTGATGGGAAGGTGCATATAATTTTTAAAAATAAATAAAATTGGAAAAGCTACCCCCATCTCATTCCAAATAAATTCTATGGATGTTTCCATACTTAACAGGAATTGATAGTATTTTGACAAAATATTCTAGGCCCGGCAGTTATCCAGCAGTTACTGGATGGGAAGTCAGAATGAGGGTTGAAATGAAAATTTTGCCCTGGTTCTGATTTGGTTAGAATTGGGTGTTTTGTTTGGACGATTGGAACTCTGAAAGGAAAAAACCAAACGATATGGCCTTTTGCACATGCCTGAAATCACAGCTGCCATTTGTCCCACACCCCAAGAAAGACACTGACACCAAGAGTTGGGTTAAAATTAGGCCGCACCAGTTTATTAAAACTTATTTGATTAAGGAGGGGGCTATGCCCCTTCTAGTCCTGCAACCTTAACTATTAACTTGGTTAATAATTCTAATCATAAACTTGAGCGGTCTGAAGTTCCTCAGTACCGCCATAACGCTAACTATAGCTGCTGCAAATGTCACACCTGTCCGGCCGCCCCAAGCCGGATCAGGAGGCCCTTGCCAACTGTGACCCTAAGAAGGAATCGAGGAGATGCCCCCGTTGCCTTGGACCGCCTCTGTCCTAAGGCCCCGGGGTTGCCCCCTCGCCCTCGTTCTGAAGTGATGCTGGCCGGCTGGCTCTAGTCTTCACTCAGAGCCCACCTCTTAAGGAGATGACTTGGCAGCAGACTATCCCTATTTCTAAACTAACTATCTAGCAGGACCCCTGCCACTAAAGACTGCCAGCTTCTGCTTGGCTAGTCTTGCCCCCTCCCCAACTACCTAAGTAGCCTGTCCAATTGTTCTTGTATGGCCTTGAGATAGATTTCGAGCCCTTCAACAGACAGGTGCACACCATCTACCCTGTACAGCTCGGGCTTGCTAAATTTAATTTGAGGGTGCCGAATTACTTGGCCACCCATTTCTTGCACTAGTTTTCCAATTTCTTTGTTAACCTTTTTCCTAGCCCTGTCCACCTTACTTGGGCGCACGGCGTTCCTCCAGTTTATCTGTTCAAGCATCTCAGACCATACGAATACAGTTTTTGGGAGAATCTCTCTTGCCACGTGTAAATCCCTCTTGATACTGGTGACCAGGTGGAGACCTGTGCAAACCGGCAGGTTGTTCTCTCCCAAGTGGATAACGAGTATGTCTGGATGCTGTCGTGATGCCAGGGAGTGGATCAAGGGCAGGAACTGGGCCCACTTCATCCCGCTCTGGCCTCTCCACGACACGTTTGCCAGATGACCCAGACCAAGCTGGGTTCCCCAATAGGAGCTTCCTGCTCGTCTCCCGGCCCAGTAGACAATACTGTGGCCAGCTATGATGACCTGCTGCTGCCGGCCTGGCAGCTCGCTCCCTACGAAAAAACACAATGATTGTTAACTAATTCCACTCTGTGTGCCCATCCTTATTCCTAAGCACTGGGCCCTGCTATAATTGAACGTTTCGAACGTACAATCGGTACGCTCCCGATCTCCATCGACCTATCACCTTTACTTGCTGCTCAGATAATCCTGCAGCTGCCGCACAACTAGCTTCTCCAATCCGAAAGGAGTGTGAGCAAAATTCCTGAGCTGGCAAACCTAGCCCCTTTAACACTCTGTTCATTACTGCCGAAAATTGATATTTCGTGAGATTTGAGCCGTTTTCGTGAATGAACAAGTGACCCCCTCTGTTTGGGCACTTACCCATATATTCAACCACTGCTTTAACGGGGCAAATGTCCTCTTCAACTATCCTGGCTAGTTTTATCAATTGTCCCCTTCTGCGCTGATCTGTCTTAGACCCCCTTAACACTATCTCCAGCCCTTCTGTCCCCACCTGGACATCCTCTATGCATAAGACAGGACCTGCCAGATTTTTCGCGGATGCAATTGCCAGCTCGCCCAAGCGGAAGGCCCCAAAAAAAGGCCAGTTTGAACACTGTTTGGAATAACCGGGTTTCAAAATCAGAAAAACACACCCTGTGGAGTTGCTGGCACATGCCTCGCAATATTGTCGGCGTAATGGGCTTCCTGGCATCGCCGCTTCTTGGAGACTCTCGCTCCCACCCTTCTATCATTTTCCGCATTAAAAATCCCCCGCTAGGAGATTGGAAGCCGGCGAGTTTATTGTAAAAAGTTAAGGCAGCCAGTTTTCCGGCAATAGTGCTTGGTGCCAGCCCTCTATTTTTTAAGTTCACTGCAAACTGCAGTGTCTGGGCCTCCGTAATTGGGAACTGTGTGCTCCACCCCTCCTTGCTCCTGAATTCTTGGAATTCTACCAAAGCCTGACTGTAAGCTGCCCTTGTGCGTGGTGCAAGTGAACCCTGTACTGCCTGAAACATTGTCACAGTCCAATGTTCCAGATCCCCTCGGGCAGCTCCTCTGGTTCGATCCTGGCTCCGGGTGCCAATTGCCTGAACCGCTCCATCTGTTGGCGAGAGAGTGCGTCAGCTATGCCGTTGCTAATACCCGGCACGTGCTTAGCTGTGAACAATATGTTGTTAACCAGGCATTGCCGTACGAACCCTCTCACCAATCCCATCACTCGCCTCGAGTGGGATGATAACGAACTCAACACCTGCACCACAGCGAGGTTATCGCACCAGAACAGAATTGTTTTGTTTGCGAATTCCCTCTCCCATATGTGTATTGCTACCACTATGGGGAACAGTTCTAGGAACGTCAAATCTCTAGTCCAGCCTTCTAAAATCCACTTCGTTGGCCACAAAGCCGAACACCACCTCCCTGCCCAATAAACTCCAAAACCCATAGAACCGTCAGCGTCGGAGTGTACCTGGAGCTCTGCCTCCATCAGCCACCTCTGCCGCCATATACTGACTCCATTAAAATTCTGGAGGAAGTGGAGCCAAGTTCTCAGGTCGTCCCTCATGTCGGCGGTGATCCTAATATGGCAGTGTCCCGGTATGTTGGACCCCGTCTTTTCGTACAGCCTGGATAGGAAGGCGCGGCCTGGTGTCACTACCTGGCACGCAAAATTGAGGCTCCCCGTTAGGGCTTGGAGCTGCTTGACTGTTGTTTTGGGATGCCCTAACATTGTTTCGATATCCTTGATCAAAGCCACCAATTTATCGACCGGCAAGCGTGACACCTGCTGCTCGGTATCCAATTCCACTCCTAAAAAAGTGAGTACTGACGATGGCCCCACCATTTTTTCCGGAGCCAGGGGTACCCCTAGTTCCCCTGCCATAACCTGGAAATCCTTCAGGGCGTTCCTGCAATCCTCTGTATTTTTTCCCCAAGAACAAAAAATCATCAATATAATGCAGTATATATTGTGATTTTGTTCTTTTTCTGGCCAGCCATTCCAGAAGGGAGCTAAAACGCTCAAAGGCTGAGCACGATATGGAACACCCCATGGGCATTGCTTTATCATAAAAATACCGGCCTCCGAACTGGAACCCGAGTAGCTTAAAGCTGTCGGGGTGGACTGGCAGCAAGTGAAATGCGGATTTAATGTCGCATTTCGCGAGGAGCGCTCCCTTTCCGCACTCCCTTGCCATCTCTATTGCGGCATCTAATGATGCATAACGAACCGAGCACTGCTCAGGAGGTATGGCATCATTCATGGACATTCCCCTGGGGTACGAGAGGTGGTGTATAAGCTGGAACTCTCCTACCTGCTTTTTGGGCACAATGCCAAGGGGGGACACATGTAAATCAGGGAATGGCAAGGCCGCGAACGGGCCCGCAATACGGCCCTCTTCGAGCTCCTTCCTAAGCTTGGTGGCCACCAAGTTCTCCCTCCCTTCGACTGATTTCAGGTTCCGTACCCAATTTCTAGTTGCCTCGAAACTTGCTGGGATGATAAAGCCATTCTTGAAGCCCGACACTACATACTCTACTTCGCCAATCATCAGGCAGCCCGTGAGGGCTTCCTGTAACGCCCTATGATTGACCGGCATTGGGGCCCTTTCCTCCACCTTGGGGCTGGTTATTTCCGGTTCCCTGTTTCCCTTGCTGTTTACCTCGCGATGGGCCCCGCATTCTGTTACAGCTAACTTCTGGGTGTCCTCCCCCACATAAGGTGCAAGCATGCCAAAAACGGCACACAGAGTGGGCGCAACCCCCCGACCCGTTAAAGTCCCAATAGGTCGTTCCCTTCTGACTTCTCCGGCGCCCACCCTCCCGAAAGGGATAATTCATAGGAGCAACCCCCCCTCTGGACAGAGTGTGTCCGCTGTCGGTCCTATGTGTCCCGACCACATTAGACATGCACTCAAGCCATAGGTCAGTCGCGTAAACATCCCATCTGATCCCTGGAGTAATCGCTGCCCGTTTTCTAAATCCCTCGTCATAACAGAGCCAGGCCCCCGGGCTCCCAGAGTCATACGCCCTGCATACGATGTCGAGGTACTTGATCAATTCCGTTGCCCTTTCAGGGGCAGCCTGAATAATCACTCCTATCAGGACCGAAACGGCGGCTGACCAATTATTCCAATTTCTCTCCACCTTGGGGTGCTTAAATCTCTCTTTGTCTTTTTCTTTCTCTTTCGAGTTCGGATCTAGTGCTGGTTCGGTGTATAGGAGTGAGAATACGTCGATGTATTCTCCCTTCCAAATCTTTTCCCTGGTGTGGTGGGCCAAATGGGTACCCACAGGCGCACCTACCGCTGCCCAAGTGCCTGGCTCCCGCTGAGTTGTTGCGGTCTTATCGACCTTCCCCTTACACAAACTACATGCCCTTTGTTGCTGGGTGGCTGTCGAGGCGCCCATTTCTCCTTGTGTACCTAAACCTGTCTGTTTCTGACTGGCTTCGGGCGCTCTCACCGCATCCCCTTCAGACCACGGTACCCAAGACCCGACCCACCCCATTCGCACTTCCCCTTGGGGTTCCGCCTGTGTGGTTTGCTCCTTGCTCCCTGTGTTACCCCCGTTCTCACCTTGGCATTGCGGACAGTGCGCGCACTTACCTCTGGGCTCGCAGCTAGGACCTGCGCCCACGTTCACCATTAGGTCGCCATGCGTCTGCGCGCGTTGATCCCTCTGTCTCGACCCCGTCTCCTCGGGTGGGGCCGGCGTGCATGCTGTACTTTCCTGCTGCCGCACGGGCTGTGCGCCTGGTTGCTGACGTGCTTCTGCGAGCCCATTCACTTTTTTCTCGAGCGCCTCGAAGCGGCCCATAAATGTGGTGAGAGTCTCCAGAACTGCTGCCAGCTGATCGCCTCATGCCCGCTGGGCTGGCGGTTCTTCCCCGTCGTCCCTGTGTGGAGACAAATGGCGCCTTCCCCCTCGCCTGGGCAGGGGGGGAGGCCCGGCCGGGTGTTGCCCGGCTTCTTCTGCTGGGGCCCGGGGTTCTGGTTCCCCCGGCTCTTGTGCACTCGTGGGGACTGAGGCCCCCGGTGCCGCTCTGTCTCGGTCTGGATCTTCCCGTACCGGGGGCTGCACTGTTCTCGTGCTAGCCCTTGGTCCCTTGTTCAGTGTTGGCCTTCCAGCCCCCATGGCTGGGATGCTCTCACTCACTCCCTCTCGCACACCCTGCCTCTGCCCACCTGTGGCTTCACCCCCTTGCGCTGGTTCGGGCGCTAGTTCTTCGCTTTCGTGGACCCCCGTGCCCGCTTGCTGGTCACTGGGGGCCTGTTCCTGGCTTTTCAGGCTATTCAGAGTGGTTTCACATCCACTCATTCGGGCCTGCAGGGCTTCGAGGACCTCCTCAACCCTCTTTGCCAGAGCCTTTTTGGCTGGGCCTTTGCCCTTCTTCCCACCATTTCCTTTTGCCATATTTGCTCCTTCCCACGACCTGCTTGGTCCCCGCAGGTGTATTGCCCAGAGAAGGTGGTTCCTTAATTGGCTGCTCAACCAGACCCTTCCTTGGGGGCCTTCCTTGTGCCTAACTATCATGGCACAACTGGGGGTGGTTCCCAACTCGTGACCCCCCCCTGCCTTAAGTGAGGCTCTGCCCAGCTATTGGCCCGCTTTATGCCTTCCATGGGTAATCCCAGTCCCATTCTGCTCCCTTTGCCTGAGGAGGGCAGGCCCCTTTTACCCCCGGCTCTGCCTCCCCTGGTTCCTTGAAGGGGCTCCCTCAACTATAACCCCTTCTCAGGGGGTTCCCTCTGAGCCCCCACCTTGCCGTGACCCTCCCTGCGGTAGGGCAGCTAACACTGAGGCTTGTCCTGGCCTCTGATCCCTTCTCTGCACCTCCTTTCCCCCCCGCTCTTCAAGTTGATCGGTGCAGCCGCTCCACGCTGCACACACAATGAGTTGCAGGCGTGGAATGGCCGCTTCACGCCTGTGTCCAAGATGGTGGCCGCGAAGTCTCTTCTCACAAGACTTCGCCCAGGCCGCATTCCTTTGCCGTGCGCCCCCGCCCTAGGCCTTTCTCGCTCCAGCTGGGGAGGGGAGGGACAAAAACCACCGCCCCATGAGCCGTTGCCCGCATCGGGAAGGGTCACGTGGCGACGGGGCTTTGCATATGCAAAAAAACATCCAGTTGGAATTCTGGTAGCCATACTGATTTTGCAGAACTTAAATCTCTCACTACTGTGCATTATTAATTTATTATTATTATTATTATTATTCTAGGAGTTCAGTGTTCAACTGCTTTACAGTCCTTGTCTAGGTCACACAACCCTGTGAGGTAGGTCATTGTTACTTCCATTTTACAGATGGGCATGGTTGAGAGAGAGTGATTTGCTAAGGCTACCCAGTGAATTCATGGCTGTGACAGGATATGAACCCTACTGTTCCAGGTCTAACACCTACCCACTAGGCTACGCTGACTTTCCTTACACTGGTTCTATTAGCCTGAGCAAGTTACATGCTTCCCTGGATAGTCTGGGGATGTAGGGGCTTCTCCCAGAGTCCCAGGATAACGACTCAGAATCTGGAGGCTCTGGGTCAAACTCAAAAGGGGGGTAACTGTTTACTAGCTTTATCCCCCAGGATTCTGAAACAACAGGCAGAGAGAAATCTTGCAGAAGTTCCACCCTAGATTTTTGCATGCCTGTGTATCAGGAGGCCATGATATTTGGGTGTGCTCAAACAGTTTCATGGAGACTTCTGGCAAAGTTGGGTGTATTTGATAAGACTGCTAGTTGTCCAGCATTAGGCCCTTAGTGTGTTTGTTAAAAGGTTCCCTGTATAATAGCAAGGGGTTTCCTGAACCTCATAGGTGGCTATTGTGTAGAGGTGGGACCCCGGGGCAATTACCGGATACCGGATTTACCGGTTTTCCGGTTCTCAAAGAACCGGATTCTCGGATTAAATCCGGTATCCGGTACTGGTTTTATTCCATTGATTTCAATGGGGCACTGTGTCCCCATTGAAATCAATGGAATACAATTCCTCCCCCCTCCTCCTCCCAGGCTGCGCGGGTGGAAGGGGGGACACCCCCCACCCACCCTGCCCAGCCGGGGTTTTTGTTAAAAAAAGAGCCCCCCC